>JAJJWW010008937.1:0-130229 GCA_023531295.1 Papaver armeniacum
TCTTGTGTTTCTCCTTCTTCACCTTTTACCTTTATGAATACTTTAAAATTCTCGAACACAATAGTGATGGATATTGTGTTCCTTTATAGGTAGAAGGAGGACCAAGTTCTAGGATTTAATATCGCATTAAATCTCGACCGTCCATCAAAGAAGAGATATTAGAATAATAATCCCATAAAGGAAACCGGACATAAGTATAGCAGTCCTCCTAGATTACCAAGATTATTACATGGGCCCAAGAGAATATTTCTTGCCATACAAAAATATTCTTACATTCTCCCACGTCCATGTGATAATCTATTTAACGGTTAATAGTAGAAAAACATAAGGCGCGCGTAATTGCTAACAAAGTTTAATGGTTAACGTAATACCTTGTCAAGTAAGCTATCCATGCGAGTCACGACGGTTGCACGTTGTCTTGTTATCAACATGTTCCCTTCCATGTACCACAACACAAGTAACTTACTTAACTAGGCCTTAAATTGGGATATCATAATGGTCCAAAGAATGTCTTCAAACGAAAGACCATTTCATAAAATCATCCATCCACATAAGTGTATACTAAATATGATACTGAGAAACATATTAGAATTGCATTAATAAGAGCTCAATAAGTATTCAAAACTAACACATAAACTAGCTGAATTCAATAATTAGTTCTCCCCTTGAGACCAAGATTTACACTTTTCTTAAGAGGTCTTAAAAGGTAACTTTTGTTAAGTGCATTTGCAAAAATAGTTGTGACGGTAAATAAACAACTTATTTTTCAAATTCATAATTGCATATGGATACTCAAGGTTCATGTGTTTTGTCTCCTTTGCATCATATTGTGCTTTAATGTCAAGCTAAGACGATAAATTTCGGCAATGTAGAGACAAACCTTAAGTCTCTAAGTATCGCAATGATCATAAATATTCAAACTCAATTGTGGACTAGTATTAATGATTCTTCATTTATAGAATCCATACATCCACAAAATCAAGTCCTAAAACCCAATCAACTCTTGTTGGGTTTGCTAATTAATTATAAGACATAAGTTAAAATAGTATCTCAAAATTCTTGATAGCTTTCCGTAATTTGTTCTTCGATTCTTTAGGAATTTAGTTAACATATCAACAAATTATTATAAGTTTCATATCAAAATTAAGACGTAATGAACATTAAATTTATATCTTCTATCCAACATGAAATAAAATATGTTAAATATGTTATTATCTCAAAATTCCTTGAATATTCGATATATGCCTTATATGAGAGCTTTAGTAATCCATATGATATTACTATCACATGGTAAGCTTCATTGATATCCTTATTTCAAAAAAATATAGAGATATGCATAAAGTCAAGATCACTACTCGCATATAGTATTTTTTAAACATACAAGACCAAGAGTATGAATTTCTCCCAACGATCTTGAGGTATATGCATAAATCAATAATAATTTCATCCAAAACTTGAAAACTAATAGTTTTGTTGAATTTCATATACCATTATGGGAGGCTTCTTAAATTTCATACTTTGATTTCTAAAATTTGTAGACTAAAATTTATCATTAAAAGCTATTTTCACATTTAATCAATGCAACTCTTAGGTCATAATGAGCTACTAATAATACTATGATAATTCTGAATAAGTCTTTCTTTGACACGAGAAAAAACTTATTTATAATCAATGCATCATTTCGGGAGTAAAATCTTTGGCAATAAGTCTCGCTTTATACCGTTTAAAATTGCTATTATGGGTCAGTATTAGGTCGAAAGACCTCTTTCATACAACTTATTTGTGTCTTTCGGAACAATTAAACAATATCTCAGAGACTTGACTTTCAACCAATGATTTTTGCTCACATAACATCAATCCATTAATCAAAATTATTACACATAATATTTGTGAACCGAAACCGAGTCTTTGCCATTCCATATCAAAATGTAATAAATTCTTGTAAGAAAATCATCAAACAACATGAATAACTTTCTTTCAATCTGTTGAGACCTTCTTAATGTTGGTTCATATTGTTATAAAAAATTTCTTCTTTAAAAGAGTTATATTATGGAGTTTTGGATAAGTAATTTGTGGTCTTTCAATATCTAACATCCGATAATGAGAAGATTCACAATATCGTCAGAGAAATCTTAAATAAAGGGATCATTATCATGATTTCTTGAACGAGACATATCCACGTACTCCCAACGATTATGCCATCATTAACGAATTTATATTTTCGGTTTCAATAAGTCTCATACTACAGTTAACGTTAAAGAAAACCATTTGAATTATATAGGAAAACCAATGAACCAAAGAATAGTTTTCAAATCCAATTTTCATTTTGGGAAATGTAATCCCTCACCTCCAACTGAACAACCATAACTTAAATGTGATTTAAACTAGGTTTCCAGCCTTTCTAGTCCAAAGTGTGTCTTTGAAACTGCTTTACTGGAAATTATTTAAATTACACAGTTGCAGAAAGAACAAACATCCACAAATGTATAGCCATTATGCATGGCTCATCATGCTTCTAACCATTTTCATAAAAGTATGATTTAGCTTTTGATATACACTATTATGCAAGGATAAGTTGGCCTTGTGTATTGAGCAACAATTCCAAAAGTTTGAAGATATTATGCAAAAAGATTTAGGATATTATATCCTGTTTTTGTCATACCTTTCACAATATTCACCACCTTTGTCGAGACTTTATGATTTTCACTTTATCTATAATTGCCTCTCAATTTCAATAATGAATGTCGACAAAACATCCATGGATTGAGATTCATAATGCAATCGATAGATTTACACAAAAGAATATCGAAAAATCATCAGGTGATAAACAATTTTATCTTCCAAAAATTGGACCGTTAAAAGTCTCTGAGAATAATCATAATATACAATTAATAAGAACAAAAATCTGAAATTTATAAAGATAAATGACAATCAAGCTTACAATAGTTACATACCTTCAATAAGATTCTCCGTGGGTAAAACCTTATCAAGGAACAATGTGAGACATGAAAAATATTAGGATATTTTACATTCTCATAATTCAACATTATGTCTGTCAAATACTACAACTAGAATCACACGTGGGCAACTCACGTCCTAAAATGTATTAACAAACTCAATAATTCTAAATATGTTCAACCTAATATAATGTGAATTGTAGTCACCACAAAGTGGCTATTATTTCACATGTATATGAAACATTTAGATAACCTTAATGCTTGTTTAACGTTTGTGAAGAAAAAACTACTTGTGAGCAAAGATTGTTCTAATCGTTAAATCAAACTAAGAGGACTCAAAATATACAACACTTACCAGATAAGAGCATAGCGTCACTGTGGTGATAACTAAACTATCCAACAAACATGTACAATTGCAAATATCACACTAACGCTTTTCTTGTGATATTGTACGGTCCCACTCAATGATATGAACATACTTGATCCGATCATAAATTTAGTCGCTTATAAACAATAATGAGTAACCCTAAAACATCAATCACGAATATTTATTCAAAAGCATGTCATGCATAAATGGTGAAAACATCAAAACCCCATTAAAAAATATCTAAAACGTGATGAACCTTTCGTAAACCAAAATCGAGCATTAAGCAAGTCTATAAGTATATTTCATTAATGAAATTTCTATGAAGAAAATTCTTTAATGCATCGGTGATTTAAATTTGGTACAAGCTTAAGGATCATGATAAATAAAAGCTAAAGTGTAGATAATGATGAAGGGCGCTTAAAATAAGTGAGGTGTATTATTATTTTCACAATTATAGGAAATTAATCCGAAAAGCAATAATGCTAATGCACGAGCTTTAGACATAAAAAATAACATAATTTGATTGCGCATTTAAAATAAGAAAATCCATTATGGGTTACTCAATTCTGTAGTAAGAATTTAAAAGTTTAAATAAATATGCATTGTAAGAAAGTATGTGCCAAAAAATCATGTGGCGATTACTTAATCATGATTTTATTTTAATGTGTCAATCAAAAAATGGCAAAAAAAAGGCATTCATGGGAGAAAAATGAAACATAATGACACTAACACCCTCAAGATTCATATCAGTTCATATCCATAATGTATGATCAACAATCATATCAGTCAATGTTTTCTTAAATACATGAACTCCAATTTCTTGTGGGTAAATTTTGTTCTAATATATTTAAGAAAATTAATATTACAAGCATTTGAAAAGATTGTGATCATGGCCAAAAGTGATTTGACATCACTGTGGTGATAGCCAATCAATAAAATAATGCCATTATCACATGATGTCGATAACAGCAAAACCTACACTTTACGGTTTGCAAATTCATGCTAATAATAACATTATGATTATATTGAGATATAACACTCTAGCATCACTGTGGTGATAACTAAAGTGTCCCATAATAATTTCAAGTATAATCTCATAAAATGAAAAAAATAAAAACAATAATATGAGGGAAACTATACCCTAACGCACAATCACACAAACCATATCACAATGTACACACAAATTTAATAGTGCCAAACAATGGTTTTGATCATAAAATCATTTGGCAAGAAAACGGATTTGATTATGCATTAATGTTTTTGATAAAGCGGAAGCTTAAATTATGTTACTTTAGAAAGAAAATTCTTTAATATTGTGCACATGCATACAATGATCCCGGGTCAGTACTAACTATGAACTACCTTTATTCATAAGTTTCACAATACATCTGGGTTATAATTATACACGTACATAAAACCAGGATAGCTAGGAAATAATCCGTTTAGTCGACCACAACAGTGCTAGATAGAGTTTGGATGAAATGGGCGAAGTGAAATAAGCTAGAACTACGCGGATCCAAAAGCGGGATGACTCAAAAATTTGAAAAGCGAGAGCGAATGACTTGAACCTGGGTCCTAAGAGGTATAAAATCGGATTGGATATGGAAATATAGTTGGGTTAAAGAAGCTGGATCGGGTTATATCAACTTGGTTGACTTACTTTACTAGACATATGGACCATCCGTTGCATTACGTTACTTTGTTTACTTTGTATTCATTTATTAACCATTTCCATTAATGGAAAAACTCCAATTAACCCATTACGCCTAACATTAATCAACCACTGGAATATAGGTTGATTCTTGCTTCACGTCTTAAGGCCAACAATAAAAAATAGTTACAATCAGGTCAAGTTTTCTTAATGGAAACAAAACGTTTCGGACCGCCTTATTAACATTTTCGATCTTTGTTATTATAAACGGGGGACGCCATTCGTGTTTAAGTCTTATGGCCCATTAGTTTCATTAAACGGTTAAACCAATTAATGTTATTAATCACAGAGCCCCCGTAATTCCACAATTTTAACCTAAGTTTAGTCTTCTTCCAATCTTACGGAGGAAAGCAACAAAACATTAGGAGTTTATACATCAAGAAAACATTGATATTCTTTGCATGACCACTTTACCGCTAATAACAAATTGGCGTCACTAATAGTCATAATCGGCTTTCATGTATATAGGTAATCAGTTTATTATGTATACTCAATTAACGGACGATCATGAGTTCTAAACACTAGCTCTAGATGCCAACTATAAGATTTAATTTATAGAACGTTAATTCAGAATCGTTGAACTTCATGATAATCACACAATAAAATATGCAAGACTAGTTTAAGAGGAATACCTTATAGCGCTATTCCGTAGTCCGTTGTTGATGAACTGGTGGTAACCATAATACCTTGTGGAGGTCTTGTGTTTCTCCTTCTTCACCTTTTACCTTTATGAATACTAAAATTCTCGAACACAATAGTGATGGATATTGTGTTCCCTTTATAGGTAAGGAGGACGAAGTTCTAGGATTTAATACCGGCATTAAATCTCGATCATCCATCAAAGAAGAGATATTAGGAATAATAATCCCATAAAGGAAACCCAGGACATAAGTATAACAATACTCTAGATTACCAAGATTATTACATGGGCCCAAGAGAATATTTCTTGCCATACAAAAATATTCTTAATCTTCAAATGGATTAGTTGAGTAAATTCTAGTGAGGGGTGTAGTGTGGGATTTCTGCAACTACGGGCATCTTTTCTACTTGGGAATATCTCTACGAGATATTGGGGGGCGGCTAAGTGTCGCCAAGCATGCAATCAAAGGAAGCTTTTGAAGTCAAAAATAGAAGACATCTTTTTTAGAGATCAATTCAAGCAATGGGGGCGGCTAGGGTTGGACGAACGAACGCCTTGAGAGAAAGACAAAGACGGAGTATTTTGGTTATTAAAGGAAATAGCTACCATCTCTTTATAATAAAGGGAAGGAGAATAAGAAAGTGTTTCAATAAAAGATGAAGCTAAAAAAAGAAAAGCGAGGTGGAGCGAAAGAAAGGAAATGTATGACGAAAAGCTAGAGACAGTCAACCTGTACACCAGAGATTGCCGTACATTCATTATTCGGCAAACACACGAGCATTGAGTCGGCAAATTATAGCCAAGATGGGAACAAATGGGCAACCAATGTGCCTAGAAAGTTACTTGGAGCAACTCGCATTCGAAGTGAGGTATGTTCTCAAAGTCGAAGTTGATTTATTAATTTAATCCTGATAATATTTCTATTAAAGAGATAATTGGAGTGTTTTTCTCAAAGAGAAAAAACAAAGGAAACGCTCATTCACCATAAGGGTGGGAGATGATTATAGAAAGATTTACAAGACCAACACCGAGGTCATATGTTAGCTAATGGAAGCGCAAGAGAACATAACATGCCGATCTGTTTGGCATTTGGGTAATTACTATATGGAGTTTAAGTACATTATTGGTACTTTGAACATGTTTTGGTGATTTGAGATGGTTAAGTACATTTTGGTACTTTGAATTATCAAGCCGAGCTCGGGATGAGGCCACACAATGTTTTGACAAGGCCACGAAAGGTTATCGGATAAGCAACATATGGCGAATTTGAACGAGTTTTGCGAAGGTTAGTTCTTCTTTGATTTTCTTAATCCATCAACAAGTTGAGAATTAAGAGGGGGCGATGTTTGTACCTATTAAAATAGTGTATGTGCGTACGCACAAGCTATTTGATGTCGGTACAATACGGTGTATTTTGGAAACCGATGGGTTTATTGAGTGAAACCCACATGGCTTATTATGGAAGCCTAATCCGTTTTATTGTGGAAACCGGTGGATTTATTGTGGAAACCCACATGGCTTATTATGGAAGCCTAATCCAGGTTTATTGTGGAAACCGGTGGGTTTGTGTGGAAACCCACATTGCTTATTATGGAAGCCTAATCCGGTTTCTTTGGAAACCGGTGGGTTTATTGTAGAAACCCACATGGCTTATTATGGAAGCCTGTCGGTTTATTGTGGAAACCGATGGGTTTATTGAGGAAACCCATTTTGGCTTATTATGGAAGCCTAATACGGTTTATTAGGAAACCGGTGGGTTTATTGTAGAAACCCACATGGCTTATTATGGAAGCCCAATACGGTTTATTGTGGAAACCGGTGGGTTTTTGTGGAAACCAGCACATGGCTATTATGGAAGCCTAATCCGGTTTATTGTGGAAACCGGTGGGTTTATTATAGAAACCCACATGGCTTATTATGGGGAGAAGCCTTAACGGTTTATTGTGGAACCTATGGGGTTTATTGTGGAAACCCGCATGGCTTATTATGGAAGCCTAACCCGGTTTATTGGGGAAACCCGGTGGGTTGTTAGGGAAATCGGTGGGTTTATTATGGAGACCCACTAGGCTTATTGTTGAAGCCCAAGAGTCTTGAATAATTATTTATTTATAATTATTAATGATATTTGAGATAATTACAGGATCCTAAATAAAGGGATAATTATCTTAAATACTTATAATTATTATTTAAGATAAATATTGTTTACGATAAATGAGGTTATGGTAAATATTAGGGTTTATCATGAATCTGGATGTTATTTGAGGTTTATACGAGATGAGGGAAGTTATTAGGATAACTATCAAAACCCTAAAGCTACATCTATTTCTCGCTATATATAGAGGCTAAATCTCCAACACAAAAGGTACACAATTTCTATTCCTTTTCTTAACAACTATTTGCATAGAACTTCTTTTGTTGATTTTAGCATCTGAGTGTCTTTGCGAGTTCCCCACCATTTTCAATCAACAATTCTTTGAGAATCTAACGGCACGATTTGATCATCATACACACATCTCGAAGATTGTTGGGGTGATTAATTTGCATCAACAATTCCTTCTATAAGTTACCTGTTTTTTATAGAATTAGAACCTATTGCAGTCAGATTTTTACCTCTTTAATTGCAAAGTTAAGCAATTTTTTGAAGATCAGAAAACTGTTTATTTCTAGAATAACAATTCAGAGCAATATGATTCTTCTTCCCGCAGTGTGAACAGATTTGTGGAATAAAAATCTTTGTTGCGCTGTCTCTACTAGTAGCTTCATTAGATCTTGGCAGACTTCGTAAAAGTTTGCTTACCAGACATCTTTTCGGGAAGTAACTTTCTCAATGTTAGGGAACGTCCAGGACGGAACCTCGGTCATGGAGAAAATTACTTTTTAAAACAGAGTTTTCCTTTTCCAAGGAGGCACATTATTTCCGAGATAATAGGAGATCTGTAACAAGTTTCTCTTTTTCAACACTAAGACAATCCAATCTAATGAGTGAGACTTGAATAGGTGATCTTCTCTTATCGAACTTTCTTTAACAAGTATCTTCAAGCTTACTAATTTTTTTCATCCAGAATAGTAATTTCTTGAGCAAATTTTTTCATACCGTTAGAAAAGGTTTCAATATAACTTGAGAGAGTTATTGTTTCATGTTTAGGGACTTATCAAGCCTCATCAAGATACCAAGAAAACTTTTCCTCGAGATCTCTAATTTTAGAGGTTTGAAAGTCAATGATCTTAGTAGATTTTATTAAGTCGGTAAGTTCCAACTCAGATTCTGGAAATTAATCCATTGGTAATTAGGGAAGCATATCAGATAATAT
Source organism: Papaver armeniacum (assembly GCA_023531295.1). Taxonomy (NCBI): domain Eukaryota; kingdom Viridiplantae; phylum Streptophyta; class Magnoliopsida; order Ranunculales; family Papaveraceae; genus Papaver; species Papaver armeniacum. Next base: position 8,987 of record JAJJWW010008937.1, read on the forward strand.
GATATCTTTTCCTCTGGATTCAGAAGAATCAACTTAGGAGCTATCCTTTGAGGAAAGTCCTAAGCATTTGGAGTAATCAAAATCGGCTGGAGACATGTTTTTACGCAACTACAGATTCCACGAGATTTTCAAACACAGACTTATTAGGTCTTAACGTGTTTTCCTGCTCCAATACCAATTGAAAACGCGGGTGTACCAAAATACACGATCACTTTTTTCTTAGGCAATATGTATGGACAAACTCAGTACAACTCTGAGAGTTAAACTCAATCAGAATAATATCTAGAGTTATATCTATTTCTCTTGTGATTAGAACATTTACAGAAACAAGTCCGTGAACCTAATCACAAAGAGATTACTTGGACGGTACCAAAGACCAATGTCCAAGAATCAATCAAATTGTATCCAACAAACTAGGTCGGATGTATCTACTATGATTGATCAAAGCATAACCTGTGATATTTCAATTATAAAGATGAGCAATATAATGCGGAAAAATAAAATAAAATATACACCGAAGTTTTGTTAATGAGGAAACCGCAAATGCGAGAAAAACCAGGGACCTAGTCCAGATTGAACACCAAACTGTACTAAGCCGCTACAGACACTAGCCTACTCCTATTAACCCGGACGGGAATGTAGTTGAGCCTAAAAGGTATCCCACCAATTAAGGTACAGACGCGCTGCTTACAACTCTTGAATCACAGCAGGACTCCGCGCAATTGATTCCCTTAGATGACGTCACACTAAGTATGAGTTTGCTTCACCTCAATTAAAGACTTTAAACCAAATCTGCCTCCCACAGATTAATCATATATATTTGATTTCTTTTTACAATCAAATAACTTGATCTAAGGTATGGAAATCGATAGCAATAGACAAAGTCTAGATAACCTCAAAACCAGGACTTACGCAAACCTGAAATGCATCCTAGATTATTATTCACCTCACAAGTATAAAACTTGTGGAATCAACAAAGTTTGAGATGAAGAGAACTTTGATGATTTCTATCAATCTTTTGATCGATGGAGCAAGCTCTACAAACAATCAAGATCGGGATACTGAGTTATCAAGGAAATATATTTGGACCTGGCTTCCACGAATCCCTATAAAGACTTTGTAGTCGCTAAACCTTAAAAGGGTTTATAGAGAGACGACTCTAGATACAACTAGGACACATCAAAAAGTAGTGTCAGGATTCAAAGATCCTAGTTGCTTGAGGTTCCCTAGGTTGCTTTAGGTTTAAGCTAAGATAGCTTTGGAACCAAGCAAACAATATCCATCTTTAGATGAATCTTTGAATCTGATTTACATAAGCAAGATATACACTCTAAGACTATGTTCAACATGGTTAGCCAGAAACTAGTCGGTTTGAACTTAAAATCTCAATCTTCATTTTCATGAACACATAAGACATTAACTTGAGTCACAAACATGTGATCAAATAAGTCTAGTATTTTTAATTAGAGAATTAATCAAATACTAATTATCTCATAGAAATAATTTAAATACAATTGAAAATATAATCGACATGGTTAGTAAGTGTACAAGGTACAAATACCATTTCCGCTCGTGAGTCGGTTCATTCACAGTATGTATACCGGTTTGGAAACTTTAAACCAAAACCAAAGTTCCAGAGTTCACAGAACTTTTTATGTTTGCGTACTGGTTTGCAAACTTTCCACCAAACCAATGTTCCGGAGTTCACAGAACTTTTTAGGTTTGCGTCTTAGGTTTTTGGAAACCTTAATATACAGGTTCCGGAGTTCACTGAACTAAATCGGTTTACTAACGGTTTGGAAACGCTGCCGAGTTCAGGAACACAGAACTGTTTAAGTTTGTGTACCGGTTTGGAAACAAACCTGGTTCCGTAACCACACTTCAATAATGGTTTGCATACGAGTATGCATACCGATCCGGTTCACGAGCCACGCGGATTTTCATATGATATACATAAGAAATATGTACTATTAACCTATAAGTCGATATATAACTACTTTAGACATATAACAATTTTCCCAGTAAAACTGATATCACTGTCTTGTATCCGAATCAATAGTAGTTCTATATTTCTCTAAGTCGATTCGAAACATTCCTGAATAACATCAATGACACATATCATCGGGTCCAGTTATTTTAGAATGATAAACTTGAATCATGATTTTGATTAGAAAATAAATTGTTTGTAACTGAAATTCATCAAGTATGAACAAATGTTCATTAAGCTTAGTCATTATATTTCGAGAAATTATCAAGATAAGCTTGACTCGAAATTCTTGTCTATGCATACTAGTCTAATTAGTTATGCGACATCGTCTAAATGATAGAAAAGTGAATATAACTTGTGATATAGGTGGTTAGGTCTTCACTTACCTTTTGTTGACCTTCGCCTTCAAACGGTAGAAAGCAGTGAAGGCGTCGTAATCTTACATTTCTCAACTACATTTTTATCCTAGTCGGAGACTTAACTAATTGTGAGACTAGAAATCAAGATATAGTTTTGACAACTAAATTTGATAACAAGATTGAGATAGCAACACTTATGAGTTCAGGCGAGAAATGCTCTAACAATCTCCCCCTTTTCAAGATTGAGTACATGTACTACGACTCCCGAGACCTATAAAAGTTTACCGATTTGTGGCGATATGCATACTTTCATGTATCAGATTTTCGGTAGTTTTATATTTCTCTCTAGATCGATTCGAAACATTCCCAAATAACATCAATGACACATATCACTGCTCCAGGCTATTTTCGAATGATAATCTTGAATCATAATAAAGATTACGAACAATAAATTGTCCTTAACCGAAATTCATCAAGTATGAACAAATGTTCTTTAAGCTTAGTCATATATATTTTGAGGACTAATTACAAGATAAACTTGACTCAAAATTCTTGATATGCTTACTATAGTCTAATTAGTTACGCGACAACGTCTCATAGATAGAAAGATGAATATAACTTGAAAAATAGTTCGTTCAGTATTCACTTACCTTTTGTTGAAGAAGTTCTACAAAACCGTCGGTTGATATTTCCCTTCAAACGGTAGAACGCAATGATGACTGTCGTGATGTTCGTTTCTCAACTACACTTCTATCCTAATCAGAGACTTAACTAATTGTAGACTAGAAATCAAGATATAGTTTTGACAACTAAATTTGACAACAAGCTTGAGATAGCAACACTTGTGAGCTCGCCAAGCGGTGCTCTAACGAGGTTCTATAATATCAGGCCCGTAAATGACTCATTGACATCTCTACCTTGTAGATAAAAGAAAGTTGAGTTATTTGATGTTTCTTACTCAAATTTTGTCCAAAAACAATATTTGGTCCAACATTTGTCTAGCTTAGTAGTTGGTACCTTGATTCACATTGACCCGTTTTGACTCCGATTGTTTGTTGACTCTGATAAGTCATGAAGTTTGTTTATTAGTTATTAATAATTTTAAGCAAAATTTAATACTTCACGCTCGTTAAGAAAAATCATGAGAAAGAAACGTCGCTTATTCTAAAAAAATCAAAAGAAAAAAATTGATAACTAGGCGGAGTTTGATATTATTTTTTCTTTTTTAAATTATATTTATAATAATATTTTTTCATCATAGTGTTCGGTAAATTTTTTGTAGATTGATTTTTATGCAGGCACTTCCCAAATTCCCCAACTTTTAAAAGTTGGGGAGGAAAGGCTTTTAAAAGCTCCAAATGCAAAAGCTATGGTCCCACCCTAATTTCATATCTTTTTTTTTCCTATATGCATATTGTTTCCTTAAATCTATATACCATCAATTTTTATTCCATAAATTTTATCATCTAAAGGTTATTATTTTTCTGTTTGAAACTGTATTTCATTGAAAATTTATTTAATTTATCAATAATAAAAATAAAAGCAATAATTAATTAATTTTAGTTTGATGTTTTGTTTGGAAACTATATTTATAATTAAAGTGGTCAAGGAAAATAATACTCCATCCGTCCCACTATTAGATGACCTACTTGGTTCAAAATTTTGTCTCACTATTAGTTGACCTATCTCATTAAACAAGGGGATATTTCTAAAACTATCCTTTTGATTGATTATAGTTAGTATAAGAAATATGTATAATTTGGCATCCATGTTTATATTCGTTACGTAGGTGTTTTAAAATGTCTTTCAATGATACAAAGTTCACGAAAATCCATGGAACCGTTTGTGAGATAAATCATTTCTAAATTTGACAAGTTATAATCCATAAGGGTATAATTGTAAAAAATACATAAGAATACTCCTTTCCATTTGTTGCCTTAAGAATTGTGCAAACTTGAACTAGGTCATCTAATAGTCGGACGGAGGGAGTAATTTTGAACAATGACAATAATAATGAGGAATTGTCGTAGAAATCCACACGTTTGGGTCAAACCTTATACATGGAATAAGTTTCGGTCAACCTATTTTGACGGACAGAGTTAAATTGGTCCGTTCTGGTGGAGTTTGTTTCTAAAGTACGTTATTATCCCTTAGTAAAGTAACTTAACCAAAGTTAAAACTAGACAAGGTTTACTTGCGAGTCTTCTTCTTCTTTCCTAGGATGCTGCCTGTGTAGCTGAAAATGCTCAACAATACATTTACAGAAACCTAGGATTTTCTAAACTATTGTATCGTGTCAATAACTTGGCATCTATTGTTTTTCTCCTTGAAACATCAATGAAGCAATCACCTAAAATCTTCATCATAATAATTGGGTTTTGATTCTTTAGTTTTCAAATTAGGGTGGCAAAGTAAGAGTCTATAAAAAGAAGAGGATATAGATTTGGGTTTTTGATTTCTCACATATTTGAGTTACACAATCTCAGATTCTGTATGTGATCAATTTTGGGTTTTTGAGGTAAGCCTAAGGGTTTGTTAAATTGCTTTTGTGCGTTTGTGTTTGATGTAGTCAAATTCAAAATTAGGATAAACAGGAAAATTGGTATCTATAATAAGGGAACCAATCAAATCCTTTGAGGTTATTAAGTTTTTTTTTTTATATCTCACACAGATTTCGGGTTCCCAAAATTCGGAATCTACATTGATGATTCTGAATTTTCTACGCTGTTTTTGGAGGTAAGCCTAAATGTTTGTTAAATTGCTTTTGTGTTAAAGCTTCAAACTAATGGTCAATTTGTTGTCCATGGTTTAAGAAAATCTTTATACTTGGTTCAAATTATGTTTTGCGGGGAATTAAATGACCTCGGAAACCGATTCAAATTAGAAAAGGTCGGGAAAGCAAGATGATTAAGGAATGATCTCTTGGTTGTTAAGAGACATCCAATCTCATATGGCTGTTTCTTTCTCACTTGGCGAAGGGTCATATGGATGTTTCTTTCTCACTTGGTGAAGGGGTTTATTCAGGGAAGGTCATATCCAAGACCAGACCAACTTCACAATGGGAATGGTTGTTTCTTTTGTTTGAATGGTATTCAAACAACATAAATATTATGTATATCTCCACTTCTGTGCCTCGACACTGTATATCAACACTGCTATATTGATTATTGCCAGAACTTACTATCAAGTGCAAAATGTTAAGGCTTTTGTATATTGTAGATCCGCTATCTACCTAATTAGTAAAGTTTTTGATTCTTAAATAAAGCTCTGATTGTTTATTTATGGTCAATGCTAAAGACCGCCTTACCATCATTCAACCTGCACTAAATGGAGTCGACACAACGCTGGCATGAGAGGTAAGGTCTGACCCATGATATCTACAATACCTTGGATGCCTATAAGAAGTTTATCAGTACACATTTAATTTGTTTTCAAAGTTTGGCAGTAGTGTTATTCCATGACATGCATGCTTGCTGGGTTTGTTTCCATTATGTTGATGTAAGATAGCAACTCCTTATGTAATGTGTGCGCACATGATACCAACTAATTGTGGTTTTATAAAATATGGAGATACACTATGACCTTGGCATGGAAATAAACTAATAAAGTAACTCTTTATTTGACTTTTTGACAATTAACATTGTGAAGATATTAGAGTGATTTTTTTTTTTGCGAGTCATTATTATTACTCCATATGACTATTTTGACTTGGTACCAAGAAAAGTTATATGTTCAGTCATCATGTTTGTGGTGTTTCCAGCTGAGACTTCCTTCACTAGCTAAATCAATAGTCGACCTTTGTTTAAACATGTTGTATTCCAAAGAAGAATTTAGCCATGCAAGAGATTGACAAACACTTGGTAATCTCATTGAACATGTATCTTGCAGTAGTTGGAGCATAAACTTAAGAGCTAAAAGAAATACTAATGTCAGAGGTTGGTCTGCAGCTGTTAATGATGCCGGGTTAAGGCCTCTCGAAGGTTGGTGCCATCCTCATCGTTTTGGTTCTTTAATTAGCTCCACTAAGGGGATTGATTAAAGACGGGTTCAATGGTTTGTTGATGGACAAGCAACATCTCAAGCAATTAGATCAGACATTGAGGAACAACGTCAAGAGGTTAGCAATCAGTTGTAATGCAGAAAATAATATACAACCTGGTGCAAAGCACGGGTTACCATCTAGTAAGTAATGTTTTTTTTTCCTCGTATTTCTCACTTGGGATACAGTTTAATCTTCACTTTATGCATAGTGTCATTTATACTACCAAGTGTTCCAAATGGTTTTAAGTTGATTACTGTTAACTTGTATTTTCACTTTCCCATTCCTCCGTTTGAGTATGGATGGTGTCATTTATACGACCATTTGAATAAGTATCATATTTAATTTATACGACCATTTGAACCATATACCCATTTTAATTTATATGACCATAGAACATCATACTCGAATTTATTTTATACGACCCTCCTAGTGTGGTACCCAATATATTTTATATGACCCTCTTAGTGTGGTACCCAATTTATTTTATACGACCTCTTGGATATATAACCCCAATATTGTAGTGCGTTGTTTAGTTTAATACCCCTTGGGTTGTGAATAGGATTATCTCTTTGTTTTCTATTGTTCCATGTTATCCTTGCATTTCTAAATTGGATCAATTACGGTTTATGTGAGTCATTTTTACCTTTTAAATTTATGCTCTAGTAGTTAAATATGCTACATTATATGCTTCTTCATGTGAAGCTCAGAGAATGGAAAGCGCTGCTAAGACCGCCGCTGGGGAAGATACAGAGGTTTTTTTTATGTGATGTCTGTTTTTGTACATCTATGATTCATATCTGGTATAATAGGGAGTTGGTTTCAGTCATATCTCACTGTGTAAGGTGTATATGCACAAGTTTTTTTTCTTCTTTTTCAGGAATTACTTTTAAGCACTTTTAAGCTATTGAAACATATATATACTGTTCTAATTCTATTAATTTTCTGATGGCAGTTAAATGATAGTAAAAGTTATTTCTAGCATATATTTGTCAATCAGGTATGAGTAGGAGTTTTACTCATGAAAGTTCCATTTATTTTAAAATTCTTGGAAGCACACCTGGATATGTCTTAGTTCTAGCATATGGGCATTGGTTTTACTGATTAGATGATGAGATTAGATTCTTGTTCTCGGACTTAGTCTCTTCGCAATTTTATTTATGTGTGGTTGTTGCAGATTCATCAACTTCAAGTGCTGCAGATTCCTTATTTATGTGTGGTTGTTAGCCTTTGGTAACTTGAAGATGCAAACAACTTCTCTGTAGTACATAGGATTAGAAATCAAATATCAACAGAAATGGAAAATGGATTGAGATGGCTTTTTTAATTCTGTCGATCTTGGTTTCACCATGTTGTAGATAAATCACATAGGAGATAAATTGTATTTTGCAGAAATCTATCAATGAAGCTGTTAAAGACTGGGGGTTGCGGTGTCTGAGATACGAGATACGTAAGTGACTTAATTAGAAATGTATCGAATTTAAGTATAGCTTTCTCTTCCAAAATGTGCATGATAATCTTCTGTGTTTGAATAGGTGATATTTCTTCTCCACCTGGAGTGCGTGCATCTATGGAGATGCAAGCAGAAGCAGAACGTATAAAACAAGCTCAAGTTCTCGAGTCAGAAGGTGCTTTGTGACTGTGTTTTAATTTATTAATATACTTTTTTTTTTTTTTGACACAATCCGCAGGGTTTAAGGAAACACCCCAAACCTTACAAAGCTAAACTAAAAAAAACAAACAAAATCAAAAAAAGAAAACAAACAAGCTAATTCCTAATGTAGACCTTGCGGCCTCTGTCCTCCTCCAAAATAACTCTCATCTCAGAATCAAAACTATCTGGGTGAACTATAACGAACTCTGCACCAGGATATATACTTGCTAACCAATCCGCCGCTCTGTTCGTCTCTTTATAAACATGAGAGAATCTAACAGATTGAAACTCTTTAAGCAAATTAACAATTCTCCTCCAAATGTGAAGGACACTCCAAGCAATAGTTCCTTTCCCTGTTAAGAGAAGATAAGCTCTCATTGAATCAGTGCATAAATGAAGTCTCTGACACTGAGTTAACTTTGCAAGTTTCAACCCCACCTCAATCCCCTGAAACTCATGAGCCAAGACAGTGGCAGGGGCAGAACCACCACAAGCAGCAGCAATAGTAGTTCCCAAGTGATCTCTAATGATTGCTCCACTTCCCCCTGCTCCATCCTTCTTAGACCCATCTGTGTTGACCATTACTTCATCAGGGTTAGGAAACAGCCAAGAACAAGCCACCACTTTATCAATTTTATAAGTGCATTCAATACCCCATCTAGCCATAAAACTTCTAATGCTTGGCTTGTCTTTATCAGAAAGCTTTGCAGCCACACATCTTAACCTGATATCCAAGGATATTAAATGACTAACTCCTGCAGAGTCCAGTCTACCAGAAGAGAAAATCCTTCTATTTCTTTCCTTCCATATATGATAAATAAAACTATTCAAGCATAATTTCTGAACTGTACCTACTGCACCCTTTCCAATGAAAGTATTCTGGCACCAGAGCAATTCTGGAACCGCGAGATTGAATAAGTTAAAGAAAATCCTCTATTTACCCTTTCCTTCCATATATGATAAATAAAACTATTCAAGCATAATTACATTGTCTGAACTTGCAGTACCTACTGCACCCTTATTTTCTTTCCCAATGAAAGCATAATTCGTACCCTCTTTGCACCAGAGCAATTCTTCTTCCCAAGAGCTCGAGAGATTCCTAACCTCCCCCATTTTCAGAAGAAGACCAGACCAAATGATACTAGAAAACGGACATTTAAGGAACAAATGATCCTCATCTTCAATACCATCCTCACAGAGTACACACTTTGCATTCTCAATAAGACCCCATCTCTGTAACTTTGCCCTTGTTTTCAACCTTCTATGACAAGCAAGCCAACATATAAAAGAGTGTCGAGGAATATTATTTTTAAACCATACTAGCTTGGTCCATCCAACATCAGTTTCAGCACTATTAAGAGCTTTATAAGTCTCTTTCATAGAGAATTCACCTGAATTACTCACCTTCCACAGAATTCTATCATTTTCATTTACATCAACTTCCACCTGCTGCAACAAGGAAGAGATATTACAGTCACTACTGTGAGTACAGTTTGGGATATCCATCCCATCTTCTTTAATAAAATCTGCCACAGAACTCTCTCTATTAGGGCATATGAACTTCAAACATTCCTCCGGAACCCAATCACAAAGCCTACCTTTAGGATGCCAGAAACCATTACAAAAGTTAGTATTCTCACCATTCCCTATACAAGTACATAAGAAGTCCTTTGCAGTCTCTCTGAACTCCAAGATTCTCCTCCAGCTCCAAGAACAATCTTGAGGGGTTGAAGTAGTCCAAAAATCCTTATTTTTCAAAAGATTTAGATGGACCCAATTAGTCCAGATGGTCTCCTTTCCAGAGCAAATGTCCCAAATGTGTCTCAAATTTGCCGCAACATTAGTACTTTCTAAGTCTTTCACACCAAGTCCACCAGCCTTGTATATAGCACAAACTTGTTTCCAGCTAATAGGGTTATGCTTTTTTCCCAGATCAGACCCTGACCATAAAAACCTCTTGAAAATAGTATTTAGCTCCTTTATGACTCTCTTAGGGAGAATAAAGCAAGAGAACCAGAAATACACCATGCCACTAAGGACAGCTTTAATCAGCAACATTCTTCCAGCAAATGACAAATTTCTAGTCTTCCAAGATAACACCCTCTTCTTAACTTTACTTATTAAAGGCTGACAGTCCAAATATGAGAGTCTTGTAGAAACTAACGGCACACCCAAATATCTCACAGGAAGCTGACCTTTAGCACAATTCAAGGTATTAAATATATCTTCAAGCACCTTATCATTCACAGCAGAAGAAAACAGGGCAGTCTTACTGCTATTCACCACCAACCCAGAAAATCTACTAAAAACATGCAGAACCTTGGATAAAACAATAGCAGATTTAACATTACCTTTAAAGAAAACTAACACATCATCAGCAAAACACAGATGTGTTAGCTTAGTGATCTTGCATTTAGGGTGAAAACCATAACTCCCTTCTGTCACCTGTTTCTGGAGAAGCATACTGAGGACTTCCATAACCATTACAAACAAATAAGGAGACATTGGGCATCCCTGCCTCAATCCTCTCTTAGCACCAAAGAACCCATAAGGAGATCCATTAATTAAGATGGAGAACCTAGCTGAGGAAATACAAGCCATAATCCATTCAATAAACATACTAGGGAAACCCATCTTCTTCATAACTGCAGCTATAGCACTCCAACTCACAGAATCATAGGCCTTCTGCAAGTCAATTTTTAAAGCACATCTAGCAGAACCTACAGTCTTATGATAATTCCTGACTAACTCATGAGCAAGCAAAATATTATCTTGGATTGACCTGCCAGATATGAAAGCTGATTGGTTTGAACTGACAATACCCTTCAACACAAACTTCATCCTAGCTGCAATAATCTTAGTCACACACTTATATAACACATTACAGCAAGATATAGGTCGAAAATCAGCCACTGAAGAAGCATTATCACATTTAGCCACCAGAGTTAAGAAAGTACTATTAACTTCCTTGAGAAGCTTACCAGATTTGAAGAAATTACTTATTGCTGCCACAAAATCATCTCCTACTATAGCCCAAGCACTCTTGAAGAAAAAACTATTAAAACCATCAGGCCCAGGAGCCTTTGAAGAATGAATGGAAGCTAGCGCTTCAATAATTTCATCTCTTGTAACTGGTTTTATCAATTCGTTAGAGTCCTCCATAGACACCATTCTATCAAAGTGCATATCGTTTATCACAGCTTCTGTTTCAAGAAGGTCACTATCTTGGCCAAATAAAGATTGAAAAAAATTTACACATTCAGCTCCTATTTCCTTATCATCCTCTAACTTCTCATTTTGACTGGATAACAACATGAGGATATTATTTCTAGACCTTCTTTCTCTTAAAGAATTATGGAAAAAACTGGTATTCAGGTCTCCTGATTCCATCCATTTAACTTTAGCTTTTTGTTTTAACATTGATTCCTCATATCTAGCTAACTTCCCATAGTGCCTCACTGCTTCTTTCTCTATACTAGCAAGCTCCCTGTTAAGAGGTTGAGATTGAATCTGCTTTTGCACTGCTACCATGTTCTCCTTAGCCTGCAAAACTTGAGCAGAAAATCTCTTGAATCTTCCATTTTTCCAGTCAATTAAAACCTTCTTCAATCTCTTCAACTTATTAACAATGACCATCATAGGATTACCCTTCATAGGTTGCAACCATGAAGCCCTTACTATATCCATAAAATCTGGTTCCTCAACCCAGAAACTACAAAATCTAAAAGGCGGGGGGCCATGATATCTTCCTTCATAAATACTAACTATCCCAGGGCTATGATCGGAGATCCCAGGGGAAAGAAACTCAGCAACTGAGTCATTAAATTCATTTACCCATTCTAGATTAACCATAATTCTATCAATCTTAGACAAAGTTCTATTATCCCCTTCCTGTTTATTTGACCAAGTAAAAAAGCAACCACTGAACCTTAAATCAAATAATTGAGCTTCTTGGGTGCAATCCCAAAACTCCTGATAATGAGAAGGTATAACTGCAGCTCCTCCAACTCTATCCCCAACCTTTAAAAGAGAATTAAAATCCCCCAAAACCACCCATGGCCTTTTATTATAAGAAGCAAAGGCTAACAATTCATTCCACAAAGATCTTCTGAGAATGATATCATTATAACCATAAACAAAAGTAACTATAAACGATTTATGTTGATAAGAACAAACATCCAAAACCATTAATTGAGAAGAAATATGAAGCACCTGAACCTTAGCTACTTCAGGATTCCACCCCACCCAAATCCTTCCAGAATTATCCAAAAGATAGTTATCGGCAAATTGCCAAGAAGGGCAAATCCTATTCCTTATTCTACTTTTATTACCTTCTTGCACATGAGTCTCCAAAATACCCACCATCGCCAACTTATTAGTTCTAATCAAACTAGCAACTTCCACCTGCTTTAAGGGATCATTCAAACCCCTTATATTCCAGCTACCAATCTTAATCATTAATGAATAGAAAGGTTAGGTTTCTTCCCCCTAGTCCCCTTCTTCTCAACATTCTTAACTCCTAAATTATCTTTACCTTGGATAGAAGACTTAGGTAAAAAATGGGCTCTAGCTCCACTATTCTCACCCTCCATCTGAATCTCATCCAACATCCCCACTTGCTGTGAAACATAACCAGCACTTCCTATGCTAGGACCTGAATTGAGCTGACCACTAGCTTGAACTGCCTCATCATTCATAATCACCTCCTTTATCACATCCCCATTATTACCAGAAGTTAAATTTCTAGGATTCACTCCAGAGTTAGCCTCCCCCATAATTACTTCCATCTGGTCAGCCTTACTAGACTCCTGCAGAAGATTGAATTTGTTATTCACATCAATAGAAGTTTCCTTAGTTTTATCAACTCCACTGCTAGAAGCCTCCAAACCATTTGCCTCCCCATTACCAACATTCTTGTTTTTAGGTCTTCCTCTTTTCAAGTTTTTCACTATCCATCCTCCCTGTTCCTGACCCACCTTAACTTTCTCAGCTTGAGCATCACTAACAATTTTAGCAGCAGTAGCTATTGATGCATCAGAAGCATCCTTTGTAGCTTTTGCAGCTGCAGCAAAAGCACACTTCTCTTCTGTATGTCCAAATACTTCACAATGGAGACATCTAGGAGGTTTCCATCCATACTCTACAGGAACCTTGATTCTCACCTTTCCTACCAAAGCATCTATATGACTAGGGAAGTCAGATTTAACATCAATTTCCACACACACACGAGCATAAGTCATTCTTGACCTTGTAGATGTCTGTTTATCCAGCATAATTGGCACCCCAACAAAACTTGCAAGCTTAGCTAGACCCTTAGGATTCCATAAGTGGAGAGGTACATCCCTCATCTTCAACCATATAGGAAGAGTCTTAAGTTCAGCTAATTCCTGTTCAATTAGCAATGACCAAGGTCTAACCACAAACAATTGACCTGCTATGAAGAAACAACCATATTCCAAAGCCAAAATACGATCCTCCTCCCTATCAAATTCAAATACATAAACTGACTCACCATGTACTGTCATCTTCATCTCCCCCTTCAATTTCCAAGTCCTCTGGACAGCATTTTTCACCATCATAAAAGGCAGCTTGCCTCCAACAAAACACCCTACAACCAACTCTTCACATCTGTGGACATCCTCCTCCACTTCCTCATCAGAAAATACCATTAACTTCTCTCCTTCCACCATTGAAGGAGCTGCATACATCAACGGATCATGAGAGGGTTCTTCCTTTCTCATCAAAACATCAGACCATTTGAGATTACTTTTTTGAAACCCCTTGTTCGATTCAATTGAAACCCTAGGATTATTACCCAAATTTGGGCAAGTTTCCAATTGAGAAGCCATAACAAATAAAGAATAGAAGAGTAGAGATTAGAAACAACTAACCCCCACCAATCATCGAAGCTAAACAGAGCAAATTCGATGAAGAAATCAAATCAGATCTTGGAAAAAAAAACAGTTTGACCAGCGTCAACGTCGCCAGAAAATCGCCTCTCTCGACCTTGACCCAGTGCTCCTTTTTCTTATTAAATGGGAACTTTATTGTTTGATGAGATATTTATTAATATACTTGACACCTCTTTAGTTGTTCCATTTCAAGAAAATCATGTTTATAATATCTTTTTACAGTTGTAGTCGCTATTGAAGTTCGATGCTATCTCCTGAATGAAGTGTTGTTTTACGAAATTTTCTTGTTTTATTATCTTTTCCTAAAGTTTGGAAATTTTCACAGGAGATAGACAATCCCATATTAATATTGCTGGTGGAAAGAAAAGCTTCGCTATCTTAGAGGATGAAGGTAAATTTCGTGAGGAGCCACCAATATTGGATTGATATTTATACCCTTGTTAAGTCCATTTGTTCTTTTCCATAAGTAGCGAGTAGCTAAGGGACTATTGTTATTATTTAGTCCTATTGTTATTATTTTATAGTTCATTTGACTCCAATGATCATGTACCTATTCTGCCCGTTTAGAGAGTCTTTTTTCTTTTCCTTTTCACATGTCTAGTGAGGCTTTCATATAGAAAACAAAAGTAAATGCTTATTGGATATAACTTAATCCTAAGAAGTTAAAGTGTCTGTATGAGCAACGATTAGGATGAGACCACTTGAGTGGGTTTGAAAATATGTTGTCTCCGGTATATTATTGTCCACTTCTAATACTGAATCCCGTTTTTGCATTGCCATGTAATATGTAACTTTAGTTTTAATATTTTTTATTTATTTTTAATTCGGAAAGACACATATTTTGTAGTATCTGAATAAATGCAATGTAAATCTGTTGGTCCATTGTGTTCTTTTAGATTAGTGTCTGGTCTAATTTTTGATATAATGACTAGTTGCAATACCTTGGTTGAATGGAATTTTAATACGTTAAGTCTATCGTTACTTAATGATGGTTCATAATACCATTTCTTGAACTTCTCCAGGAGAGGCATCAACTATCTATCTTAGAGCAGAGGCAACTTCCAGAGGAATTGATTTAATATCAGGGTCCATCAAGTCAAGGGGAGGCACTGAGGTTAGATACTTCTCTTTTCACTATTAGTGTTGCGTGATTCCTTAATTCCAAAAGACATCAAGCTGTCAAGAACAGTGATAGAGTTGACAAGAGAAGCTTCAACGCGGGTATATTTCATGAGTACAACGAACAAGTTATGTCCGTCAATTGTTGTCAAAAGATGGAACCTATGACTTTTTGTGCTTTCGAGGATACGAAACCTAGTGCAGCAGCTTCCTATTTCAAGTGCTACAGATTCCTTGTCTTCAAAAAATGATAATTAAGCTAGAACGTGCTGATGGTGTGGACTCAGTATTTGCTTAGGTTTTTTGGGTGTTTGTGAGCTTGTAGTGTAAACTGAATTCAAGTTTGTATTGAACTAGTTATCGTACAATGAATTTCAAAATTTAATGTTCATGTCTATTAGGATTTGGTTGTATTCAGACTTGTTTGAAAGATGGTCTCTAACAGATGAAGGAAAAAGATCCCCAACTTCATATACTAACCACCATTCGGCATCTAAAACCAACCAATTATCCTAACACTAATATAAAGAGTAACTATGATTGAGTTAGTAACTAGCTGGAGGGGTAAGCATGGAACAAAAATATGAAACTTAAAAATTAAGAACGGACAATAGTAACTAGAGTAGCTATGGATTTCTATAAAGATTCAAACCTATGGGTCCGAGGCTTGACCCAAACCTATGGATTTCTATAAAGATTCCTCAATAATAATAACTAGAGTAGCTAATAGTAAGAAAAATAATTAATTTTAAACCCATAAATTAGAATAAAATTATTTTAAGAAACATGTCTGTTTTTATTATTTGCAATAATAATAATAGTTGAAGCTGGTATTTCGCCAAGCACAATTTGATCACTTGTTTAATCAAATTTAACTTTTGGTTTGTATTTTACCAAACGTTCAACTGTTTTTTTAGACATCACATCAACACATAGCAAAGCCCATATTAATACCAAACTATGCCTTAAAAACGTTAATTGATATTCAGGAATTCAGGTTTTTCCAAAAGCATTGTTTGGTCTAACATTTTCTCCTATTAAGCGGCTAATACTTGGACTCTACGTTGATCCACGTTGACTCCACTAATTAATGACGTTTTTAACTCTTTGACAATTAAATCGCATAAATACTAATTTAACTCTAACTTTAGTAACATTGACTTACCATGTATTTAATTTTCTTCACTCGTCTTCTTCTCAAATCTTTATATTTTGCAGCAACCAACGAGATATAAAAATGGAGTATTCACCACCAAAATAATTTCTTCTCTAATTTTACCTATCGCCATTATTGATGGCGTTTTCTTTTTATATAATTTGTAATATTGCCTCTGCCCAGCTGCAGAAGTATTATATATATATATGCATAAATTTCTGACCTGACATCAGAATTATGGACTCGTACTTCTGTATTATATTCCACAAGAGAATCGAGAATGCGTATCCGGCTAATGACTACATTAATCATGTAGCTCTTTTATATATGTATACGCCAGCAAAATCTAAGGGCTTCACTCGGTTGAACTCTTGTTATTTCATGTGCGTCCATATATATTACATGTATTAATCAGGACATGCTGATGATAGAAACTATATGCGTTCAGAGCGGGCTTATATGCCATTTCTGGATGAAAGCACTATTAAATGTATGTTGTCTAAGTGCAAAATTGTAAACAATACTTTGAGACAGAGAACTTCCACGGCTGAATTCCTCGAACGTGCTCCATATGCGCTATATAAATACAGTCTCGGCCAAGCATAATGCCAACACTAGATCACATGCAAGCAATTGAGAATCCCTAAGCAGGCCATGGCTATCGCGACGACACTGGCAAGCGCCAGCACTAGCAGCTCATAGGCCATGGCCGCAGTACTGGCAAGTGCCAACGCTATTACCTTGCCACGCTAGCATCATCACTTCTCAAGCTCTAGCATCATCACTTCTCCAGCATCAGCAATATCACTTCTCCAGTGCTATCACTCGCTATTTCCGCGATTATCCATAGCATACACAAGCATCATCGCTAGCACCCTGACAGTGGCCGCAACAAAGGAACTAGCGTCAGCAGCGCCTTGGCCAGCCACAACACCAACCTATGCCAGCGCTAGCAACACTTATGTCGTGGCCATATCGCAAGTGAGTGCCAGCTTCATCAGGACATGGCCATGCTGCCAACACCAGCATTGTTGCCTCTCCCATGCCTAAGCATCGATACCAACTTGGCCAAATACGCAGCCATAGCACCGATTCGTGCTGGCACCAATAATTCCAAATATATGGCCGCGACATTAACCCAGGTTAGTGCTAGCCGCACCCAAACCATGGTTGTGGTGGCGCCAATGCTATCCAAGTTACGACCATGGCACCAAATATGCCAACGCTAACGTTGGCCATGCCATGGCTATGGCACTGGCATGTGCCAGTAACACCTCGGCCATACTCACAACACTTGCATGCCATGTTGTTGCTAACGCAACTTGGATGCATGTTGCAACCAGAAATACGCCATTGGGCCAAAAATACGCCGTAAATATTCAAAAAATAAGCCACGGCCATGTCACGTTGGCATGAACCTTTTGGTAATGCTATCTTATGATAAACTCTTTATTACTCATGCGTGCTTTGAATCTAAGTTATCGCTTTAAGCTTGGATTTTAAACATCACTACGACAAAATCTCATCAGCCTATTGAGAGTTGAACACTCAGTTAAAGCACATCATGACTATATCTTAGTCAAGATAAGAGGTAGTCGATGACTCCACTAATTCTATGAGAAATCAAAACATGTTACATGGAGGATTCTTCATGGGGTATTGGTCTGGTGGTTTATAGCAATATGTGGCGTGGCAACACCCTATGATGAGAAAGTAACGAGCAGTAGTGACAGTTTATATATAACAGTTTAAGAGATGGTGGAGTAATGGTCAAGAAGCTTTAAGAAAATTTCCTAGCATAGCGGACATGACCTTACCATTACCTCCACTATCTCCATCTCCATCCCTCTAATATATCCACTACTTACAAGGAAAAGTGTGTGTCCCTTACAATTATAAATAAACTCATTTGTCTATCTAGGAGAACAAAACAAGCTTATCATTCAGAATCTCTGATCTTTCATAGTTCAACAACCTTATACACACAATTTATCACCACTGATTTCCTCAACTTTCCACGCTTTCCCTCCCCTAAGATCAACCCATCTTCTATCCTTGTAACCGAAGTAAAACATGAACGGGCATTTTCTTGTTTTAGGCTCGTTTTGTACGATTTTGATCCCCGAACATAAGGAAAGTACTTCAACAGTAAATTGTTTACCTTTGAACTAAATTTTAGGTACAAACCACCATTAATGCCAACACTCGTGATTAAAATTTAAGAAAAATGGCTTTTAATTGTACTTTAGGACAACGACGCTAGTGAGTACAATATTGATATTGATGATGAACCACTTTCGGCAATAAAACGAGCAAAGCTAATGGAGATATTTCTCAGTTGAAGTTAGCATAGGATATTGAATCTAGCTGAACTATTGAATCTTGATGACCAACTATTGATAATATTTTTTTGTGCGATTTTGGTAAGGTTTTGCTCAATTTCCCCAAAATGGGTTTCTGTTGAATCTTGATATTGTAGTTTGTGATAATAGAGAGTTTATCTTAGTTTGTGATAATAGAGAGTTTATCTTAATAGAGAGTTTGAATCTTGATGACCAACTTTGTTAAGATTTCTCTCAATTTTCCCAAATTATATTGAACTATCATAATAGAGAGTTTATCTTAGTTACCCTAATTTGGATCACTCAATGTAACATAGGTTTTTTGGATGAATTATATGTAAAAACAGAATACATATGATCTTCAAATCTTATGTAAATTAATGGTCATGTCTCAATTTTTTTCATAATGGACACATTAGATAACTTAGTTATATATCCTGATAAGCATGGAAACATTGCTCGATTTTTCAATGGTATCAACAATCACATCCCGGCAAGATTTCTATTTCGTCTTTAACCCAAATTTCTCCTTCACTGTTGAAAGCTTCAACTTTCTTAGCCAATGTTTTTTGGTTTACGTCACATCACGTTGAAAAGTATTGTGCTTGATCACATACCTAACCTTGAAATTATAGATACTTAAATAGTTAAGGTAGATAATCTCACACAGTCACATCTAATATATAGTATTTTGCAAAGCGAATCGATTGTGGAATACCATTTGAGCATTCCTTCACAAATAAAGTTGTTATTCATTTCTTAAATAACAAAAAGTTTAAAACTTTTATCACGAAACCTGCATTTCAGCTTTTCTCAGCTTTTGGTGAATGATAATGTTGATGGTGGATTTTTGACGAAGGCTAAAATCGTAAAATCATAATTTTGCATATTTCTGATCCAGCAATCAGATGAGTATGTGAAATTCATATCTCAGATTTTAAGCATGAAAGCTCATGCCACGATAATCTCTGACTGAGTG
The DNA here is from genome assembly GCA_023531295.1 of Papaver armeniacum. NCBI lineage: Eukaryota > Viridiplantae > Streptophyta > Magnoliopsida > Ranunculales > Papaveraceae > Papaver > Papaver armeniacum. The sequence continues at coordinate 28,534 of JAJJWW010008937.1, forward strand.
TATAGCCTCTCAGAGCACGCATAAATATACAATTATTAAAGCCTCTCAATTGAGATTTCAATATTTTGCATATTTCATCAATACTGAACAATTTCAGTATTCACTTCTGTATACGATCGAGAATGATTGGACGGATCCTAGATGGATTGACCACTAGTATAGAGCAATAACGTCTTCAGGATGTCGCAAATGTTCGCTGACTATGCAGAATAAACATTTAGAATGAGTATGATACTTATACTACCTCATACCTCGACTCTCGAATAAATCTAATGCTCCTAGACAGATTCCCTGCTAGTATAGAGTCATCAATTTATTAATTCTAGTTCCAATATTCATCAATTGAATTCCTAGAAAATATTCTATTTTCATCATGATATTCCATTACTTCAATTCATGGCTTTTCCCAGCAGAATTCCATGGATTAGTAATAAATATTTACTTTTCGGGCACATGGGCCACCAACAAGTAAGCCCCGAGAAAATGGTGCGAGTGTACTCAGCAATGATGCACGAACGAGCACCCAAAAATATGCACAAATGAGCATCCCAAATATGGACGAACGAGGATATGGAGACCTATGCAAAATAGGAAAGGGAAGCAAAATAAATAAATAAATAAAATAAGAGGCGCACGGGACCGAGCCCACCGGCAAGCCGGCCATGTCGCGGCCGTGGCCGGTCCCACGCTTCTCCGTCTTTTTTTATTTTTTTTTATTTTATTATTTCTCTCATCTCTTGAAACTCCCTCGTTTGAGCAAACTCTTAGTTTTCCAAATTACTCCAATATTGCTCAAATTTTCAAAAAAAAACCAAAAAAGTCAAATGGTACATGACCGTCCGGGCTTTTCACGATAAATATTAAAATATCATTATTTTAATATTCCTAAATTTTGACGTACAAGCAAAAGTCCTACTTGCTCATTATTCATGCAAAATTGAAAATTTCAGTCAAGATCAAACTCTTCTGAAAATCCAAAATATTGCTCAAACGACCAACAAAATACCTAAGATTTTCAGGAACGGATGCGCGCGGGACATGGTGTCCCGTGCACCACCATGACCGTACATGGCCGGTCCCTTGGCCATCGTTGCCGGCCGGTCCCACGCCTCTCTATTATTATTTTAATAATAATTCATATCTTTTCATAATTCTGGAATCCTCATTCATGGACATTCCTCTGCACCCTCGGAAGTCCGTTCATCACCAATGGCCGGCTCTCATGCCCATTGGTTGGTCGAATTTCTTGACCCACATTGGATAACTCTCCATCCAGGGTTCTCCAAAATTAGGGTTTCGAATTTACGATAATTCGATAAATGTTGAAAACGTTTATATTGATCCAGCAATCAATATTTTTAATTAATACCAACATTTTTGATTGCTTGTACGAGAGCATCCTCATTGGATGACCATCAACTTGGCCAACAATCCAATATTTCATTGGACGTCCATCCAATTAGACGTTCGATCGTTCAATATTTACTAATATTCTAATCCTTCTCAGTCATTCGACAATTCATGATATATTAATCTTGAATAAGTATTCTACATAACTCATAACTCAGCAACATCTGATTTCCTGTCAAATGCTCGACACATCAGAATAGGTCCATGATCGAGCAATCTCACCGGATGCGCGTTGATCCAAATTATCAGAACATCATTATTGCCTCAACTGGTAAAATAATGTTCACAATTCATCAAGACTCAACGTATGTGCATTATTCTTTCCCAGCAGACACCATACTCAATCCATGAGTCTTTGAACATGCCACATTCATCCATTATGCTCGACTCATCAAGGCTAAGAATCATGGTCTAGTCGAGTCAACAACTGACAAATTAAATACACGTCTTCCTTGCAGACTATTCATGAGACATCAGTCATGTCACATGGGGGATATTCATTAGGGTTTTGGTCTGGCGGCCTACGACACGTGTGTACATCCACGATGAGAAATGTGAGTAAGTTGTGCAAGCAATTAAAGGAGTTAGCAAAGTAGTGGATGGACAATCAACCAATTCTCCCATGCACATGGAACTGGTTTAACCACGATTTCCCACTTTTTCACTCCTCTGCAACCGTCACACTTACTGGGGATCAATGTGTCTATTATTCTTACAATATAAATAAGTTCCTGAATCCACGATTGAAGGACGAGAATTCTCAAAAGAACAAAAAACTCAATCAATAAGAACTTATCTCATCTGAACTCAACAGTTCGCGGAACTTGCAGAAATCTCCAACACATACACAATCCTTCGTTCATCATTGATCTCACACACTTTTCAACTTCCCTCCTACAAATCGACCCTCATTCCTCTTTGTGACCGAATTGACTCTAGAACGACCATTGTCTTGGTTTAGGTCGGAGTCTTACAGATTGATCTCTCGAACTCAAAGCACTCCCATGCAGTGCATCTGTTTGCTAGAGGTTTAGGTAATTTGCTCGATCGAGGAATTTCTCGTCTCTCCACTTTTCCTCAAAAACCAGAAAATCGTTTTCACCCATCAACATATAACCAATATGTTTTTTCTTTGTCGTGGTTTTTATTAGGTGGAGTATTTGCACAATTTTTTTAAGCTATATGGATAGCCGTAAGATACATATCGGGAGGACCTCAAAACTTATGTACACAAGCTTATTTATGCCCCAATACCTGTATAAATGATGTATAGTCAAGATATTCAAAACTTGCACCAACATCATTGTAATTGATAGAAACACTTCTATAAATCGATCCATTTGAGTGTCAGAAATCTCCTGCTTCATTAAGGAGTGAGGTAACCTTACAATAAGTTTCTTTACAGTTAGTTCAATTAAGTTAAGTTGCCTCTTACATTTTCTTCTCAACAGACCGCGTCTTGTACTTAGTAAGATGACGAGAATCTGAAAAAACTTGACATGGAGTTTGGTAATGCTTTAGCTCCCCAACTTAGTGAATCGAGAATGATCTGTTAGAAGAAAGGTACCTAATTGTAGCAATAAAATCTGAGAGGGTACGCTTAGATATTATACAGAAGGAGAATCTACAACATTCAGACTTAATGAGAATGGAGAATTGACAATATTTATGTGAACCCTCGAGAGAGACCAACAAAGTAAATTATCCAGCTCAATTTGATTGTATCCTATTTATGAAAGACAATATTGAAGTTTAGTACGACAATGTAAGCTGGACAAAATGAGAAGGGACCTTGAGAAGGCCAGAATATTGACTAGCTGGTATCAAAATGACTAGGAATCAAAGCAGTACCAAGAGAATGAAATCGGATAACTCCTTCAACAGGTTGAAGCAGAGACATCTAAAGTAATTTTTGAGTTGCAAAACAACCTCAGCAAACTACAACATGAATCCAGGATAGATTATGTGTCACTATGGAAGAAAATATGAGATTGAGAAACAGTGCAACTATCAGAGAAGATGAAATAAAGGCATTAACTAAGGAATAGTAAAAAACGACCTTAGTTATAACAACCTCTTTGCTAATGGTTGCAGATCCCTTTATAATTCTTCTGACCAGGTGTGGCTAATAACAAATTTTTTTCTCGAAAAGTAAAGTTTGGATTAGTGACCACGTAGAGATGGCTTTCGAAAGCTTCTGGAAAAGGAGAAGATAATCGATGTAGGATCAGAATATCGCAACAACCATACATCGCGAGATCAATAAACGAAAGCATTGCGAAAGTGTCGCAGAAGAATAATATAAATGACGCAATGAATGACGGCAGCCAAAACACGAGAAAGATGTGAAGACCCAGCGAGATTTAGGAGAGTAGCGAGATTTTGTAATTGTACACTTGCGATATCTCGCAAGTCATTCCCGAAAATAAAGGACAACTTAGCTGTCATCCATTGTATACTACCCTATATAAAGAGTCGAATAAGCCTGTTGTGAGGGAGATTCTTTTCAGAGTGTTAGACAAGTCATTAGGAGAGAGAAAGTTTGTGGTGATTGTAATTTCTTTAGCTCTTTTCTATTTTATCTTGTAAACATTTAAGGAATTAATCAATAAAATCATTGTTATTCATCTTCAAATGTCTTAGTTGTGTGGATTATTGTGAGGGGTGTAGTGTAGGATTTCCTGCAACTACATATTGGCGCTAGAAAGGGCTGTTTGAGTAAGGATTGACATCGTGATTTGAAAGAATTTGGAGTAGTAGAGAAGGAATTTGATATAATTTTCAACAGTTTACCAAAATTAAGAAATGGCTAGAAGGAGAAATGCATCTGAGCAACCAACAACTGTTAGGAGGAGTAGGAGACTTGCCGGAGAAGAGAGAAATGAAATGGGAGAATCCTCAAGAAGGAACATAAGGAATGATGAAGCAAATCAAATTCAATCACCAATTCAACCAGTAGCGGATATAACTGTGGATTATGATCGAGTGAGCGTGCATACTTGGAGATCAGACTCTGTGGACGAAGGGGAAGAAGAACAACAATTGGTAAACAATGGACAAGAGGGGAGAGACCGAGAAGGGAATGGAGAAATAATTCATGGAAATAAAGAGATCGCAGCATTAGAAGCGTTGAGGCAAACAATACATGAAGAGAGACGATTAGAGGCAGAGGAGCGTGCAAACTTGACAAGACAGAATCATGAGCTGAGGATGGAAAATATCAGATTACAAAATAGAAGGTCGAGAAGCACTACAAGGTCAAGTTCAAGATCAGTTAGAGAGGAAAGAAGGAGAATTTTACCTACAGAAAATGCTGATGAAGAAAACCATGAAGAAGCGCAAAATCAAGGCATAGAACATTGCAAGAGAAGAGAAATGATGGAAGATCGTTATGTTCCACGTCCCGAGACTTTTCAAAATGGGAAGAATGGTGGAAACCAAGGAAATAGGCAGCGTCAGAGGCAAAATAATCCAGTTGATGAAGAAAATCAAGAAGAAGGAAGAAGAATATTGCATGGGAGAGAAGCACAGAGGAAGCAAAAAGAGATTGAGGATGAAATTGAAAGACATTATGTTGAACAAGCACGTCTAGCTCGCGAAAGAGAAAGACTGAGAGCAGAAAGGGAAGAACAAGAGTTGGAGGAGGCAATTCGCCAGAATAATCATGATAATCGAGAAAGAAGGCGAGAACAAAATCGCAACAATGATAATATTGATGAAGAACATGAAAGAGCACAAAGGAGAGCTGATAGACAACAAAGAAGAGAGATTGATAGATATAACGGTGTGCGAATTCGTGAAAGAAGTGAAGGAGAAGATCGCAGAGAAAGACGAGAAGAGAATGATGAAATTCAAAGCAGACATGAACGCAAGAGAAGAGAGGCGGAACTAAAAAGACCAATAGATTCAAGTTCTGATGTAAATGAACAAATTTTGAGAGAATTGGCAGAAATGAGAGGAATGATGCACAGTAAAAGGGGAGGAGGGAACAGACAGTTGGATGAAGCCATAGAAGAAGCTGCGAAAACTCCGTTCACACAAGAGATACAATTAGGAGGAATACCACCGAAGTGCAACTTACCGACATTAACCAGCATTTTCGATGGAACAACATGTGTGATACAACATATCAAAGCTTATATGAGATGTATGTTACAATGGGAGAATCATGATGCTATATTGTGCAAATATTTTGCATCAAGTCTGACAAGAGAAGCTTTGAAATGGTTTGAAGGGCTGTAGAAGAATACAATAACATCTTTCAATCACTTATGTGCTATATTTTTAGGGGCATATATAAGTAATAATTCCTCGAGACCAGGTATTGAAGATGTATTTGGGTTGAAACATAGGGTTGGTGAAAGTTTGAAGCATCTAACTGTGAGGTGGAAGAAAATGTGTAGCGAAATGGCTGGCCGTGTGGAGGAGAGATATCTCATCTTATCATTCATTAATGCTATGTTCGCGATAAATCTGTTGTATATTCAAATTTTTAGAGTCAAGAATACAATTACCATGACTGAGTTAAGTAGAGCTTCAGAGGAGTATATTGCTTTAGAGGAAAAGCAAAATGAGATGGAATCATACCCTGTTGCGAATACAAGTTCAGGAGCTGCGAATGCAAGTTTGTTACCTAAATTGATAAACATTGTAGCGAGTACCTCGCAAGGTCAACAAGGAATGAGGATACCAAATGATGATCAGCAAAAGTTGGTAGCCATGGGAAGTCGTGATCAGGAAGAATTTGAAAGAGAAAGAAATTTCTACAACCGTGGCGGAAATAATAAAATTCAAAGACTTGATCAGCCGCAAGAAACCTATAGAGGTCGGAGGCATAATCCGCAAGAGACTTATGGAGGCCAGAGGCAGAATTATCATAGAGGGCAGCGAGGTCATAGAGTCGTATGGGAAGAAATCAAGATGCCACCACTGAACGCTAGCGTGGAGAAGATATGGGAAGCTATAATCCTGATGGAAAACATACCCGCACCATGGAACATGGGGAATGAACCACCTCCAGGTGACAGAAGTCATGAATTCTGTTCCTATCACCATTTTCATGGACACCAAACGAATGATTGCAGGAATATCAAAAGAATCATCCTTAGAATGATAGACCAAGGGAAACTAAATCAATTCTTAAAATGTGAAGCGAAGACTCAACCATTACCAACACCTCCAGAAATTCACAGAGTAAATACAAAAAAAGGGAAAGAAACATTTGTAGTGGAAGTTGGAGCGAAGGCCAAAAACTTGTTCTGCAATTCTATTGTACATTCGTATAAGACAATCGAAGATTTTCATGATAGTGTTCTCAGTAGGGTTTTCGCAAGGGACGCTGACAATAGAGAAGTAATGAACATCGCGAAGACATCGCCACTAAAAGAATGGCAAACACAAATTATTTCTTTTACCGCAGAAGAGGTACCTGAGGGTGGCGAGATGCATGACAGTCCATTAGTGGTAAGATTGGAAATTAACCCAAAACCTGTTGATGATGAAGATGATGGGGCATAAAATTCATGGGCTATAAATAGAATCTTAATTGATACCGGAAGCTCGTAAACATCCTTTTTACCACACTTACAAGACTATGGGTGGGAAAGACGAAGACTTGATACCTTCAGCCTATAAGATTTATGGTTTTAATGGTACTGCCAATAAACCCAAAGGAGAAACTCGCATGAGAATACCGCTGAAAGGATTATCAACTGAAATCTTGTTTTGTATAGTCGATGTGGAATCCCCTTATAATGCATTAATTGGGCGACCCTGGTTACATGAGATCTTGGGTGTAGCATCAACTTACCACCAGTGCATCAAATTTCCTCATCCCAGTGGTGTTGGAGTTATAAAGGAGATTGGGCTGAGGGACAAAAATGCTATGAAGTCGATGTGGAGTCTTGCGAGGAAAGGGCTGCTCAACAGAAGAATTGGAAAAGGAATATCAAAGAAGAACAAAGAAGAGAAAGACTGATGGTGGACACAATAGAAGTGAGAGATGAAGATATATTGCGAAATCAGTGCTTGAAGACAATTGAAAATTGCGATGGTCTCGCAAAAGGGAAGGAAATATCTAGAAATATGAATGAAGAAACAGAGAGCAACAGGAGTAAGAAGTGTAAGAAATAAATAATTGATTTTAAAGTTGTGTAAAAAAAAAAAAAAAAAAAAAAAGTGTGATGATGATCGAAGAAGGAGTACGCAAAAATCTCACGATATATGAATATGATGAAAGTTTGGTTAAATAATTACAGCGAGATCTCAGAAAATGAAGCAAGACTATGTGATAATTTCGCAAAGAAGAAGATGAGAAGAAATAATCAAAAAGCAATGAATGATTACAAGAATTGATGTGAGAAATGAAAGAATGAGTGAATGGGATGAACCTTTATGGCGTACACCCTAGTTCGCGAATGATATTTCGTAAGAGGCAAATATAAGACCTAAAGTGCGTCATATAAGGGGGTATCTCTTGACATGGCTCAGGGAAAAGGTTACACCGCCCCTGGAACCTGAGTCATGAAAATTTGGGGTCAATAAAGCTCATCCGGGGGGAGATACCTTGGATTTCCAACTATATATATAAGGTTATACCCTGGTTGGACGCCCGAGGGTCTCTTCCAAGGAGTCAGTGTATGACCAAGGCGCCGAGGTACACGGTTGAGCCAAGAGTGCCTGGGGCATTTGAAGTGTCTCGGCCATTCTTGGCCAGTCTTGGCACATCCGCACTCGGCCCGAAGAAAACTCCATTTAGGGTGCAGTCTCGTAACCATAAGCCCTATAGGTATAAGGGATAAGAGGATGCGAAAACAACTGGTTGTTGTTAAGACTGGATGGGAGGAGCTAGTCTTGTATGGCCGATGTACGCCTCCTTGAAGGGGCAACCAGGGAGATGTTAAGGGCGGCACCCTCCATTAGGGAGCTGATAAGTGTCTTAAGACGCAAATGTCATGAGGCTCTATTTTCGCAAGAAAATTTAGGCTTGTCATATTTGTGCGATGATCCTGCAGAGGCAATAATACTAACGCGAGGGTAAGACGAGATCAATGGGTCTTTACATGAAAGTGTAAAGATGTCCTGCGATTTCGTCGCAAGACGGCAATGTCATGGGATTTCAAGTTCGCAAGAATTTTTAGGCATGTCATATTGTCGCAACAAAAACATCCTGCAGAGGCAATAATACTAAAGAAATGATAAGACAAGATCAATGGGTCGTTACATGAAAGTGTAAAGACGTCCTGCGATTTTGTCGCAAGACGGCAATGTCATGGGACTTCAAGTACGCAAGAATTTTTAGGCCTGTCATATTGTCGCAAAAATGAGGGGTGGCAAAATAAGACCTAACTAGGAAGGCAAAATAAGACCACACAAAAACAATGATAAGGCAAGATCAATGGGTCATTACATGAAAATGTAAAGACGTCCTGCGATCTTATCGCAATAATGAATTTCAACACAAATGAAGATAAGACAAAACAAGAAATTGGGTAAGTAAATAAGCTTGCGAAAACGGCTATATTATTTGTGAAGAATTAGCAACAACAGTTGCGAAACTAAGAAGTATTATTATTTAAAGATTATCGACTTAATCTCTCATGTGAAAATAAATAACAGAGGCAAGTATGGGAATGATTAGAGTAAAAACTTGTTATTTATTTTCATATGATATATTTGCAGTAAGAGATTACAAAAATGGAAGGCTAGAAGGATAAATGTACAAGCATCACAAGAAGAGAAAAATGAAAATGGAACTATCTCTCAGCTTATTCTTCTTCTTCATCAGATTCTTTATCAGATTCCTCTTCTTCGCTTGCATCACTATCGAGACATCCGAGGAAGGCATATTTTCAGAATTTCATCAAGAAGAGAAGTATATGAGGAAAGAGGAATGCGATGGTCATTACAAACTGTTTCAATAGTTTGATTGCGTTAAACGAACATCGTCATTATTAAAATTCGCCATCGTAGTTTGTAATTGCTTCTTCAACCGGAATACTTGTTGTTGCGAAGAGAGAAATATTTTGCAAGTTGTGCTTTCTCAGATTCAAGTTCCTTGATTCTAGTTTGAAATCTCTTCTCAGATTCTGTGAACAAATGACAATGAGTTAGCAACTTAATAGCAATTTCACAAAAAGAGGTGGTAAAGTAATGAAGAACAAGAAACAACCTTCTCTCGTCGAAATCATATCTTTAACCAAGGCAAGTATGCTCAAAGATGAAGACTGACGCTAACACCTAAGTTATTTCTGGCATTATCTAGAACTTTCGCAGCCCAAGTGAATTCATCATCATTATTTATGACAAGAAGTGAACGAATTTGATTTTCTCGCTCATTAAGTATGGCATTTTGGCGAAGAGATTCATCTCGTTCAATTTGGACTTCAAGAAGAGTTTTTGGAATTCGCTAATGCTTGTGCACCTTGATTAGCAATGCGATCCTTATCATCTATAAGGCTGCTAATTTTCTTCCTCAGAATATTATTATTCTCGTGGGAGCTAAGATATAAACGTTTAAATCGGTTGGCTAAACCTAAACTAGATCTATGCTCAATTTCTAAGAGATGAAATTTGGTTCGAAGTTCATTTAATGAGAGAGAATTAATTTTGTTTGAAGAACTACTTAAAGATTCGTTGAGATGAGCGAGAAGAGCATCATCATCCATAGGTTTAGGAAATGAATGGAGAAGGATGGCTTCGTCAGAAAGATTATAAATGTCTGCGAAAATGATAAGTCAGGCAAAGAAAAATAAATGACAAAGTAGAAACGAAGAAAAGAGAAGGGTATTATACCATAAAGTTGCTGATTAGCACTTTGAAGGGTAGATATTTTGTTCTTCTGGGTAGAGGACTCAACTTCCAACTATTGAATTCTTTCGCGAAGAGCGGCAGTCTCATTTTCATCCTTCTTGCGAGATGTCGCAACTTCAACTTCTAATTCTTTGTTCATCTCCTTAAGTTGAAGATTTTTCTTTTCAAGATTGTTGCGCCTTTTCTCGAGATCTGAGGCAACAACAAAGGAAGCTCTCCCAAACTATAAAGGAAAATAAAGAAATTATTAAGATAAGGTTTATAATCGAAATCGCAAAGAAATAAAGAAATACGAACATACCAAAGCACTAAGTGCATTTAAGAAACTGGGAGTCATCATCCGGGAAACTCCACGAAAAGAATCATTATCCGCTAGCAGGGGGGCATCGCAGATTTTTGCGAGAGCTTCGCAAGTAGCAGAAAAACGATCATCTCCTATTCCTTGCATAGAATCAGAGAAAACACTAGACAATTGCGCCATAACAGATTCGACTGAATGACTCTCCTTCGCAAAAGAAGTATCAACCTCATTATCATCTTCATCAGAATTCTCGCTGGTTTGGGAATTAGAGTGAGAAGAGGGATGGATTTTCCGTTTTTTAGAAGATGGAGCAGAAGATTTATCCTTGGGAAGAGTGATTTTATTCTTGCCTTTAGCCTTCGCAGCTTCAGAGATATCATTTTCTTCAACGTCAACCTTCGCACACGAATGAAGATAAGAAACAGACGCAACAAAATTGTTAAAAATAATAAGGAAAAATATTTCTTACTTCATCCGTGATTGAACGAAGTATCGCCAGAGTACTCGCTTTTGGATTTCTTTTGTAGCTCTTTCTCAATTTGGTGATCTGGAAAATTCGCAAGATTAGATATAAGAGGGAGTGAAGATTGTAAAATAAGTAAAAGTTAGGAAGTATACCTCTTTTGCCTTTTCGGGCCAATTAAATACCCAAGGGTGATAATTTGCGAGATTCGCAGGGAGTATATTGGAACCTAAGATGTAAGGTCCGGTCAAAAATAGTGGAAAGATAGACCACCTCTCATCTTTAGAGTAGCGAGGAACATTGTTCTTGCCAGAATGCCAGTCAATATCTAGCATGAGTATCTTATCGTCGGAAACGTTCTCTTTTCTTTTCAATCGGGCACCCCAAATGAGATTTGTCATTCTTCATATTTATCACTTCATAATTTTCAAAAAAAGTTTTTCTTGAGTACTTTTCAGTGACTATCTCTAAGCCTGCGAATTTAGGATCTCTGACGTTATCAGGGTATAGAGATCCCTTACCAGCGCCGCGATGGGCGAATTCAAGCATTAGACGGATGCAATCACCACTTAATTGATAAATAGCTCACGAGAATTTCTCATGAGCAAGGATTTCATAGAACAAGGGAAGCTCGGGATCGTAGAGAGGAATGGGAAGACCTGCGAGGATTTGACCTAGCGAGATTATGATTTTCTGATCATCACAATGATGATCAGTGAACAATTTTGCAGAAAGAATAGATGAAGATTCTTGATTGGGAATGGTGGACAAGGTGAAACCCTTTTCTTGTAAATTCTTTTGAGTTTCACCCAAGAGAGTTTCATATTTACGACCAGATGGAGCCATTCTCAGAGTATGGGAATGATTAGAAAGTTAAAGATCAAAAGAAAGAAGAAAAGAGAGATTTACAGTAGCAGGAACGTGAATGGCGGAGGAAAAGAATTGAAGAAGATTTGCAGAGAGAAAGTAAAAAAGAAGAAAAGGAAGGTGAGAAAACTATATATAGAGAAAAATTCTCGAGAACATAAATGCATTTAATGCGAGAAGAGACGTGAATGGTCAAGAAAAGACGGTTGAAAGAGACGTGTCAAGAAAAGAGCGGAAGAAGAAACGTGTGTAATAAATTCTGTGTAAAAGTACGAGATCATAACAGAAAAAGATGAACTGTTGAGGCATTTCAAAAATGCTAATTCTCATGACATTCTCTTCTTCGCAGAGAAGACATGAGAAGAGGCAAGATGTAGGATCAGAATATCGCAACAACCATACATCGCGAGATCAATAAACGAAAGCATTGCGAAAGTGTCGCAGAAGAATAATATAAATGACGCAATGAATGACGGCAGCCAAAACACGAGAAAGATGTGAAGACCCAGCGAGATTTAGGAGAGTAGCGAGATTTTGTATTTGTACACTTGCGATATCTCGCAAGTCATTCCCGAAAATAAAGGACAACTTAGCTGTCATCCATTGTATACTACCCTATATAAAGAGTCGAATAAGCATGTTGTGAGGGAGATCTTTTTCGGAGTGTTAGACAAGTCATTAGGAGAGAGAAAGTTTGTGGTGATTGTAATTTCTTTAGCTCTTTTCTATTTTATCTTGTAAACATTCAAGGAATTAATCAATAAAATCATTGTTATTCATCTTCAAATGTCTTAGTTGTGTGGATTATTGTGAGGGGTGTAGTGTAGGATTTCCTGCAACTACAATCGAACAACTATAAAAAAAAAAGCATAGAAGATGTACTAAAAATAGGTTTGAATATGAAGTTGAAATTGAGCTCCTTGAACGGAGCAACACTAGCTATAAGTGATGTTCAAACTGTTAGAAAATGATGGAAGAATAGAGAAACAATTTTGGTACATTCACTAGGTTATAAAATTTTTCTAAGAGTTGTCGATAATAATAAGTTGTTAAGAAGAAAGATCTTGCACTTGTGTCGTATTTATAGGACAAATAAAAAAATAAGCACCAAAATGTTAAAAAAATATATTGGAAACAGCCATTAGATGTACATAAATTATATGTTTATTTTTTTCAAAATAAGTAACTTTTCAATTTTTGTGAAAGTGGTATTCTGACTGAATATAGTTTTCAGAAATATGAGAAATTTGCAGGTAATTGGAAGGGAGCTGAGCAACAAGCTGTGCTCCAGTCCCTTTTTGAATAACAACCCCTAATCTATGGAAAAGGAAATCTCCAACACTGACATTCGCATCATGACTAGCAATATAATTCCACAGTCTTTTTAGAAAATCTATAATATCTCCACCAAGTTCCCCCAGAATAGTGAAAACAAAAATACTGAAACCAAGTCCTTGAGTTGCACACTTTTCCAGATACTTGTTACGTTTACGAGTAATGGCATTCCTGATATCTTGGCCAAGGACAAAAAAAAAAACATATATCCACTCTTTCTTTTTGTAGCAAATATCCATTTTTTTCTTTCATACAAAATCCGAACCGGATGGGAAAAACCAACACCCGGTGCGCAACACGGGTTACTACCTAGCTATGAGGAGAAGTTAAAAGCAGACGGTGGTGAATGGTAGTCACTTTGGGGTATGTATTTATTAACTACAAATCGGTCGTGTAAACAAGATTATGCCCTGTGAACAGGTGCGTTAATGGGTATGCAGCGGCTTCCGTTAAGAAACAAAAGCAACGAGGAATGAGAAATTTATTCTTATGACCCTGAAAATTATGGGTCTTACTCTTTTGGCCCCAGGGTTATTTAATAAAATTTGCAAATTATTCCAATGGCCCTGTAATATTATAGAAAAAAGGATTAACAAAATAACCGTGTGCATATTGCCTACACATAAAATCAGTGTGCATATTGTCTCCACACTATAAAATATGAAGAAAAATTTTAAAAATATTTACAAAAATCAGTGTGCATATTGCCTGCACACTATAAAATATGCAGAAAATTTAAAAAATTATGTACAAAAATCAGTGTGTATATTTCCTGCACATACAATCAGTGTGCATATTGTCTGCAAACTATAAACTATGAAGAAAATTTAAAAAATTATTTAGAGAATAAAAATTTTCATGAAATGAAAATTTGATAGTTGTATTTACGCTCGTTGTGTAGGTCTTTCAAAAAGCTTTCAAAATATATAAAATTTGTCGAATTCTTACGTATGATTTGTGAGACATGTTATGTTTAAGTTGGCATGACGATTATACCCTTAAAGGATATAGTTTATCATTTGATAACATCATCAAACATCTTTATCCAAATGGCCTCCTTCTTTTTTAACCTGGCGAGATTGGGGTATACCCAATTTTAAGTGGACTCTTTGTCAAGGGCAAAGGGGAGGCCTAATGGGTAAAGTTACAAAACTACCCTTTCCCATTATAATTCTAATTACCCTAAATCAGTTTTCATTCTCTTCATTTCATCTTCTTCTCTTCTTCTCCTCCTCCTCAAACACATTACCGGCTCCTCCACCCCCCACCACCGAAACTCGTCGATTAATTCGTCGTAATCGTCGATTCAAAAGCTCCGATTAATCTTAAAAAATGGATCCGCCACGACCTAGGGCAAGTCGTATGAAAGAAGCTAATCGAAAACCCAATGAGTATAACCCTGGAATTGCAAGTTTGGTTCAAAAGAAATGAAGAAATAAATGGTTGAAGAAGAAGAATTTGTAGCCGCTGAAACACGAGAAATGTTGCGATTAAGAAAGTAAGGGCATACTTAAACTCACTCTAGTACTGATCGCTGTCGTATGCGTCAAAAATAATTTCACTTTCCTAAAGTATATGATAAGAAAGAGTTCGTTTCCACGGAGAGGCAATTGTAGTTATTATGTATTTAATTTCCTAAGTAACCGATTGGGGGGATTTCTGATTTTTATGTAAGCAATAAGTAAATCAAAAGCAAAGTAAATTTGAGAAATAATCAATGAGAGAAAGATATTGGTCAAGGAATTCATCTTCAATCTTAAACATGTGCTTGCATACATGATTAGAATTACTATTTAATCTCTTTATCATCAAAAGCCTAGAGTATCAAGAGAGCAAGACAATCTATTAATTTCCTAAGTTCATCAACACACACATTAGAGCTGCGTACGTGAATTCTACCTAAAGAATAACCTAACGCCTTGCGCTAATTAAGTTCAATTCCTAGGAGCATTAAGTTTGGGAAATAGGCTAATCAATGCAATTGTCATACATTGCGCATGACAATTCGGACAATGTTCAAACTCTACATATGATTACAAGAGTGTGTCACTACAAACCATAATCATATCATGCTACTTGTATTCGGGGTTATCGCTTGATGAAAAACCCTAAAATAGCTATGGACAAGGATGCAAGTTCAATTAATTGGCCACTTAACAAACCAAACATCTAAGTCCTATCACAAGACATCAATCATGTGATTATTAAAAACAGTAGAGATTTGAACGATAATTAAGAGAGAAAACTAATGCATTAATCAAGCACAAGTTGTAGATATAGGACTACATCCTTAACCAATAATATAAGATTTAGCTACTCATAGCTATGGAGTTCCTCATAATCAATAATCAAATAAGGAAGATGAAAGCAAAGCAAACCCTAGTAGCGTAAACAAAATCGGCTATCTCCAAAGCTCCCCGAATAAAACGTGACCCCAGTTGTAAAAGACTCTTCTTTTATATCATTTGCTTTCCAAAACTAGGTCAAGTCTTCAAAAGTCCATTAGAGCAGTCCATCAAACCATGTGTGAGAAAGCCCATGTAGAAATTATACCAAAAATACGTCACCGGAAAACTGGTGCCCGCCGGAACTTGGCCGGCAAAATAGTCGGAAAGTAGCTCAGGTGACCGGCAAAGTCCACCCGGTCACCGGTCAAATCGGTCAGGTCAACTGAGTCAGTTGACTAACTCAGTTAGATCATGAGTCAGACCCGAGTCAGCTATTCAGGTGAGCTAACTGTTCTGTATCAACAACCCAAGCTGCAGACCAACAGCTCCAACTGCAACACACTTCTCTTCTCTACTTGGCCAAGTGCTATCAACAACTCCACTACCATATCTCAATCCTAGCATACATCTAGGTATTTCAGAACCACCAGTTCCATCTTTAGTTGATGCTTCAAATCTGACCATCATTGTCGTCACTATTACCAGCATAACCATTGTTCACTGACCCAAACTAACACCAGTTATAGCACTTCATCAAGCCTTCCACACTAACACGCAAATACTTAGCTGCAGCACAAACTCGAGCCGTTCTTACATTTGAGTCCCATTCGCCACTGCAACTCCATATTTCCTTAATCCATGGCATCACCAACAGTCATATCATCATCTGCTTCTCTTATCGACAAAGAATAAAGAACACCACTTGCATTCAACCGCACAAAGAATTCCAATCGCAATCACAAATGCTAAATGGGCTGCACATCCATAGCAACCTGCAATCTGAACTCAATACATTCTACACACACCATTTAATTTCCTCATTGAAACTCTGTTCATGGCTTCGCTCCAACTGCAGCAACAACAATTCACACTGCTTCATTCTTTTTTTTTTTCTAATTGCACACAGCGAGCACCAACATCACCTGCAACTCTACAATAACAAGTTCAGCTCAACCCAACTCTTTCCATTTATTTAGTACCATCTCCTGTAACTTCAGCTCAAGTTTCTCAACCAACAACAACCCATTTCAGCTTCAGTACAGCTGCAATATCCATGAGCAGCAACCAGAGAGTCAGCTAACTCCAAACTTAGTAAACAACAGCTCCATTGCCACCTTGTTCCTTGAATACAACCACCTACAAGTTCTCAGTACCTTCTAGCCTCTTTATTGAATAACAACAACATTCTCTAGTTTGCCTTATAGCCACCATCCATACCATCTTGCACCTGTAAACCTATATTGAATCATTCCCATGAAAATCGCCATATACTCTTCTCAAAACTGCAATTACCAACACTTCTGTACTGTTCTTCCTCCATCTGAACTCCTGCTTCTTTTTCGAACGCCAAATCTCAGAGATACAAGAACCAGGGACTTGAACTCTCCTTCTTGTCTACAAAAACCCATTTCTCCTCTTCAATTTCTCAATCTCAGATTCAGACACATATTGAGAAACCCTAACTTCACCATCTCAGATCCATCCATCGATCTGAACCAAACCCATGTCAAATTTCTTCCTCTTGCACTCAACAGCAGCACCAGAAAACCCAATCTCTTCTCGATCTGATTTCTTTATTACTTCACAGATTCTGGCCATCAACTCAAATCTTCTCAATCTCCATTTCATTCTCTGCATCAAGAACAACCTAATAATCAACCCAATCTGCTACTGCAATAGTTGTTCGATTCCATCTCTCGCTGTTCTTCAAAATTTCTCATCTCCGAATATTTCTAACCCTCACACAAACAGCAGCCGCCGAAATGAATAAGAGAAAATTAATTCTCTGAATTTTAGGGCTATGTAGGAAATGAAATGGATATAACCACCCAGGTGACATAGATAAGGGGTACTGGCTCATACATGGCTTGTCGGTTTTAGGGAACCGACTGCCTATTCGCTTCTTTGCTCAATTGTCAGTTGCGGGGAAGTGACAGCTCATTCTTCGCCTGCGACTTGTTCTTTTTGCTCCTTTTCGCTCCAATGAACACTTTCTCCTTCTTTTGCTCATAGTGACTCCATCTCACCTAATAAACTCAAAAACAAACATAAGATACATAATTTACAAGAAAAGTATCAAAGAAAGCATAAATACATGATATAGAATTAGGTGATTTAGACACCTATCAAATTCCCCCACACTTAGACTTTGCTAGTCCTCGAGCAAATCAAATAAAACGATTCTAAAACATACATACAACTCCGTGTCGTCGAGGCTACGGTCATATTTAACACGTATAACAAGCCTTTGAACCCCTAGGTGTCCCTAGTGGACGAGTTATAGTCTCGTGAGGGTTTACTAGAGATATACCCACAAAACCTATATTTCCAACTTATTAGTTCTCCAAAATGATAGCATCCAACGCGCTAAGAAGACATAGAGATTCTGCATACTAGTCATAAAAAGTTAGACACATATATGAACACAATCTCATCCTTAAAAGTTGAGAGAGAAATAACCATCCATTCTAGAAAGAAATTCGGGTTCAGAGTGATCAAAAGTCTCGACTCTGCCTCACAAGAAAGGGTTTTATGAAGTTGCTCTCAATAATAAACAACTTTTATGGATCATACATGTGTCCAGGTAGGAATGAAGAGAGAATCCTGCGACACGTTGACCGGTTGTCAGCCGACACAAAAATAAATTACACTTTCTTACTACTCAAAATATAAATATAGCAAGGGCAAGAAAGGATCGTTCCCACAGAGAGGACTTAGGTTGTCAAATTGTTTCGGTTCCCTATAAATAACACCGGGGGTTTTGTGATTTTTATATAATAAACTAAATAAAAGCAAACAATAAAGGTAAACAAATCAAATCAAGGATGAGAAAGTATTGGTCATGGATTTCGTCTTCAATCACAAACATGTTTTCTACACAATAACTAGAATTGATATTTTAATCTCAACTTTTATCAAAGGCCATAGAATACCTTGATCGCAAGAATATCCCGCTAATCTCCTTTTTGTCATCAACAAACACATTATAAGATGCGAATATGAATTCTATCTAAAAGAACAACCTAACGTGTAAAAGCACTAATCAAGTTTAATTCCCTATATGCATTAGGTTTTATGAAATCAGGCCAATCAAAGCAATCGAACGTGTAAAAGCACTAATCCGATTTAACAAAGGTTATGGTTCACATATGATCATAAGAATATATCACTACAAACTATAATCATATTTATGCTACTTCAAATCAGGAATTATCACTTTCGCGTATAATAACCCTAATCTAGCAAAAGACATGCATGTGAGTTCTACCAATTTGCAACTTGACAAAACAAACATTCAATCATATGACAATATTAATGGTGAATCATAAACGATAATATGAGAGAAAACTAATTTATTGAACAAAAACTCATGTTTGGAAATCCAACTAATCCATAAACAAAAGAAAACTCTAGCTCATATTCATGGAGTTCATAACAAGAAGAAAGAGAAAGCATTCATGGTTCTAAACCCTAGAACAATAGTAGAGGCAAAGATAAGATTTCCTCTTTGTTAGGAGTCTTCACTTTTTATAAGATTCTCCTGCCAAATTTAGGTTGAGACCAAATAAACTCGGCAAAACTATTCGGCCCATGAGTGAAGCCCAGTTAGAACAAGTCCAAATCCCTCTGAGTCGGATCGCCTGAATCGGCGGGTTAACTCGCCTGAATTGGAAGCCAGACGAGTTATGGCTGTTTTTGTGTGTTTCAGGCCATAATTTCAGGCCATTTTCACTCATCTTTCCCTGCACAATTACATTCATATACACACTCCTAATCATTCATCTAATAACTCCATCTTCTGCAATTGCTTCAATCACTTCCCTGTAAACTCCATCAGCACCATTCTTCCATTCTCATGCTCAAACCTGCAATGCTCATTTGAGTCTTACTGCGACAACAAACCCTTCAAGCACAATTGCAGCAACATTAACACCCATTATCACCATCTTTTCATCTTCACTTCATCACCATCCTCTCATGGCAGTGACCACCAGTTCCATGTCAAGAACCCATCTACTCAATCAATACCAATTGCACATTTTACAGCTCCACCCATTCAACTGCAATACTGCTTCGCATCTAATTGTGGCTGCGTATACCAAGCCATCACCTTATTCCCTGTCGCTATCTTAATCATCTCAACCCATTGGAGGTTTAACTCTGCCAACATCACTTCAATCACAACACCATCACCAGCTCTGCATTACATTGAGCCTCAACACCATCAACCCATGAAAATCATTACTTCCACCTGCAATCTCCCATCACAGTCGCACAGCTTACCATCATTCCCTTTACTTCATTGAAATTCTTCTCAGCTGCTCAGCACCAGTTCCAGCTCATTTTGATCCATTCTGTCACAACCAAACAATCATTTCTTTCTATCCGTCTTCAGTTCATTCAGTCTTGCAACACCTCATGTTCAATCTTGGCA
Source organism: Papaver armeniacum (assembly GCA_023531295.1). Taxonomy (NCBI): domain Eukaryota; kingdom Viridiplantae; phylum Streptophyta; class Magnoliopsida; order Ranunculales; family Papaveraceae; genus Papaver; species Papaver armeniacum. The sequence continues at coordinate 48,603 of JAJJWW010008937.1, forward strand.
GCAACATAGCAACAATCAAAACCAGAACCTCTTTATTCACTCGCTCCTTGAATTCAATTGCTCTTAACTGCAATACCTAGCTGCAGCACTTGCACCAGCTTCATGACAGATTCATTATCACCTGCATCTTCCTAATCACCACTTGCAAGTCAGGTTCAATACCAAACTCAACTGCAGCTACATAATTCCACCAGAACCCATGACCTGCAACTGCAACCAAGCCACATTCCACCTGCAGTTCAATTGCAGTTAACACAATACTTCAACCCCATCTGCTAGACAGCAACAAACCCATTTCATTCAATGAATACCACCATCGAAACCAATCAACCCCATTAGCTTCATACCCATGACTCTCCTCATCAATGTCTTCACTAGAAGCAACTCAGATCCCCTTTCTTCTCTCAATTCTGGTTCAATTTCAAAACCTAATTTCTCCATCTCTGAATTCATCTGGCAGATTCTTCATAAACTCTCAATCCAACAAAAACCATCTCTTGATTCATTACGAAACTTCAATCTATTTGCCTTCTCAGCCAACAACAACCAGCTGCAACTCAAATCTTGCTCGAAACCCATGTCTTCTTTGAGCTCCGGCAGCTACCAAAATCACGCACTAGATTCATCTTATGAGAACAATCAATCAATTACATCAAGAACAAGCTTCTAACCCTTGAAAATCACCACTAGCTGCTTCTAGATTCAATTCCAACTTCAAACCCCACACAGATTCGAACCAACTCACCGCCAATCAGTTGTAGCAGCTCCACCAGCTTCTGTACCTTCTCGATCTTCTATCGATTTCATATCCAACTCTTCTATGTTGTCTCAGTTCTCTCGTGACCATACGAGCCGTCTGAAACCTTGGTTAGCTGGCGGTGAGACGGAGCAATGAAAGCAAACCCTCTCTCGAGCGAGAAAAAAGCTGAGATGCGAGAACTGGTTTCTCGACCTAGCTGTGCTGTTAGGTCATATAAAATGGGAACGAGGTGCCCCTAGTAACCGTTATCTGTCTTTAACAAACCTCGGTGACTCCCCATATCAATGCTTGCTAGAACAGTATGCGTCCCCTAGTAATCTCTCAATTCCTTTGTAAACGTGGCTGCCTCCTAGTAATCTTCAGAAGCAGTTGGAGTGCGCTTAGTATTTGATGGTTTCCCAAGCAATTGTAGAGTTGCATCTTTGTACGCTCCTGGCCATCGCCTTCCAATGTTACTAAGCGATGAATTAAGTTATTATTTCTCTTGCACAACTGTAGGATCAGAATATCGCGACATCAATACTTCGCGAGATCAATAAACAACAGCATTGCGAGGGTATCGCAGAAGAGTAAAATAAATGACGCAATGAATGACGACAGCCAAAACATGAGAAAAGTGTGAAGATCTAGCGAAGTTTAGGAGAGTTGCGAGATTGTATACTTGTACACTTACGATATTTCGCAAGTCATTCCCGAAAATAAAGGACAGCTTAGCTGTCATCCATTGTATACTACCCTATATAAAGAGTCGAATAAGTCAATTGTATGAGAGGATTATTTTGAGAGTGTTAGACAAGTCATTAGGAGAGAGAAAGTTGGTGGTGATTGTAATTTCTTTAACTCTTTTCTATTTTATCTTGTGAATCTTCAAGGAAATAATCAATAAAATCATTGTTATTCATCTAAAAAATGTCTTAGTTGTGTGGAATATTGTGAGGGGTGTAGTGTAGGATTTCCTGCAACTACATATTGGCGCTAGAAAGGGCTGTTTGAGTGAGGATACACATCGTGATTTGAAAGAATTTGGAGTAGTAGAGAAGAAATTTGATACAATTTTCAACAGTTTACCAAAATTCAGAAATGGTTAGAAGGAGAAATGCATCTGAGAAACCAACAACTGTTAGGATAAGTAGGAGACTTGCCAGAGAAGAGAGAAATGAAATGGGATAATCCTCAAGAAGGAACATAAGAAATGATGAGGAAAATCAAATTCAATCACCAATTCAACCAGTGGCGGATAGAACTGTGGATTATGATAGAGTAAGCCTGCATACTTGGAGATCAGATTCTGTGGACGAAAGGGAAGAAGAACAACAATTGGTAAACAATGGACAAGAAGGGAGAGATCGAGAGGGGAATGGAGAAATAATTCATGGGAATGAAGAGATCGCAGCGTTAGAGGCGTTGAGGCAAACAATACATGAAGAGAGACGATTAGAGGCAGAGGAACGTGCAAACTTGACAAGACAGAATCATGAGCTGAGGATGGAAAACATGAGATTACAAAACAGGAGGTCGAGAAGCAAGATTATATGAAAATTTCACAAAGAAGACGAGAAGAAATAATCAAAAATCAATGAATGATTACAAGAATTGACAGAAATAAATGAGTGAGTGAATGAGACGAACCTTTATGGCGTACACCCTAGTTCGCGAATGATATTTCGTAAGAGGCAAATGTAAGACCTAAAGTGCGTCATATAAGGGGGTATCTCTTGACATGTCTCAGGGAAAAGGTTACACCGCCCCTGGAACCTGAGTCATGAAGATTTGGGGCCCATGAAAGCCTATCCGGGGGAGATACCTTGGATTTCCAACTATATATATAAGGTTATACCCTGGTTGGACGACCGAGGGTCTCTTCCAAGGAGTCGAGTGTATGACCAAGGCGCCGAGGTACACGGTTGAGCCAAGAGTGCCAGGGCATTTGAAGTGTCTCGGCCATTCTTGGCAAGTCTTGGCACATCCGCACTCTACCAAGAAAACTCCACTTAGGGTGCAGTCTCGTAACCATAAACCCTATAGGTATAAGGGATAAGAGGCTGCGAAAACAACTGGTTGTTGTTAAGACCGAATGGGAGGAGCTAGTCTTGTATGGCCGATGTACGCCTCCTTGAAGGGGCAACCAGGGAGATGATAAGGGCGATACCCTCCATTAGGGAGCTGATAAGTGTCAAAAGACGCAAATGTCATGAGGCTCTATTTTCGCAAGGAAATTTAGGCTTGTCATATTTGTGCGATGATCCTGCAGAGGCAATAATACTAACGCGAGGGTAAGACGAGATCAATGGGTCTTTACATGCAAGTGTAAAGACGTCCTGCGATTTCGTCGCAAGACGGCAATGTCATGGGGCTTCAAGTTCGCGAGAATTTTTAGACCTGTCATATTGTCACAACAAAAGCAACCTGCAGAGGCAATAATACTAAAGAAATGATAAGACTAGATCAATGGGTTGTTACATGAAAGTGTAACGACGTCCTGCGATTTTGTCGCAAGACGGCAATGTCATGGGGCTTTATATTCGAAAGAATATTTAGGCCTGTCATATTGACGCAATATGAGGGGTGGCAAAATAAGACCTTTAACTAGGAAGGCAAAATAAGACCACACAAAAACAATGATAAGACAAGATCAATGGGTCATTACATGAAAATGTAAAGACGTCCTGCGATCTTGTCGCAATGATGAATTTCAACATAAATAAAGATACGAAAACACAAGAAATTGAGTAAGCAGATAAGCTTGCGAATACGACTATATTTCTTCATTTATTTGTGGAGAATTAGCAACAGCAGTTGCGAAATTAAGAAGTACCATTACTCAAAGATTATCGACTTAATTTCTCTCATATGAAAATAAATAACAGAGGCAAGTATGGGAACGATTAGAGTAAAAACTTGTTATTTATTTTCATATGATAGATTTACAGTAAGAGGTTACAAAAATGGAAGACAAGAAGAGAAAAAGGAAAATGGAACAATCTTTCAACTCATTCTTCTTCTTCATCAGATTCTTTATCAGATTCCTCTTCTTCGCTTGCATCACTATCAGAGACATCTGAGAAAGGCATATTTTCAGGAATTTCATCGAGAAGACAAGGGTATGAAGAAAGAGGAATGTTGTGGCCATTGCAAACTGCTTCAATAGTTTGATTGCGAAAACGGACAACATCATTATTGAAATTCGCCACAGTAGTTTGTAGTTGCTTCTTCATCTTAGAATACTTGTCATTGCGAAGAGAGAAGTCTTTTGCAAGTTGTGCTTTTTCAGATTCAAGTTCCTTGATTCTAGCTTGAAACCTCTTCTCAGATTCTGCGAACAAATGACAATGAGTTAACAACTTAATAGCAGTTTCATAAAAAAGAGGCGGAAAGGTAATGAAGAACAGTAAACAACCTTCTCTGTCAGAAATCATATCTTTAACCAAGGCATTATGCTCGGCATGAATACTGACGTTAACACCTAAGTTATTTCTGGAATTACTAGAACCTTCGCAGCCCAAGCGAATTCATCATCATTATTTATTACAAGAAGCGAACGAATCTGATTTTCTCGCTCATTAAGTATGGCATTTTGGCGAAGAGATTCATCTCGTTCAATTTGGACTTCAAGAAGAGTTTTTTGGAATTTCGCTAATGCTTGTGCACCTTGATTAGCAATGCGATCCTTATCATCTATGAGGCTGCTAATTTTCTTCCTTAGAATATTATTACTCTCCTGGGAGCTAAGATATAAACGCTAAATCGGTTGGCTAAACCTAAACTAGATCTATGTTCAATTTCTAAAAGATGAAATTTGGTTCAAGTTCATTTAATGAGAGAGAATTAATCTTGTTTGAAGAACTACTTAAAGATTCATTGAGATGAGCGAGAAGAGCATCATCATCCATAGGTTCGTGGGAATGAATGGAGAAGGATGGCTTAAATCAGAAAGATTATAAATGTCTACGAAAATGATAAGTCAGCAAAGAAAAATAAATGACAAAGTAGAAATGAAGAAAAGAGAAGGGTGTTATACCATAAAGTTGCTTTGATAAGCACTTTGAAGAGTAGATATTTTGTCCTTCTCGGGAAGAAGACTCAACTTCCAACCGTTGAATTTTAGCATCCTTCTTGCGAGATGTCGCAACTTCAATTTCTAGTTCTTTGTTCTTCTCCTTAAGCTGAAGATTTTTCTTTTCAAGATTGTTGCGTCTTTTTTCGAGGTCTGAGGCAACAACAAAGGAAGCTCTCCCAGACTATAGAGGAAAGTAAAGAAATTGTTAAGATAAGGTTTATAATCGAAATCATAAAGAAATAAAGAAATATGAACATACCAAGGCAATGAGTGCATTTAAGAAACTGGGAGTCATTGTTCGAGAAACCCCACGAAAAGAATCATTATCCACTAGCAGGGGGGCATCGCAAATATTTGCGAGAGCCTCGCAAGTAGCAGATAAATGATCATCTCCCAATCCTTGCATAGAATCAGAGAAGACACTAAACAATTGTGCCATAGCAGATTCAACCGAAAGATTCTCCTTTGCAAAAGAAGTATCAACCTCATTTTCATCTTCATCAGAATTCCCGCTGGTTTGGGAATTAGAATGAGAAGAGGGATGGACTTTCCGTTTTTTAGAAGATGGAGCAGAAGATTTATCCTTGCGAAGAGTGATTTTATTCTTGCCTTTAGCCTTCGCAGCCTTCAGGGAATGTCAATTTCTTCAACGCCAACCTTCGCACACGAATGAAGATAAGAAACAGAGGCAACAATATTGTTAAAAATAATAAGGGAAAATATTTCTTACTTCATCCGTGATTGAACGAAGTATCGCCAGAGTACTCGCTTTTGGATTTCTTTTGTAGCTCTTTCTTAATTTGATGATCTAAAAAAAAAAAAAAAAAAAAAAATCGCAAGATTAGATATAAAAGGGAGTGAAGATTGTAAAATAAGTAAAAATTAGGAAGTATACCTCTTTTGCCTTTTCGGGCCAATTAAATACCCAAGGCTGATAGTTTGCGAGATTCGCAGGGAGTATAATGAAACCAGAAATGTAAGGTCCGCTCAAAAATAGTGGAAAGACAAACCACCTCTCATCTTTAGAGTATTGAGGAACGTTGTTCTTGCCAGAATGCCAGTCAATATCTAGCATGAGTATCTTATCGTCGGAAACGTTCTCTTTTCTTTTCAATCGGGCGCCCCAGCGAGACTTATCATTTTTCATGTTTATTACATCATAATTTTCAAAGAAATTTTCTATAGTGTATTTCGCGGCGACTATCTCTAAACTTGCGAAATTAGGATCTTTAACGTTATCAGGATAAAGAGATCCTTTACCAGCGCCGCGATTGGCAAATTCAAGCATTAGACGGATGCAATCACCACTTAGTTGGTAAATAGCTCGCGAGAATTTCTCATGAGCAAGAATTTCTTAGAACAAGGGAAGTTCGGGATCGTACAGAGGAATGGGAAGACCTCGAGGATTTGACCTAGCGAGATTATGATTTTTCGATCATCACACTGATGATCGATGCAAACAACTTTGCGTAAAGAATAGATGAAGATTCTTGATTGGGAATAGTAGATAAGGTGAAACCCTTATCTTGTAATTTCTTTTGAGTTTCATCAAAAAAGTTTTCATATTTATGACTAGGAGGAGCCATTCTTAGAGTATGGGAATGATTAGAGAATTGAAGATCAAGAGAAAGAAGAAAAGGAAGATTTACAGTAGCAGAAACGCAAATTGCAGAGGAAGAAAGTTGAAGAAAAGTTGCAGAGGAAAAGTAAAAGAGAAGAAGAGAAGGGTGAGAAAACTATATATAGAGAGAAGAATCCTCGAAGAAACCAATACATTTAATGCGAGATGGGACGTGAATGGTCAAGAAAAAACGGTTGAAAGAGACGTGTCAAGAAAAGAGTGGAAGAAGAAACATCTGTAATAAATTCCGTGTAAAAGTACGGGATTGAAACAGATAAAGATGAACAGTTGCGGCATTTCAAAATGCTGGTTCTCATGACATTCTCTTCTTCGCAGAGAAGACATGAGAAGAGGCAAGATGTAGGATCAGAATATCGCGACATCAATACTTCGCGAGATCAATAAACAACAGCATTGCGAGGGTGTCGCAGAAGAGTAAAATAAATGACGACAGCCAAAACATGAGAAAAGTGTGAAGATCTAGCGAAGTTTAGGAGAGTTGCGAGATTGTATACTTGTACACTTGCGATATTTCGCAAGTCATTCCCGAAATAAAGGACAGCTTAGCTGTCATCCATTGTATACTACCCTATATAAAGAGTCGAATAAGTCAATTGTAGGAGAGGATTCTTTTGAGAGTGTTAGACAAATCATTAGGAGAGAGAAAGTTGGTGGTGATTGTAATTTCTTTAACTCTTTTCTATTTTATCTTGTGAATCTTCAAGGAAATAATCAATAAAATCATTGTTATTCATCTAAAAAATGTCTTAGTTGTGTGGAATATTGTGAGGGGTGTAGTGTAGGATTTCCTGCAACTACAACAACCTAGCCGGCTCCAAATATAACTCGCATGTGAATTGGTGTTTTTGCGATTTTTGATCCAAATGAATGGTTTCTCCCTCTTTCGCTCCAAATGACTCCATTGCACCTAATAATCTCAAAAGTAAACATAAGATACATAATTCACAGAAAACTCGCAAAGAAAGCATAAATACTAGATATAAAAGTAGGTGTTTTAGACACCTATCACACGTTGAATGGTAGGAAGGCAAAACCCTCTGAATTGTTTTGAAAACCCACATCTTTTATTCATTTTGAAAAACCCTTTTTTTTTTCTGACGATCTCTAAGAAAGGAAATCAACCACTTAACGAAGGTGGGAATATGCTTACTTACCTCGTTATCCGTTCAACGTGCAGTTAGCACCACTCTCACAGCATCCATAGAAACGTCTTCGGTCTTCAATCGGTGTCTTCATCTTCGTCTTCGGTCTTCAACTCTTGATGATAACTCTTGAACTTAGTCGAATCTTGACAATGTGATTCTTTCCTCTAATTCCTTGTTGCTTGAAATTTCATTGTAGATATTCCTTCTTTTCATTGGCTTACTGAAAGAACAAAACTAAAAAAAAACCAAAATATGATACAACACATTTTTATTGCCTCTTTTTTTTTTTATATATATATATTTTTTTTTCATTTTTTTTTATGAGACAAGAAAAATAAAATAAAAACAAAACCATAAAAACTAGTAACGAACCTAAAAATTTTCTCTTGTCTTTTTTTTCTTTTTTGATTTTTTTTTTCAAACAAGAGAAAATGAAATACAAATAAAGATAAAATAAAAATGCAAGTACAAAGGCCATGGTGTAAGTACTTTACCGCTTGATTCTTCACAACTTGTATGTCTTGATATCATAAACTTCTCGAACGCTCATCCTTGATAATCTTCGCTCTTGTACAATAGTCTTCAACTTGTAAAAATTCTGCTCCTTGTCTTGTTGCTTTACTTGAATCTGAAATCTGCTCATTTCTGTACTGTTGCTCGTAAACCTTGAACGTCTTTAACTTTCCTTCGAATTTGTGATGCTCCTCTTGTTGATGATGATGGTGTTTCTATGGACCTGTTGGTGTAGAGAGAGATAAAGTGGATGGTGCTAACTGCGAACAAGAATACAAGTGGTATGTAAGTTAGCAATTCGATGTCACCATCATAATTGATAAAATAGCACTCAAGAGATCAAAGTAGTGCTTCTATTGGTGGGAGGTTGGGTAGCTCACCATTCTACGCGGAATTAACGTACGGTGACACACACTCTAAAAGCACATATTTTTGAAGGTCGGTGCCTCACATTATGTAACATGGGTAGTCTCCACTATAGGGGACCACAACTCTAATACCGAATTCATTTTGCACCTTATTTGCCACTGGCATGGTTAAATCCAACTTTAACTCTCATACAAGTGTAGGATCAGAATATCGCGACATCAATACTTCGCGAGATTAATAAATAACGATATCGCGAGGGAGTCACAGAGAAGTAAAATAAATGACGCAATGAATAACGACAGCCAGAACATGAGAAGAATGTGAAGACTCAGCGAGATTTAGGAGTGTCGCGAGAATTGGTATATGTACACTTGCGATATTTCGCAAGACATTCCCGAAAATAAAGGACAGACTTAGCTGTCATCCACTGTGTACTACCCTATATAAAGGGTTGAGTCAGTCTGTTGTGGGGGGAGTTCTTTTTGAATTTTTAAGCAAGTCATTAGGAGAGAGAAAATTTAGAGTGATTGTAATTTCTTTAGCTCTGTTCTATCTTCCTTTGTAAACATTTCAAGAAAATAATCAATAAAATCTATAGTTATTCATCTTCAAATGGATTAGTTGAGTAAATTCTAGTGAGGGGTGTAGTGTGGGATTTCCTGCAACTACATATGCGCTAGAAACAGGGACTGAGTAGAAGATCAACCTTGTGAATTGAAAGAATCAGGAGTAACAAGAAAGAAATTTCGAATAATTTTCAACAATTTACTAAAATTGAGAAATGGCTAGAAGAAGGAATGCATCAGAACAACCAACAATTGTAAGGAGAAGCGGGAGATTAGCTGGAGAAAGGAGAAATGAAGTAGGTGAACCATCAAGAATAAACGCAAGAGATAGAGAAGAAGGCCAAATTCAAAATTCAACCACCAATTCAACCAAAGACCGAATAGAGTAATAGATTATGATAGGGTGAGTGTGCATACATGGAGATCAAATTCTATGGAAGAAAGAGAAGAAGTGCAAAAATTGATAAATAATGGACAAGAGGAGAGAAATCAAGAAGAGATGGGAGAAACAGCTCATAGAAATGAAGAAATCGCAGCATTAAAAACGTTGAGGCAAACAATACATGAAGAAAGGCGATTAGAAGCGGAAGAACGCGCAAATTTAACAAGGCAAAACCATGAGTTAAGAATGGAAAATATGAGGTTGCAGAATAGGATCTCGAGAAGTAATACCAGATCAAGATCAGGATCGGTTAGAGATGATATGAGGAGAATATTACCTGTAGAAAATGTTAATGAAGAAATCTAGAAAGAGAGCCAAATCTCGATGAAGGATGCTGCGAAAGAAGGGAAATAGTATGTATTCCACGTCCTGAGATTTTACAGACTATCCAAAATAACGGAAATCAAGGAAATAGGCAGCAGAATGGTCCAATTGATGAAGAAAATCAGGAAGAAGGAAGAAGAATATTGCATGTGAGAGAAATACAGAGGAAACAAAAGGAGATTGAAGATGACATCGAAAAGCATTATATTGAACAAGCGCGTCTAGCTTGCGAAAGGAAAAGATTAAGAGTAGAAATGGAAGAACGGGAATTGGAGGAAGCAATTCGGCAGAACAATCATGACAATCGAGAAAGAAGGCGCGAGAAAAATCGCAACAATGGAAATATCAATGAAGAATATGAAAGAATACAAAGGAGAGCTGATAGACAACCAAGAAGAGAAAATGATAGATACAATGGTGTGCGTATTCGTGAACGATATGGAGGAGAAAGTCGCAGAGAAAGAAGAGAAGAAAATCTTTGAACAAGAAAATCAAGATAGACATGAACGCGAGAAGGAGAGAGGCGAGCTAAAAAGACCAATAAATTCGAACCCCGATGTAAATGAAAAAATCTTAAGAGAGTTGCGAGAGATGAGAGGAATGTTGAACAATAGAAGAGGAGGAGGAAGAAGACAATTGGATGAGGCCATCGAAGAAGCTGCGAAAACCCCTTTACACTAGAGGTGCGAGTTAGGAGGAATACCCCCAAAGTGCAATTTACCCGCACTAACTAGCATTTTGATGGAACAACTTGCGCAATACAACACATCAAAGCGTATGTGAGATGTATGCTACTGATGGGAAAATCATGACGCCATATTGTGCAAATATTTCGCATCAAGTTTAACAGAGAAGCACTCGAAATGGTTTGAGGGTTTACAAAGAAACACAATCACGTCATTCAACCATTTACAAGCTATATTCTTAGGGGCATATATAAGTAATAACTCCTCGCGACCAGGAATTGAAGATGTATTTGGGCTGAAACAAAGAGTTGGCGAAAGTTTAAGACACTTAACTGTGAGATGGAAGACGATGTGTAGCGAGATGGCTGGACGAGTGGATGAAAGATATCTCATTTTATCATTCATAAACGCTATGTTCGCAACCAATTTATTATATATTCAAATCTTTAGAGTTAAGAATACAATTACAATGACTGAGTTGCGAGAACTTCAGGAGGAATATATTGCTTTAGAGGAAAGGCAAAACGAAATGGAATCATACCCAGTTGCGAATACAAATTCAAACGCTGCGAATGCAAGTTTATTACCCAAACTGATAAACACGGTGGCGAGCACTTCGCAAGGTCAACAAGAAAGGATAATAGATGATGGACAGCCAAAGATAGTAGCCATGGGAAGCCGTGATCAAGAAGAATTTGAGAGAGAAAGGAACTATTACAACCGTGGCGGCAATAACAAAATTCAAAGACTTGATCATCCGCAAGAAACTTATGGAAGTCAAAGGCAGAATTATCATGGAGGGCAGCGACGTCACAGAGTAGTATGGGAAGAAATCAAAATGCCACCACTAAATACTAGTGTGGAAAAAATATGGGAAGCTATACTCTTGATGGAAAACATACCCGCACCATGGAACATGGGGAATGAACCGCCACCAAGTGATAGAAGTCACGAGTTCTGTTCTTACCACCGCTTTCATGGACACTTAACAAATGACTGCAGAAATATAAAAAGAATCATCCTCAGAATGATTGACCAAGGAAATTTGAGTCATTTTCTAAAAAGTGAAGAGAAGGTTCAGCCATTACCACCACCGCCAGAAATGCGCAGAACAAATTCAGCAAAGGGGAAAGAAACATTCGTAATAGAAGTTGGATCGAAAGCTAAAAATTTGTTTTGCAACTCCATTGTACACTCATACCGAACAATTGAAGATTTTCATGATAATGTTCTCAGTAGGGTTTACGTGAGGGATGCTGATAATAAAGAAGTGATGAACATCGCGAAGACATCGCAGTTAAAAGAATGGCAAATGCAGATTATTTCTTTCACCGCATGAAGAGATTCTGAAGGCGAGAGACGCGTGATAGCCCATTGGTTGTAAAATTGGAAATTAATCCAAAACATGTAGATGGCGAAGACGATGAAGCAGAGAATTGTTGGGCGATCAATAGAATTTTAATTGATACGGGGAGCTCAGTAAACATTCTTTTCTACCATACTTACAAGACTATGGGTGGGAAGGATGAAGAATTGATACCTTCGACGTAAAAAATATATGGTTTCAATGGCACAACGAATAAGCCTAAAGGAGAAGTTCATATGAGAATACCCTTGCAAGGATTATCAACGGAAATTTTGTTCTGTGTAGTCGATGTAGAGTCCCCTTATAATGTATTGATCGGAAGGTCATGGTTGCACAAAATTCTGGGCGTAGCGTTGACTTATCATCAGTGCATAAAGTTTCCTCATCCTAGCGGTGTCGGAATTATAAAGGGAGATTGGACGGAAGGAAAAAAATGCTATGAGATTGACGTGGAGAGTTGCGAGGAGAGAGCTGCAAAAAGAAAGGGCTGGAAGCAACATACAAAAGATGAACAAAGAAGAGAAAGGTTGATGGTGGATACCATAGATGTAAGAGGAGAAGATACATTGCGAAGCAAGTGCAAGAAAACAGTTGAAAATTATGATGGAAAGGAATCGTTAAAAGGTTTGAATGATGCAGAGGCAGAGAGCAGCAGGAGCAAAAAGTGTAAGAAATGAATAATCATCAAAAAGCAATGACAAAAGCATATTAAGGGTAAGAGGAAGAAAAAATAATTGAAGAAGAAATACGCGAGAATCTCGCCATCAAGAATGTATGACAATTTGATTGAAGAATTGAAAAACAAAAATGAATAAAACAATGAAAGATTGTGCGATAGCTTCGCAAACAAAATGAATGATTGAATGAATTAACAAAAATGAAAGAGTGAGTGAATGGGACGAACCTTTATGGCGTACACCCTAGTTCGCGAATGATATTTCGCAAGAGGCAAATGTAAGACCTAAAGTGCGTCATATAAGGGGGTATCTCTTGACATGGCTCAGTGAAAAGGTTACACCGCTCCTGGAACCTGAGTCATGGAGATTTGGGGCCCATGAAAGCCTATCCGGGAGAGATACCTTGGATTTCCAACTATATATATATAAGGTTATACCCTGGTTGGACGCCCGAGGGTCTCTTCCAAGGAGTCAGTGTATGCTCAAGGCGCCGGGGTACACGGTTGAGCCAAGAGTGCCTGGGGCATTTGAAGTGTCTCGGCCATTCTTGGCAAGTCTTGGTATATGCTGCACACTACCAAGAAAACTCCACTTAGGGTGCGGTCTCGTAACCATAAACCATATAGGTATAAGGGATAAGAGGCTGCGAAAACAACCGGTTGTTGTTAAGACCGGATGGGAGGAGCTAGTCTTGTATGGCCGATGTACGCCTCCTTGAAGGGGCAACCAGGGAGAAGATAAGGGCGGCACCCTCCATTAGGGAGAGCGATAAGTGTCAAAAGACGCAAATGTCATGAGGCTTTATTTTCGCAAGGAAATTTAGGCTTGTCATATTTGTGCGATGATCTGTAGAGGCAATAATACTAACGCAAGGATAAGACGAGATCAATGGGTTTTTGCATGAAAATGTAAAGACGTCCTGCGATTTCGTCGCGAAGACGGCAATGTCATGGGATTTTACATTCGCAAGAGCATTTAAGCCTATCATATTGTCGCAAATAAAATATCCTGCAGAGGCAAAAATACTTAAGAAATGATAAGACAAGGTCAATGGGTCATTACATGAAAATGTAAAGACGTCCTGCGATTTTGTCGTAACGAGGGGTGGCGAAATAAGACCTTTAATTAGGAAGGCAAAATAAGACCACACAAAAAATGATAAGGAAAGATCAATAGATTTCTTCATTTGTGAAGACGTCCTGCGATCTTGTCGCAATGATGAACTTCAACATAAATAAAGATATAGCCATACAAAAAATTGAGGAAGCAAATAAGCTTGCGAAAACGATTATATTTCTTCATAAAGTTACCAAAAATAAGGGAAAAATTCAGAGATTTCATTACTCAGAGATAATTGATCAAATCTCTCATTTGAAAATAAATAACAGAGGCAAGTATGGGAATGAATAGGATAATCATTTCCACATGATAGATTTATGTATTCATAATGCTGGTTAGTATTATTACAAAGAAGAATTGCTTGATTAATATGCGCAAGTAAAGAAAACAAAGATTGAATTCATATTTAGTAATCCAAGAAATTTACAATGAGGGGTTATAGAAATGGAAGATTAAAAGGGTATATATACAGATATTACAAGAAGCGAAAGAAGAAAAAGAAGTTATTTCTTTGAAGATTCTTCTTCTTTGTCAGATTCTTCAATTCCATCATTCTTTTCGCTTGATTCTTCTTCTTCGCTAGCTTCACTATCGAGAAATCCGAGAAAGGCATATCTTGGGGAATATCATCAAGAAGACAAGGATATGAACTAAGAGGAATGCGGTGATCATTGCAAACCTGTTTCAATAGTTCGATTGAAAACGAACATCATCGTTATTAAAATTCGCCATCGTAGCTTGCAGTTGTTTCTTCAACTTGGAATACTTGATGTCGCGAAAAGAGAGGTCCTTTGCGAAATGTTCTTTTCGATTCAAGTTCTTCAATCCTTGTCCGAAATCTCTTCTCGGCTTCTGCAAACAAGTGACAATAAGTTAATAGCAATACTACGAAAAAAAAGGAGTAATAAAGTAAAAGGAATAATAAACAACCTTCTCTGTCAGATATCATATCTTTAACCAAGGCAGTATGCTCGGCATGAAGGCTAACATCAACACCTAAGTTATTCCTGGCATTATCTAGAACCTTCGTACTCCAAGCGAATTCATCATCATTATTTATAACGAGAAGCGAACGAATTTGATCTTCTCGCTCATTAAGTATGGCATTCTGACGAAGAGATTCATCTCGTTCAATTTGTACTTCGAGAAGAGATTTTTGAAATTTTGCTAATGCCTGTGCACCTTTATTAGCAATGCGGTCTTTGTCATCTATAAGACCACTAATTTTCTTCCTTAAAGTTTTGGTTTTCTTATGGGAATCAAGATACATTTGTTTAAATCGGTTGGCTAAACCTAAACTAGATCTATGCTCAATCTCTAAGAGACAATATTTGGCTTGAAGTTCATTTAATGGAAAGGAATCAACTTTGTTTGACGAACTACTTAAAGATTCGTTGAGATGAGTGAGAAGAACATCATTATCCATAGGCTCGGGAAATGAATGGAGAAGAATGGCTTCTTCAGAGAGATTATATATGTCTGCGAAAATAATAAATCGCAGCAAAGAAAAGCGGATGACAAAATAAAGACGACTTGAAGAGTAAAAATTTTGTACCATAAAGTTGTTGATTTGCACTTTGAAGAGTGGATATTTTATTCTTCTGAGAAATAGACTCAACTTCCAACTGTTGAATTTTTTCATCTTTCTTGCGAGACGTCGCAACTTCAGTTTCTAGTTCTTGGATCTTCTATTTGAGTTGGAGATTTTTCTTTTCAAGGTTGTCGCGTCTTTTCTCGAGATCTGAGGCAACAACAAAGGAAGCTGAAAGAAAAGAAATTGTTAAGATAAAGCTTATAATCGAAGTTCTGAGAGAAGCAAAGGAATATGAACATACCAAAGCATTGAGAGCATTTAAGAAACCGGAAGTCAATGTTCGGGAAACTCCGCGAAAAGAATCATTGTCCACTAGCAAGGGGGCATCGCAAATTTTTAGCGAGAGCTTCGCAAGTAGCAGATAAATGATCATCTCCCAATCCTTGCATAGAATCGGAGAAGACACTAGACAATTGGGCCATAGCAGAAGTAATCGAGTGATTCTCCTTCGCAGAGGAAGTACCAACCTCATTTTCATCCTCATCAGAGCTCTCGCTGGTTTGAGAATTAGAACGAGAAGAGGGATGGGTTTTCCGTTTTTTAGAATATGGATCAGAAGACTTATCCTTGCGAAGAGTGATTTTATTCTTGCCCTTAACCTTCACAACTTCGGGAATGTCTATTTCTTCAATAACCTTCGCACACGAATGAAGATAAGAAACAGAGGCAACAATATTGTTAAAAATAACAAAAGAAAATTATTTCTTACTTCATCCGTGATCTATCGGAGTATCGCCAGAGTACTCGCCTTTGGACGTCTTTCATAACTCCTTTTCAATTTGGTAATCTGAAGATTTTGCAAATTTAGTAAATATAAGAGGAAGGAAATATCGCAAAAGTAAATCTGAAATAGGAAGTATACCTCTTTTGCCTTCTCGGGCCACTTAAATTCCCAAGGATGATAGTCTGCGAGATTTGCATGGAGTACATGTGAACCTGCGATATAGGGTCCACTCAGAAACAAAGGAACAACCCACCACTTCTCATCTTTGGAGTGCCGAGGAACATTATTTTTGCCCGAGTACCAGTCAATGTCTTGCATGAGCAGCTTATCAGCATCAATGTTATCCTTTCTCTTCAATCGAGCACCCCAGCGAGATTTATCATTTCTCATATTTATTCTTTGCATAATTCGCAAAGAAATTTTCTACGGTATACTTCTCAGCGACTATTTGTAAATTTGCGAATCTAGGATCTTTGACATCATCAAGATATAAAGATCCTTTACCAGCGCCACGATTGGCGAATTCAAGCATTAGACGGATGCGATCGTAGCTCAATTGATAAATAGCTCGCGAGAATTTCTCATGAGCAAGAATTTCATAGAATAATGGCATCTCAGGATTGTATAGAGGAATGGGAAGGCCTGCGAGGATTTGACCTAGCGAGACTATTATTTTCTGATCATCACATTGATGATCAGAAAATAGTTTTGCAGAAAGTATAGATGAAGATTCTTGATCAGGAATGGTTGATAGAGTAAAGCCCTTTTCTTTCAAATTCTCTTGAGCTTCATCAAAAAGGGGTTTATATGTACGACCAAGTGAAGCCATTATTAGAGTATGGGAATGAATAGAGAATTGAAGATCGAGGGAAAGAAAAAAGGGAAGGTTTACAGTAGCAGAAGCGCAAATTGCGGAGGAAGAAAGTTTAAGGAAAGTTGCAGAGGGAAAATAAAAGAGAAGAAGAGAAGGGTAAGAAAACTATATATAGAGAGGAGAATCCTCGAGAAAATAAATGCATTTAATGCGAGATGGGACGTGAATGGTCAAGAATAAACGGTTGAAAGAGACGTGTCAAGAAAAGAGTGGAAGAAGAAACACCTGTAATAAATTCCGTACATGAATAAAACAGATAAAAATGAACAATTGCGAGATAAAGATGAGCAATTGCGGCATTTTAAAATATTGATTCTCATGACATTTTCTCCTTCGCAGAAAAGACATGAGAAGAGGCAAGATGTAGGATCAGAATATCGCGACATCAATACTTCGCGAGATTAATAAATAACGATATCGCGAGGGAGTCACAGAGAAGTAAAATAAATGACGCAATGAATGACGACAGCCAGAACATGAGAAGAATGTGAATACTCAGCGAGATTTAGGAGTTTCGCGAGAATTGGTATATGTACACTTGCGATATTTCGCAAGACATTCCCGAAAATAAAGGACATCTTAGCTGTCATCCATTGTGTACTACCCTATATAAAGGGTTGAGTCAGTCTGTTGTGGGGGAGTTCTTTTTGAATTGTTAAGCAAGTCATTAGGAGAGAGAAAATTTAGAGTGATTGTAATTTCTTTAGCTCTGTTCTATCTTCCTTTGTAAACATTTCAAGAAAATAATCAATAAAATCTATAGTTATTCATCTTCAAATGGATTAGTTGAGTAAATTCTAGTGAGGGGTGTAGTGTGGGATTTCCTGCAACTACAACAAGTAAGAAACCCGATCATGTTCTCTGTCGTCTCTAAGTTCAATCACTCTTATGAGAATCTCGATGTAATCTTAGCGACGTGTATACTATGTGACTCTAAACTAACTACAAGTTGGAGTTATTCATGCACTAATTCACAAAAAAAGTTGAAAAATTTATGAAAAATTTACAATGCAAATGCTTAACCACTCCCCCACACTTAAACTTTACATTGTCCTCAATGTAAATTGAATCGTCCAAAGAAAGTCAAGGTGGGAAATCTTATAATAATATGCTATAAGAAAAAGGTAAATACAAGACAAGAAAAAGTTAAAAACAAGACAAGAACCAAAAATAAAAATAAGACAAGAAATACTCATCCTATGGGTTGCCTCCCATTTAGCGCTTGGTTTAAAGTCGTCAGCCCGACTATCTCCTTGCTTTCTACGACTCCTCCAGAGGGAGCACTTCCACAAGGTTAACTCCTTCCACGACATCCGAAGAGAAGTTCTCATAATATGGTTTCAACCGGTGCCCATTTACTTTAAGTTCATTTCCTGTAGCTAAACTACGAATTTCCACTGCACCATGAGAAACACATTAGTCACAATAAAAGGTCCAATCCAACGTGACCTTAATTTACCCGGAAATAATTGCAAGCGAGAATTAAACAAAAGCACTTTCTGCCCAATGCAAAATTGTTTCTTTGTGATCATACTATCATGAAATGCTTTCGTCTTTTCCTTGTAAATCCGTGAACTTTCAAATGCATTATTGCGAATCTCCTCTAACTCTTGAAGTTGCAACTTCCTTTGCCTTCCAGCACCATCCAACTCCATATTGCATAGCTTAATAGCCCAAAATGCCTTATGCTCAATTTCAACGGGTAAGTGACAAGGTTTACCGCAAACAAGCCTAAATGGAGACATCCCAATAGGTGTTTTGTATGCGGTTCTATAAGCCCACAAAGCATCATTGAGTCGCATACTCCAATCTTTCCTTGTTGGATTCACCGTCTTCTCAAGAATGAATTTTACCTCTCGGTTGGAAACCTCGGCTTGTCCATTTGTTTGTGGATGGTAAGGTGTTGCAATCCTATGCGACACATTGTACTTCCTTAACAAGCTTTGCAAGAACCTGTTTTTGAAGTGTGAACCTCCATCGCTAATTATCGCTGTTGGAATGCCAAACCTTGCAAATATATTAGCTTGCACAAAATCTGAAACAACTTTAGAATCATTAGTTGGGGTGGCCTTAGCTTCCACCCATTTCGAGACATAATCCACAACAAGCAAGATATAATAATTCCCACTAGAATTGACAAAAGGGCCCATAAAATCAATTCCCCATACATCAAAAACGTCAACAAATTGAATAATAGTTTATGGCATTTGATTTCGAGCACCTAGATTGCCTGTTCTTTGGCACCTATCACATGTGATACAAAATGCATGTGCATCCTTAAACAAAGTTGGCCAAAAGAAACCACATTCTAGTACCTTGAGAGCGGTTCTCTTGCTCCCAAAGTGTCCTCCACAAGCATATGAGTGGCAAAAAGACAAGATATAATTAAATTCAAATTCGGGAACACACTTTCGTATTACTTGGTCACTACAATGTTTCCATAGGTATGGATCATCCCATATGTATTGGTTTCCTAACTTCTTAAGTTTTTACCTCTCAGCACGAGACAAGTTCTTTGAGATTTGTTTAGAAACTAAGTAATTAACAATATCAGCGTACCATGGTTCTACAAACGCAATTGAGAATAGTTGCTCATCCGGGAAGCTTTCACGCAATGGGATAGTTTCCTTGTCCACAGCAAGACTGCTCAAGTGATACGCAACGGTGTTCTCAATTCCTTTCTTGTCTTTGATCTCTATGTCAAATTCCATCGTATAAGCCTCGGTTTCGCCTCTTTCTTTGTAAGCAAGTACCTAAGTGCTGCATGATCAGAAAAGACAACAACTTTTATACCAATTAGATAAGAGCGAAAACTTTTCCAAAGCAAAAACAATGGCTAATAACTCTTTTTCAGTGGTTGTGTAGTTTTGTTGGGCTTCATTGAGTGTCCTAGAAGCATAATAAATTGCATGAGTTATCTTCCCCACACGTTGCCCAAGCACCGCACCAACCGCATAATCACTAGCATCACACATAAGCTCAAAAGGCTTGCTC
Source organism: Papaver armeniacum (assembly GCA_023531295.1). Classification (NCBI taxonomy): domain Eukaryota; kingdom Viridiplantae; phylum Streptophyta; class Magnoliopsida; order Ranunculales; family Papaveraceae; genus Papaver; species Papaver armeniacum. The sequence goes on from JAJJWW010008937.1 coordinate 68,455, forward strand.
CAATCCGGTGGTTTAATAATAGGGACTGATATCAAAAGTTCTTTCAAACGATTGAATGCCGCCACACACTTTTCATCAAAGTTAAAAACTACATCTTTTTGCAATAAGTTACAAAGTGGTGATGCTATCTTGGAAAAGTCCTTGATGAATCTACGATAAAAACCTGCATGACCAAGAAAAGAGCATATCTCCCTCACCGTAGTGGGAGGGGTTAAAGCAAGAATAAGGTCTATCTTAGATTTATGAACCTCCAAGCCTTTAGAAGATATTATATGGCCTAAAACTATGCCATGAGTTACCATAAAATGGCACTTCTCTCAATTCAGCACAAGGTTTGTTTCAAAACATCGTTCAAGGATTAGTGACAAATTGTTCAAGCAAAGTTCAAATGAATCACCAAAGACACTAAAGTCGTCCATGAATACTTCGATTATGTTCTCAACATATTCTGAAAATATACTTACCATACACCTTTGGAAGGTAGCTGGAGCATTGCACAAGCCAAAAGGCATCCTTCTATAAGCAAAAGTACCGAACGGACAAGTGAAAGTGGTTTTGTCTTGATCCTCCGGCGCTATCACAATCTGATTGTAACCTGAATAGCCATCAAGGAAGCAATAGTAAGAGTGTCCAGCTAAACGTTCAAGCATTTGATCAATAAATGGTAAAGGAAAGTGATATTTTCTAGTAGTAGCATTCAATTTTATATAATCAATACAAACCCTCCAACCGGTTTGCACACGAGTTGGGACAAGTTCGTTCTTATCATTTTCCACCACCGTCACACCTGATTTCTTTGGTACCACTTGTACCGGGCTTACCCACTTGCTATCGGATATGGGTTAGATAACACCCACGTCCAAAAGCTTGAGTATCTCCTTTTTCACAACTTCCATCATGGGAGGGTTCAAACGACGTTGCGCTTCCCTTGTAGGCTTTGCATCGTCCTCCAAACGGATCTTGTGTATACAAACGGCAGGGCTTATACCCTTGATATCGGCGATTGTCCATCCTATGGCCGTCTTGTACGTCCTTAGCACCCTTAGAAGTTTTTGCTCCTGTAATTCACTAAGCTCATTAGAAACAATCACGAGTAAGTCTTCCTTGTCACCCAAGTACAAGTACTTTAAGTGACTTGGAAGAGGTTTCAATTCCAACTTTGGAGATTTAACAATAGAAGGCACAAGTTTTTCATCACTGCAAGGTAAAGAAGCATATGAAGTATTTTTAATTGCAGATTTTTCCGGTAATGAGTCAAGAGAACCAAGGGTTTCCTTAATCTCATCACCATACTCATAACCATTGTCAATAGGTGTGGTGAGCACGGTTTCCAAAGTATCAACACCATTCAACTCAAACATTTGTTGCACCAATGTGTCCATCACATCAATGGAGAAACAAGAGTGGACATCACTAGGATATTTCATCGTCTCGAAAATGTTGAAACGTATTATTTCTCCATCAAACTCCATAGTTAGCGTTCCCTTATCCACATCAATAATGGTTTTCACCGTTTTCATGAAGGGACGCCCAAGTAGCAATGGAAGAGACGAGTCTGGTGAACCTTCATCCATCTCTAACATGCAAAAGTCAGCTGGAAATACTAATTGATTAACCAGCACAAGAACATCCTCAACAATACCCATTGGGTAGACATTAGAACGATCGGCTAATTGCAACACAATTCCAGCCTTTTTAAGAGGACCAAGATCGAGTGAGTTATACATAGATGCAGGCATAACATTAACGAATGCACCTAAGTCCAACATAGCTTTGTTAAATGTAATGTTACCAATTTTGACGGGAATGTCAAAGCTACCAGGATCCTTGCATTTCAATGGGAGTTTGTGTTGTAAGATTGTCGAAGCATTCTCCCCCACACTTAGCACTTCATTACCTTTGAGCCTTTGTTTATTGGTACACAAGTCCTTCAACACCTTTGCATACTTTGGAACTTGCTTGATAGCATCTATGAGTGGTATGTTCACATGGATCTTCTTGAAAATGTCTAAAATCTCCTTTTCTAGTTCCGCCTTCTTGGAATTTACAAATATGTGAGGGAAAGGTAAAGGAGGAACATAAGTAGAAACCAGAGTTTTAGAGTTAGAAATAGGTACCTCAGAAGTTTGGGGAGAATCCTCATTCTTTTCCTCCAAAACAGGTTCCTTTGTAGCTTCCTCTTTGCCCGAATCAGTAACTTCGGGTTGCACAAGTTGTGAACCACTTCTCAACGTAATTGCATTGACACCCTCTTTTGGGTTGATAGGTTGAGAAGGAAGTTTTCCACCATTTTGTGCCTTCAACTGGTTCAAATCAATAGCTATTGAACCAACTTGGGTTTGCAACTCCTTAACCGTACTCTCTGTTCTTTGCATAAAAGATTTCAGTAACTCTTCCATACTTGACCCATGATTTTGAGGTTGTTGTTGTTGTTGATGTTGATGAAATTGTTGTCGCGGCTGGAATTGTTGTTGTTGAGGTTGAAATCCACTCGGATGGTTGAAATTAGGTTGTTGAACCGCTCCTTGCTTGTTCGCATAGCTAAAATTGGGGTGATCTCTCCATCCCGGATTGTAAGTGTTTGAATATGGATCATACCGTCTTTGCTGATTTGGAAAGATCACGTTATCTTGTTCATTGGCATCTTCATACCCTTGAGGAGAACTTGGTATCACCGCGGCTGCAACTTGTTGCATCATTGTTGTCATGTTACCCATTTGTTGACGAAGTTCCTCGACCTCGCTCACTTCATTTACTCTCCTAAGAAGCACATCCGAACCACGACTCAAGAATTGTTGGGAGTTTGCTGCCATGTTTTCAATCAACTCTCTAGCTTGTGCCACCGTCTTGTTCACTAGTGCACCACCACCCGCAGCATCAAGAAGATTCCTATCACTTGTTTGGATTCCTTCATAGAAGTATTGGATTATCATAGCGTCACTGAATTGGTGGTGAGGACAGCTTGCCACCAATCTCTTGTATCGTTCCCAACATTCATATAAAGATTCTCCCACATTTTTCATCCGACGAATCTCCTTGAGAATTTGAGTAGCCTTTGATGCTGGAAAATATCTCTCTAAAGAGAGTTTCTTCAACCTATTCCATATTGTGACACTTCTGGAAGCCAAGTAGTACAACCAATCCTTAGCACTATCCGCCAAAGAAAATCGGAAAACTTTCAACATTGCACCATCCGCATCAGTATCCGCTGGAAGCATGGCCATGACAACGGTGTGGAAGTCCATAAGATGCTTGTTTGGGTCTTCATTCACCATGCCATGAAGCTTTGGTAATTCTCTAAGCAACCCCGGCTTGATCTCGAAAGTAGAGTTTGTTTGAGTACACCATTGTTGTGTATCCAGCTTGTGAGAAGCCAAGTCCTTGAGTGTACGATTTGCACCACCCATTGCTTCTTCTTATTCTTCTTGTTGGAAAGTCTCTTCTTCTACTTCCAACTCTTGTTCTTCCGTCTCGTCAAGTCTTGCTTGAAGTATTGTTCCTTCACGAGTAGTTATCCCGCACCTTGGATAGTTCCAATTCTTGGGAGCCAGGGATTAGTACCTGAAAAACGATTCTCAAAAACAAGTGAGAACAAGAGACAAGAAACAAAAAGCAAAGATACAAGCAAAAACAAAAATAAGAAACTAAAAACTTAATAACTAGCCGTATGCCTCCCCGGCAGCGGCGCCAAAATTTGATCGCTGTCGTATATGTTAAAAATAATTTCACTTTCCTAAAGTATATGATAAGAAAGAGTTCGTTTCCACAGAGAGGTAATTGTAGTTATTATGTATTTAATTTCCTAAGTAACCGATTGGGGGGATTTCTGATTTTTATGTAAGCAATAAGTAAATCAAAAGCTAAGTAAATTGGAGAAATAATCAATGAGAGAAAGATATTGGTCAAGGAATTCATCTTCAATCTTAAACATGTGCTTGCATACATTATTAGAATTACTATTTAATTTCTTTATCAAAAGCCTAGAGTATCAAGAGAGCAAGACAATCTATTAATTTCCTAAGTTCATCAACACACACATTATAGCTGCGTACGTGAATTCTACCTAAAGAATAACCTAACGCCTTGCGCTAATTAAGTTAAATTCCTAGGAGCATTAAGTTTGGGAAATAGGCTAATCAATGCAATTGTCATACATTGCGCATGACAATTCGGACATTGGTCAAACTCTACATATGATTACAAGAGTGTATCACTACAAACCGTAATCATATCATGCTACTTGTATTCGGGGTTATCGCTTGATGAAAAACCCTAAAATAGCTATGGACAAGGATGCAAGTTTAATTAATTGGCAACTTAACAAACCAAACATCTAATTCCTATCACAATACATCAATCATGTGATTATTAAAAACAATAGAGATTTGAACGATAATTAAGAGAGAAAACTAATGCATTAATCAAGCACAAGTTGTAGATATAGGGCTACATCCTTAACCAATAATATAAGATTTAGCTACTCATAGCTATGGAGTTCCTCATAATTAATAATCAAATAAGGAAGATGAAAGCAAAGCAAACCCTAGTAGCGTAAACAAAAACGGCTATCTCCAAAGCTCCCCGAATAAAACGTGACCCCAGTCGTAAAAGACTCTTCTTTTATATCCTTTGCTTTCCAAAACTAGGTCAAGTCTTCAAAAGTCCATTGGAGAAGTCCATCAAACCATGTGTCAGAAAGCCCATGTAGAAATTATACCAAAAATACGTCGCCGGAAAACTGGTGCCACGCCGGAACTTGGCCGGCAAAAATGTCGGAAAGTACCTCAGGTGACCGGCAAAGTCCACACGGTCACCGGTCAAATCGGTCAGGTCAACTGAGTCTATTGACTAACTCAATTAGATCATGAGTCAGACCCGAGTCATCTATTCAGGTGAGCTAACTGTTCTGTATCAACAGCCCAAGCTGCAGACAAAAGCTCCAAGTGCAACACACTTCTCTTCTCTGCTTGGCCAAGTGCTAGCAACAACTTCACTACCATATCTCAATCCTAGCATACATCTAGGTATTTCAGAACCACCAGTTCCATGTTTAGCTGCTTTTTCAACTCAGACCATCATTGCCGTCACTATTACCAGCACAACCATTGTGCTTCACTGACCCAAACTAACACCAGTTATACCACTTCATCAAGCCTTCCACACTAACACGCAAATACATCAGCTGCAGCACAAACTCGAATCGTTCTTACATTCTAGTCCCATTCTCCACTGCAACTCCACATTGCTTTAAGCCATGGAATCACCAACAGTCATATCATCATCTGCTTCTCTTACTGACAGCAACAACAACACCACTTTCCTTCAGCTGCACAGCAATTCCAACTGCAATCACAGCTAGCTGACTGCACATCCATAGAAACCTCCAATATGAACTCAATACATTCTACACACACCATTTAATTTCCTCATTGAAATTAAATTGCACACAGCGAGCACCAGCATCACCAGCAACTCTACAATAACAAGTTCATCTTAACCCAACTCTTTCCATTTAGTCAGTACTAGACCCTGTAACTTCAGCTCAAGTTTCTCAACCAACAACAACCCATTTCAGCTTCAGTACAGCTGCAATATCCATGAGAAGCAACCAGAGAGTCAGCTAACTCCAAACTTAGTAAACAACAGCTCCATTGCCACCTTGTTCCTTGAATACAACCACCTACAGGTTCTCAGTACCTTCTAGCCTCTTTATTGAACATCAACAACATTCTCGAGTTCGCCTTATAGCCACCATCCATACCAGCTTGCACCTGTAAACCTATGTTGAATCATTCCCATGAAAATCTGCCACAGACTCTTCTCAAAACTGCAATTACCAACAATTCCGTACTATTCTTCCTCCATCTGAACTCCTGCTTCTTTTTCGAACGCCAAATCTCAGAGATACAAGAACCAGGGACTTGAACTCTTCTTCTCGTCTACAAAAACCCATTTATCCTCTTCAATTTCTCAATCTCAGATTCAAACACAAATTGAAAAACCCTAACTTCACCATCTCAGCTCCATCCATCGATCTGAACCAAACCCATGTCAAATTTCTTCCTCTTGCACTCAACAGCAGCACCAGCAAACCCAATCTCTTCTCGATCTGATTTCTTCATTATTTCACAGATTCTGGCCATCAACTCAAATCTTCTCAATCTCCATTTCATTCTCCGCATCAAGAAAAACCTAATAATCAACCCAATCTGCTACTGAAATAGTTGTTCGATTCCATCTCTCGTTGTTCTTCAAAATTTCTCATCTCTGAATATTTCTAACCCTCACACAAACAGCAGCCGCCGAAATGATTAAGAGAAAATTGATTCTCTCTGAATTTTAGGGCTCTGTAAGAAATGAAATGGATATAACCACCCAGGTGACATAGATAAGGGGTACTGGATCATACATGGCTTGTCGGTTTTAGGGAACCGACTGCCTATTCGCTTCTTTGCTCAATTGTTAGTTTCGGGGAACTGACAGCTCATTCTTCGCCCGCGGCTTGTTATTTTTGCTCCTTTTCGCTCCAATGAAAGCTTTCCCCTTCTTTTGCTCATAATGACTCCATCTCACCTAATAAACTCAAAAACAAACATAAGATACATAATTTACAAGAAAGTAGCAAAGAAAGCATAAATACTAGATATAGAATTAGGTGATTTAGACACCTATCAAGTACTTCAATTTCATGTTTGCATGTCAAATTAGGTCAGAAAACTCGAAATTGTGAATTGGCAGTTGCGACGCCGGTAAGGTATTATGTTATCGACCTTGCCGACTTTTCATATTTAGGGTTTGGCCGGCAGTCTCTTAGGTTGAAGATCTTGCCGGATATTGACTACCAGTAACTGTTACTTGCAAGGTCGGAATGTTATTCAAACTAAGACCTTGCCGGCGTCAGTTTTTTTGTTAACCGGGTTGGTTATAAATTTTTACCCTGCCGGCTGTATTTCAAGTTTTTTGTGTCTCTTGATGCCTTGAATTTTAAAGTCGGAATGGTATTTGGATAAAACCATGCCGGCTGTTTATTAGCCGGCAATGTGTTGGTAATGGACCTTGCCGACTGGTTTTGTGGAAAATCCTTGTATCTACTGTGTTCATATTTGTTATAAACCGGCAGGTTATGTGAATAATACCCTGTCGGGCGCTGTTCAGCCGGCATGCATTATTTAGTCGACCTTTCCGACGTTTGTGTAGCCGACAAGGTTGTATTTGTCGACCCTGCCGACTTATTTTTTTTTTCTTAATCGTTCTTGTTCAGGTTGCAAAAGGCAAAGAAGAAAGCAGCTCTGAAAGCTCTTAGTCCTCCTTCAAGACCTCCTCGTGTTGGTGAAAAACTCTTGACTTCAACACATCGAGGGGCATACGTTGTGCCGGGAACGCTCAAGATCCGTGTACCGAATGATTCTGAACCACCATCAGAACCCAGTGATTCAGACAAGACTCCAGATGAAGACCAGTCAATTCCATCTGGTAGAAGAGGTGATGATGATGATGTTGATGAAAGAACTCCTGCTGCTGGAGGAGGTAACAATGATGATGATAATGGTGATCAGGACATGCCTAATGTTAGAGGAGGTAATGATGATGATGATGATGATGATGATGATGGTAATGGAGATAAAGATAAGGATATCGAAGATGAAATTGTTGAAGAGGCAGTGGAACAAGAAGAAGAAGAATAAGAAGAAGAAGAAGGAGATGGAGAACAAACTCTAGCTATTGTTCAACATACCGAAGCTTCAACTTCAACTGAAACCGGAAAGAAGAAGAGGGTGATCACTAAACTAGCTAATTCCCACATGCCTATCCCTCACTTGATGGTTACACTGAAAAAAGGTGAGCGTCCAAGGGGGACCCCAAGAGATGGTGGAAATGTTCTTTTTGGATACAAAGACTCATGGGCATGTACGATCCATAATATTATCATAAGTAATCTCAATCCGTCTTTGTTTTTTATTCAAGTGTGTATCTATCTTAAATTTGCGTCAAGTGTTTGTATTTCTTTTCATTTTGGTTTTTGGTATTTAGGATCACAAGCATGTCGTCCGTCTCATGAGGCGCCAAGCTTCATGTTCAGTGACTAAGACTTGGGATCTTAAGGATGAATGTGAGGAGGTGAAAGTGATTGTCAAGAACTCCGGGTTGTGGTCTCCGGTGGAGAGTTCGAATATTGAGCATGATATAGTTACCGTATCTGCATTCTGTGAGAGGTTCTACGGAGAGACTGATACAATGTTATTCCCATTCGGTGAGATTGCGATAACTCCCGATGATGCTCATCAAATTCTAGGCCTCGAGGTTGAGGGAAAAGCAGTCAGTGAGGGCTTCGATGATGATTTTTCTTTCAAGGATATTTAAAAATTGAGCCAGAAATTGTTCGGTTGGATCAGACTGAGACGGAGTCTATGCTTGAGAAGAAAGATGGTCGTCTAACTAAGAAGTTTAATCTGAAGCAGTTGAGGGACACATTTTCTGGGACCAAGAAAATCTTTGATAAGGAAGTGTTGATGGTGGATTTTCATTTAAGGCTAAATTTGTAAAGGCTAAAATTATGGGCTAACATATTGCAAAAGATAAAGCCATTAATAAGTGATGAATACTTCTTCACTTTACTAATTCACCTAGAATAGAGCATGTGGCAACAATCCCAGTATTCTGAGAATTAAATACACAAAATTCATCCAGGTTGGAGCATGTGACAACAATCCCATATACCCTGTGAATTTATAGCATTATTAATTAATGCATGACCAGCCTTGTATTTCCTATACTCATTACCGGTGCGGCAGGACGACTGTGTGTTGTTCTCAGCAGAGCAACACGAACCTCCAAGCATTAGTAATAAAACATGTACGAAATACCCTTACAGGCTACAACTCTCGGTGTGTTATACTAGCCCGATTGAGCATATTTTTGAATCTAAACTGTCCATATCAGTCTCAGAAACAATCATGACCACGCAAGTTGGCCGCACGATTTAACCAGCCTAGACGAACCCTAACAGGAGCAGGCAGCCACAACAATGACCACCAGTGGGCCCTTAGTGCCATGGCCGGTCAAGTACAAGTCACGCCCTCCAAACAACCACCAAACACCAGCCTGGAGTTGGATGTCCAAGCTGGTATGGAGCGGCTTGGAGGAGTCCGTACGAACAAAGGCTGCCTACGGCAGTCTCAAATCCATCACATCCGTTCATCTTCGCCGGCGCGATTTGACGGCGCGGATCGCCCTATTTCCGGTCGGACAAGCACCGTTATGAACACCGGCATGCCCCCTTTCTACCTGCATAGCCGACCATCTCACGACCTAGCCAGGAGGGAGCAAACGCCTACCTAAAGTTTGACCGGCGTGATTCTTTAAGGGTCGTGGGAAATTCCACTAAGGGTCTTAAATCGATCCCGACCATCCAACTTCACCGGCATGTTTGTATGGCTTAGGTCAGACCCCTAGCCATCAGACAGGTATTGGCGTGATCACCACCTGCCCAATGTGGGCCCCACATGGTCGGCCTCCCCAAAGGAGGAGCATAGCTTTCCAAACCGTTAGGTTGAAGTCGTGTACACACGACCGATCCAAAAACCTAATTAGGGTTTGCAGCATGTTACATGTGTCGCTAATTGATCACGAGCGTCCATCTTCGCAAGCTTGGACGGAGGGTGTAGATGTAGACTTAAAAGGTCCTGAACATGTCAACATTATCATCGTGGGCCCACCTACACACATGAACGATCGACCAAGGCCAACCATGGCCGGATGTCTTGAAACGCGCGCCCAAAGTAGGCATGGTGCGCGGTTTCCAACTCCTTTACAACATGGATTTCTGTTGCAAATTGATCTCAACCGCTCCTCTTTGCCGGTCAAATTGAGTGGCCTAGATTGCACCTTCATGGGATAGTGAGGTACGGACGTGTATGCCAGCATGCCGTCTACACGCATGCCCGGTCGGTCCTTTCCAAAACACCTCCCATGCTTGGTTTCGACCAAGCTGAAGAGTGATGCTTGCGCACCTCTTCAAAACCCTAAAACTTCATCAACGGTCGCAGATGAGCGTCAAAGATCATCTCGTCCGTCCAACTCTACCAGCTTGGTCAAGCAGCCCTGGTTAGGAGTTAAGAGACCAGCAAAGCATCACCACAATCACCGACCACCACTCTTCCACATGAGGTGATCGGCCAAACCAGGGCTTGCCTGCATAGCCTCCAAACTATCACTCGAAGATGGCTGGACATGATGCTATTTTAAGACGCTTAAATTCGTTAAGCCTTAAAACGGCGATGCTTCATACATGCTGAATATACTCGATGCAGTACCTGCATAGAATACACATGATACCTCACAAGTATCGACTTTCTAAATAACTTAGTTATTTAATCTAGCATTACATGCTACTTTCTGTGGGTCCCACGATGTACACACTCGAGACATCAATCATGTCACAAACTGTGGGATACATACTGGGGTATTGGTCTGGCGGTTTACAGCGTGCAGCGTGCAACGCGCCATCACAAGAACGTGTCAGGAAGTCATGGACGGTTAGAGATGACAGGAGAAGTGGGCAAGACTGGTCGTGTAACACTAACACGCAACTCCACTACTCCATCACTCCACTTCCTCCACTTCCCACGAGAGACGTGAATAAGGCTCAAATGACTTGTATAAATAGGTTCTCCTCCCTATTTCCAAAAACAAGACAAGTCCAGACAACGAGAGGCAAGTGTTGATACCATCGTATTCAAACAGAACCGATAGCTTACATCCCGCAAGACAGTTCGACTTTACGATACAAGTCATACATAGCCAACACCTTCACAATCTCAACACCTTCTTCGCTTCCCTCCCTAAGATCAACCCCATCTCCTTCACTTTGTGACCGAAACAAGTCTGGAACGGCCATTTCTTGGTTTAGGCCGGATTTGCACTGATTGATTTCTCGAATCTACAAGCACTCCCGTGTAGTGCATTTGTTTAAGGTTTAGACTCATTTCTCATCCACACACCCCAAATTACCAAAACCAGCAGAGATAGTTTTCACCCATAAACAATTGGCGACCACATCGGGAGGTTAATCTCTCGATTGTAAAGTCAATTTCTTCGAAATCCGATTCAATTTCATCAATTTCAAAAAAGGGTAGATCTTAGAACCAATTCAATCAACAATTCATTTCAAGATGGTAGAACTCAGGTCTGGATCAGCAATCAATCCTGATGGAGCTAGTACGGATAACACTCCCGCTGTCGATGTACCTGCCAGTGGAGCTACCGTGGTCAATACATCTCGTGGAGCCGTCACTTCTATCCCCAACGCTAGCGGAGCAGGAGACATTCCAGTAGGTGTAACGCCTCCCATCACCAGAGCCAGAGCAGCCGCGAATCCCGGCATCTCCTCAAGTGTAACGCCTCCAGTGGTCACCAGAGCAACAACTTTGACTCCTTCATCAGGACGAGGAGCCGGGGGGACGAGAGGAAGACCACCGCCCATTACCATTGCAGACTTGATGGAGAAGCAGGAGATTCTTGATAAGACTCAAACGGATATGGCCGCAACTCAGAAAGAGGTACTCACTTTCCTTAAAACTTTAACCGAACAATTGCCACAAGATTCACGGCAACCCTTGGAGCCAGCAAGGGATGCCTTCAATACACCCGGAGCAGGCATTTCCACTCGGACCCACATGAGTGAAGAAGCTCGTGTTGCTCCTGAACGCCCAAGAGAGAGGGACCATCCATCCAACTTCATCACACGTGAGGACCTGGAACGACTTCTCCAAAACCGAGGCAAAGGAAATCTGATGGATGCACACCAACATCAGCCGTCGTACCCTCAAGATATGCAACGAATCCCTCTTCCAAGAGGATACACCTCTCCTCAATTCCCCCTCTACGATGGTACTGGTAACGCTCGTGAACACGTTTCTCGATTTTTGGAATCTTTGGGGGAGCATGAGTACAATCATGTTCTTCGCCTGAAAGAGTTCTCGAAATCACTTATGGGAAGGGCGTACACCTGGTATAACAACATCGCACCTGACAGCATATCCAATTGGGGGGGAGATGGTCGGTGCTTTCGACAGGAAGTATTTCTTCGTATCTGAGCAGATCACCTTTTCAGATCTAGGGAGAGGCTCTCAGCGGAATAACGAGCCTCCGAACGACTTCGTTAAGAGGTTCAGAACTCAAGCACTAGATTGTCATGATCCGAACATCACTGAACGTCAGCTGGTAGAGCTGTGCATCAACGGGATGATACCCATATATCGCGCTTTACTAGAGAATCTGGGCTTTCAGACGTTCTCCGAACTCCATGAAGCTGCCAAACGTTCGGCCACAACTGCCCCAACATTGCTAGAAAAAACCAGGGTTGTTCGAAACGAAGATCCACGTGAGAGTCGAGGAAGCAGGCATCTCACAAACAAACAATACAACACTGGTCCTTCTGTGAGCGTGGTTGGCGAAGGAGGAAAAAGGAAAGCTTCAGCAACAGAACAACAACCCAAGCGTGCGGCTCCAGCACACATGACTTCTTCTCAAAAGGGAGCGGGAGAGACTCCTGCACAAGACACCGAAGATACAGGTTTCCCGTTCCCCATGAATGAAGTAGTGGAACTCTTGGAGGCGTGGATCCAAGACGATGCCATCAAGATGCCTCCTATCAGACGTCCACCAACTTAGAAAGATATGGAGGATCCTAAGTACTGTCGCTACCATAGGTTCATTCACCATCCAACCAAAGACTGCAACAGGCTGAAACACATCTTCAAAGAAAAGATAGAGATGGGAGAACTCCAGCTTGGAAACGAATGTGTTCGTAGAGACCCTCTTCTGTCAGAACCGCATGATTTACGGGGATTCCGTTCAGGATCTGTACAATCTATGATGGAACATTTATGCGAGATCTTGTACTTCTCCAAAGCACAACGTCAGGACATATTTGCAGCCCTCAACCGTGTTGTCTCAGGCAAACACTTGTATCTGGAAGAGGAAGCGGTCTCGAAACCTCAGTCCTTGCTGGGAGATGCAAGCAAGGGAAATTGAGGACTCTTAACCGTTGCCCATTTGAAGGATATGGAGTTCGATAACACATTGATCGATACGGCCTCTGAATTCAACATCATCACTCTCCAGACCTTAAAAGCAGCAAAGATTTCAAAATAGGAGGCTACTCGCAACCCAATTGTGATTAAGACTCCAGAAGGAGAACTCAGAGATGCATATGGATACATCGATCTTGAAGTAAAATTGGGCGATGCCTCGACACAAGCAAAGTTCTACATAGTCAGAGAGCATCCGAATTACGACATGATCCTAGGACACTCTTGGGTACACGACAACAAGACAACACTGGGAGTTTGCCCTCTACCAGCTACGACACCTGAAAGGATCTCCAACAAGCCGTCTGGACCTGAAGACTGTCCGTTGCCGCACCTGTAGCTTGCCAATGTGACACAACTTCCTGGAGATAGCCCATCAACATACATTAAGAGGTTCCGAGCTCAAGTAAGTCTCATCACGCAACCCTTCTTGCAACCAATCACTCCTCACTCTGATAAGTCCTGGGGACTAGCTCCAACCAACAAACTAACCCCGGCTAAGAGATGTGAATGGGAAGCCGGCCCTTTCAAACGCTTTATCAAGAGCGTAGAGGCTGTCTTGGTCAAAGATGATAAGGCCAAGGTCCAGGTATCTGCACGCCCAAACCCATTTGGAATTGGAGATCTGGTGACGAAGACGACTGCATTCAAGGTTGGGATCATGACGGTGAAAATGACCACTCCACCTGACTCACCCACCGAAAGAGAAGATGAACCGTGCACTGCAGCGAGATGTTATCCTAGGTGGCTACTGCAATCTCATCAACGCTGATAAACTAGAAGGCATAACAATTCACTCAAAATGGCTCAAACCCTGCCGAACTTAAGACGTTGTGCTACCACTTTCCAGCGTCCTCCACACTTTAAAACGCTGTGCTATTTCCTCCAGCGTGTTCCCTTTTACAATTTCATGTCATATTTGTAATTCCTCCAGAAAATGATTGCAATACTTGCATTCATAGTTAGGGTTTCAATTTTCAATTTAATTGAAGCGTTATTTCCATCTGAGAACCTCTCTACCCCTAAAAACACAAAGTCCTGAGTCAGCCTAAATCAACCCACTAGAGCAAGGAAGGAAACCCTAAGCAAACATCTCATCGGAAGAAGGAAATATAATGTGTGCACAAAAGGAAAATGATTTGAGCCATCTGCCCCAGCAAGACCAAGTAGATCTCACGTCAGGAGCACATACAGATGCAATCTTAACGAGGGGTTATGACATAACCTTTATTCAATGGTAAGAAAACAGAATAAAAGATCTTGAACTCAGCCGCCACTTAGTACAAGAAAGAGGTTCAAAAATTACGGGAATACACTTGAAAAGAGAAAAAGAAGCGAAGAGGTTTAGCCGTCAAGAAGAATGACCGCGCCTGCACCACTGCTGGGTCCTGCTTCAACGCCATCACCTGCTACCGCTTCTCCCTTCAGAGCCTCAGCTTCCGCTTCAGATGTTTCCGCAGCAACGCTCTCCGTCCTAACATCATCGGCAGGAACAACTTCCAAGTCTTCCTCAAAGCCCACAGCAACACTAGGGTTTGCGCTGATTGCCTTCGAACACTCGGAGTCCGTCTCGTGTCAGAATCAAGGATTATCACACCGTTCTGGATTGGATAATCACGCCTATCTTCATCCGGAGGCCGTTTATGCTCCACTCTCCGCCTCTTTAACCGCGCTGCAAATCTTTATTCCCTTGCGCTTACCTGGTGCTCATAACGCTTCCTCATGCCTCCACCGTTCTTCCATGTCGATCGGTTTGAAAGGGCACATATGCGTCCCCCGGCAATACGCAGTGCGGAATGGACATCCCTGTATGGCACGACCGACTTCGCGAAGTGGGAGGTCAATTTTAGCCATTACCTCTTCGTGCGCATTAGTTTCGGGTTTGTCAACTTCGAAACTTTTTTCTGGGGAAGTTACAGAATGATCATCGCCCGCTGCTTCCATGATAAGCTGCAAAGAAGAAGAAGTTATGAGCACACAAAAATGTATGTATCATCATCAGTCAGAAGATCAGATGAGTACGGAGCAATACCTTAGATACAAAAGGAACGACTATGTGATGAGAAGAATCCTTAGAATTTTTCTTTATAATCTAGCAAGTCAACAGAATCCCAGGAGAAAATGAGTCTCTACTTTCCACCTATAAATGCTACCGATTCAAGATAACGATCAATGATGCTTATCGGATATATCTGAGGAAATATGCCGTGTAACGAAGGGGAGTGCACCTAGTCCAAGAAATGGGCCAAGCTCTGTCCAGATAGTGCGGAGGGAACCAAATCGACTCGCCAGATCAAGTCCTGCTCCTTCCACCATCCTAATCAGGACCGACCGGGGACAACACTGACGCGATGTCGACCTATGCGGTAAATGTATATTTACCTTAGCTTGGTCATTTCTGTATACAAACTTGTCAACATCTTATGCCTACCCCACAATAGCGTAACCATTATGTGCTAGGCAGGGGACTTAATGTTGATGGTGGATTTTCATTTAAGGCTAAATTTGTAAAGGCCAAAATTATGGGCTAACATCTTGCAAAAGATAAAGCCATTAATAAGTGATGAATACTTCTTCACTTTACTAATTCACCTAGAATAGAGCATGTGGCAACAATCCCAGTATTCTGAGAATTAAATACACAAAATTCATCCAGGTTGGAGCATGTGACAACAATCCCATATACCCTGTGAATTTATAGCATTATTAATTAATGCATGACCAGCCTTGTATTTACTGTACTCATTACCGGTGCGGCATGACGACTGTGTGTTGTTCTCAGCAGAGCAACACGAACCTCCAAGCATTAGTAATAAAACATGTACGAAATACCCTTACAGGCTACAACTCTCGGTGTGTTATACTAGCCCGATTGAGCATATTTTTGAATCTAGACTGTCCATATCAGTCTCAGAAACAATCATGACCGCGCAAGTTGGCCGCACGATTTAACCAGCCTAGACGAACCCTAACAGGAGCAGGCAGCCACAGCAATGACCACCAGTGGTCCCCTTAGTGCCATGGCCGGTCAAGTACAAGTCACGCCCTCCAAACAACCACCAAACACCAGCCTGGAGTTGGATGTCCAAGCTGGTATGGAGCGGCTTGGAGGAGTCAGTACGAACAAAGGCTGCCTACGGCAGTCTCAAATCCATCACGTCCGTTCATCTTCGCCGGCGCGATTTGACGGCGTGGATCGCCCTATTTCCGGTCGGACAAGCACCGTTATGAACACCGGCGTGCCCCCTTTCTACCTGCATAGCCGACCATCTCACGACCTAGCCAGGGAGGGAGCAAACGCCTACCTAAAGTTTGGTGGCGTGATGCTTTAAGGGTCGTGGGAAATTCCACTAAGGGTCTTAAATCGATCTGACCATCCAACTTCACCAGGCATGTTTGGATGGCTTAGATCAGACCCCTAGCCATCAGACAGGTATTGGCGTGATCACCACCGGCCCAATGTGGGCCCCACATGGTCGGCCTCCCCAAAGGAGGAGCATAGCTTTCTAAACCGTTAGGTTGAAGTCGTGTACACACGACCGATCCAAAAACCTAATTAGGGTTTGCGGCATGTTACATGTGTCGCTAATTGATCACGAGCATCCATCTTCGCAAGCTTGGACGAAGGGTGTAGATGTAGACTTAAAAGGTCTTGAACATGTCAACATGATCATCGTGGGCCCATCTACACACATGACCGATCGACCAAGGCCAACCATGGCCGTGTGTCTCGAAATGCGCGCCCGAAGTAGGCATGGTGCGCGGTTTCCAACTCCTTTACAGCATGGGATTTCTGTTGCAAATTGATCTCAACCGCTCCTCTTTGCCGGTCAAATTGAGTGGCCTAGATCGCACCTTCATGGGACAGTGAGGTACGGACGTGTACACCGGCATGCCTTCAACACGCATGCCTTCAACACGCATGCCCGGTCGGTCATTTCCAAAACACCTCCCATGCTTGGTTTCGACCAAGCTGAAGAGTGATGCTTGCGCACCTCTTCAAAACCCTAAAACTTCATCAACGGTCGCAGATGAGCGTCACAGATCATCTCGTCCGTCCAACTCTACCAGCTTGGTCAAGCAGCCCTGGTTAGGAGTTAAGAGACCAGCAAAGCATCACCATAATCACCGACCACCACTCTTCCATATGAGGTAATCGGCCAAACCAGGGCTTGCCTGCATAGCCTCCAAACGATCACTCGAAGATGGCTGGACATGATGCTATTTTAAGACGCTTAAATTCGTTAAGCCTTAAAACAATGATGCTTCATACATCTTGAATATACTCGATGCGAGCACTGCATAGAATACACACGATACTTCACAAGTATCGACTTTCTAAATAACTTAGTTATTTAATCTAGCATTACATGCTACTTTACGTGGGTCCCACGATCCACACACTCGAGATATCAATCATGTCACAAAGGCGGGGATACATACGGGGTATTGGTCTGGCGGTTTACGGCGTGCGGCGTGCAACGCGCCATCACAAGAACGTGTCGGGAAGTCATGGACGGTTAGAGATGACGGGAGAAGTGGGCAAGGCTCCGGTCGTGTAACACTAACACGCAACTCCACTTCTCCATCACTCCACTTCCTCCACTTCCCACGAGAGATGTGAATAAGGCTCAAATGACTTGTATAAATAGGTTCTCCTCCCTATTTCCAAAAACAAGACAAGTCCAGGACAACGAGAGGCAAGTGTTGATACCATCGTATTCAAACAAGGAACCCGATAGCTTACATCCTGCAAGCCGGTTCATCTTTCGATACAAGTCATACATAGCCAACACCTTCACAATCTCAACACCTTCTTCGCTTCCCTCCCTAAGATCAACCCCATCTCCTTCACTTTGTGACCGAAACAAGTCTGGAACGGCCATTTAGTCCGGATTTGCACATATTGATTTCTCGAATCTACAAGCACTCCCGTGTAGTGCACTTGTTTAAGGTTCAGACTCATTACTTATCTACACACCCCAAATTACCAAAACCGGCAGAGATAGTTTTCACCCATAAAAAATTGGAGACCACAGCGGGAGGTTAATCTCTCGGTTGTAATGTCAATTTCTTCGAAATCCGATTCAATTTCATCAATTTCAAAAAAGGGTAGATCTTAGAACCAATTCAATCAACAATTCATTTCAAGATGGTAGAACTCAGGTCTGGATCAACAATTAATCCTGATGGAGCTAGTACGGATAACACTCCCGCTGTCGATGTGCCTGTCAGTGGAGCTACCGTGGTCAATACATCTCGTGGAGCCGTCACTTCTATCCCCAACGCTAGCGGAGCAGGAGACATTCTAGTAGGTGTAACGCCTCCCATCACCAGAGCCAAAGCAGTCGCGAATCCCGGCATCTCCTCAAGTGTAACGCCTCCAGTGGTCACCAGAGCAACAACTTTCACTCCTTCATCATGACGAGGAGCCAGAGGGAAGAGAGGAAGACCACCGCCCATTACCATTGCAGACTTGATGGAGAAGCAGGAGATTCTTGATAAGACTCAAACAAATATGGCCGCAACTCAGAAAGAGGTACTTACTTTCCTTAAAACTTTAACCGAACGATTGCCACAAGATTCACGGAAACCCTTGGAGCCAACAATGGATGCCTTCAATACACCCGGAGCAGGCGTTTCCACTCGGACCCACATGAGTGAAGAAGCTCGTGTTGCTCCTGAACGCCCAAGAGAGAGGGACCAGCCATCCAACTTCATCACACGTGAGGACCTGGAATGACTTCGCCAAAACCAAGGCAAAGGTAATCTGATGGATGCACACCAACATCAACCGCCGTACCTCAAGATATGCAACGAATCCCTCTTCCAAGAGGATACACCTCTCCTCAGTTCTCCCTCTACGATGGTACTGGTAACGCTCGTGAACACGTTTCTCGATTTTTGGAATCCTTGGGGGAGCATGAGTACAATCATGTTCTTCGCCCGAAAGAGTTCTCGAAATCACTTACGGGAAGGGAGTACACAGTATAACAACATCACACGACAAACATATCCAATTGGGGGAGATGGTGGTGCTTTCTGAGGAAGTACTTCTTCGTATCTCGAGCAGATCACCTTTTCAGATCTAGGGAGAGTCTCTCAGCGGAATAACGAGCATCCTAACGACTTCGTTAAGAGGTTCAGAACTCAAGCACTAGATTGTCATGATCCGAACATCACTTAACGTCAGCTGGTAGAGCTGTGCATCAACGGGATGATACCCATATATCGCGCTTTACTAGAGAATCTGGGCTTTCAGACGTTCTCCGAACTCCATGAAGCTGCCAAACGTTCGGCCACAACTTCCCCAGCATTGCTATAAAGAACCAGGGTTGTTCGAAACGAAGATCCACGTGAGAGTCGAGGAAGCAGGCGTCTCACAAATAAACAATACAACAGTGGTCCTTAGCGTGAGCGTGGTTGCGAAGGAAAAAGGAAAGCTTCAGAAACAGAACAACAACCCAAGCGTGCGGATCCAGCACACATGACTTCTTCTCAAAAGGGAGCTGGAAAGACTCCTGTACAAGACACCGAAGATACAGGTTTCCCGTTCCCCATGAATGAAGTAGTGGAACTCTTGGAGGCGTGGATCCAAGACGATGCCATCAAGCTGCCTCCTATCAGACGTCCACCAACTGAGAAAGATATGGCGGATCCTAAGTAATGTCGCTACCATAGGTTCGTTCACCATCCAACCAAAGACTGCAACAAGCTGAAACACATCTTCAAAGAAAAGATAGAGACGGGAGAACTCCATCTTGGAAACGAAGGTGTTCGTAGAGACCCTCTTCCTGCCAGGAACTGCATGATTTCTGGGGATTCCGTTCGCGCAGGACTGTACAATCTATGATGGAACATTTATGCGAGATCTTGTACTTCTCCAAAGCACAACGTTAGGACATATTTGCAGCCCTCAACCGTGTTGTCTCAGGCAAACGCTTGTATCTGGAAGAGGAAGCGGTCTCGAAACCTCAGTCCTTGCTGGGAGATGCAAGCAAGGGAAATTGGGGACTCTTAACCGTTGCCCGTTTGAAGGATATGGATTTCGATAACACATTGATCGATACGGCCTCTGAATTCAACATCATCACTCTCCAGACCTTAAAAGCATCAAAGATTTCAAAACAGGAGGCTACTCGCAACCCAATTGTGATTAAGACTCCAGAAGGAGAACTCAGAGATACATATAGATACATCGATCTTGAAGTAAAATTGGGCGATGCCTTGACAAGCAAAGTTCTACATAGTCAGAGAGCATCCGAATTACTACATGATCCTAGGACGCTCTTGGGTACACGACAACAAGATAATACTGGGAGTTTGCCCTCTACCAGCTACGACACTGAAAGGATCTACAACAAGCCGTCTGACTGAACATGTCCGTTGCCGCACTGCAGCTTTCCAATGTGACACAACTTCCTGGAGATAGCCCATCAACATACATTAAGAGGTTCCGAGCTCAAGTAAGTCTCATCACGCAACCCTTCTTGCAACCAATCACTCACTCCGATAAGTCCTGGGGACTGGCTCCAACCAACAAACCAACCCCGGCTAAGAGATGTGAATGGGAAGCCGACCCTTTCAAACGCTTTATCAAGAGCGTAGAGGCTGTCTTGGTCAAAGACAATAAGGCCAAGGTCCAGGTATCTGCATGCCCAAACCCATTTGGAATTGGAGATCTGGTGACGAAGACAACTGCATTCAAGGTTGGGAGCATGACGGTGAAAATGACCACTCCACCTGACTCACCCACCGAAAGAGAAGATGAACCATACCTGGTAGCAGATGTTATCCTAGGTGGTTACTGCAAGCTCATCAACGCTGATAAACTAGAAGGCATAACAATTCACTCACAATGGCTCAAACCCTGCCGAATTTAAGACGTTGTGCTACCACTTTCCAGCGTCCTCCACACTTTAAAACGCTGTGCTATTTCCTCCAGCGTGTTCCCTTTTACAATTTCATGTCATATTTGTAATTCCTCCAGAACATGATTGCAATACTTGTATTCATAGTTAGGGTTTCAATTTTCAATTTAATTGAAGCGTTATTTCCATCTGAGAACCTCTCTACCCTTAAAAACACAAAGTCCTAAGTCAGCCTAAATCAACCCACTAGAGCAAGGAAGGAAACCCTAAGCAAACATCTCATCGGAAGAAGGAAATAGAATGTGTGCACAAAAGGAAAATGATTTGAGCCATCTGCCCAAGCAAGACCAAGTAGATCTCACGTCAGGAGCACATACAGATGCAATCTTAACGAGGGGTTATAACATAACCTTTATTCAATGGTAAGCAAACAGAAGAAAAGATCTTGAACTCAGCCGCCACTTAGTACAAGAAAGAGGTTCAAAAATTACGGGAATACACTTGAAAAGAGAAAAAGAAGCGATGAGGTTTAGACGTCAAGAAGAATGACCGCGCCTGCACCACTGCTGGGTCCTGCTTCAACGCCATCACCTGCTACCGCTCCCTTCAGAGCCTCAGCTTCCGCTTCAGATGTTTCCGCAGCAACGCTCTCCGTCCTAACATTATCGGCAGGAACAGCTTCCAAGTCTTCCTCAAAGCCCACAGCAACATTAGGGTTTGCGATGATTGCCTTCGAACACTCAGTTCCGTTTGTGTCAGAATCAAGGATTATCACACCGTCCTGGATTGGATAATCACGCCTATCTTCATCCGGAGGCTGTTTATGCTCCACTCTCCGCCTCTTTAACAATGCTTTGCAAATCTTTACGCCCTTGCGCTTCGGTGCTCGCAACGCTTCCTCATGCCTCCACCGTTCTTCCATGTCGATCCTTGGATGAAAGGTCACATATGCGTCCCCCTGGAAATACGCAGGTGCAGAATGGACATCCCCTGTATGGCACGACCGACTTCGCGAAGTGGGAGGTCAATTTTAGCCATTACCTCTTCGTGCGCATTAGTTTCGGGTTTGTCAACTTCGAAACTTTTTTCTGGGGAAGTTACAGAATGATCATCGCCCGCTGCTTCCATGATAAGCTGCAAAGAAGAAGAAGTTATGAGCACACAAAAATGTATGTATCATCATCAGTCAGAAGATCAGATGAGTACGGAGCAATACCTGAGATACAAAAGGAACGATTATGTGATGAGAAGAATCCTTAGAATTTTTCTTTATAATCTAGCAAGTCAACAGAATCCCAGGAGAAAAGGAGTCTCTACTTTCCACCTATAAAGGCTACCGATTCAAGATAACGATCAATGATGCTTATCGGATATATCTGAGGAAATCTGCCGTGTAACGAAGGGTAGTGCACCTAGTCCAAGAAATGGGCCAAGCTCTGTCCAGATAGTGCGGAGGGAACCAAAGCGACTCGCCAGATCAAGTCCTGCTCCTTCCACCATCCTAATCAGGACCGACCAGTTCTGGGACAACACCTGACGATGTCGACCTATGCGGTAAATGTATATTCACCTTAGCTTGGTCATTTCTGTATACAAACTTGTCACCATCTTATGCCTACCCCACAATAGCGTAACCATTATGTGCTAGGCAGGGGACTTAATGTTGATGGTGGATTTTCATTTAAGGCTAAATTTGTAAGGGCCAAAATTATGGGCTAACATCTTGCAAAAGATAAAGCCATTAATAAATGATGAATACTTCTTCACTTTACTAATTCACCTAGAATAGAGCATGTGGCAACAATCCCAGTATTATGTGAATTAAATACACAAAATTCATCCAGGTTGGAGCATGTAACAACAATCCCATATACCCTGTGAATTTATAGCATTATTAATTAATGCATGACCAGCCTTGTATTTTCTGTACTCATTACCGGTGCGGCATGACGACTGTGTGTTGTTCTCAGCAGAGCAACATGAACCTCCAAGTATTAGTAATAAAACATGTACGAAATACCGTTATGAGGCTACAACTCTCGGTGTGTTATACTAGCCCGATTGAGCATATTTTTGAATCTAGACTGTCCATATCAGTCTCAGAAATAATCATGACCACGCAAGTTGGCCGCACGATTTAACCAGCCTAGACGAACCCTAACAGGAGCAGGCAGCCACAGCAATGACCACCAGTGGTCCCCTTAGTGTCATGGCCGGTCAAGTACAAGTCACGCCCTCCAAACAACCACCAAACACCAGCCTGGAGTTGGATGTCCAAGCTGGTATGGGGCGGCTTGGAGGAGTCCGTACGAACAAAGGCTGCCTACGGCAGTCTCAAATCCATCACGTCCGTTCATCTTCGCCGACGCGATTTGACGGCGCGGATCGCCCTATTTCCGGTCGGACAAGCACTGTTATGAACACCGGCGTGCCCCCTTTCTACCTGCATAGCCGACCATCTCACGACCTAGCCAGGAGGGAGCAAACGCCTACCTAAATTTTGGCCGACGTGATGCTTTAAGGGTCGTGGGAAATTCCATTAAGGGTATTAAATCGATCCCGACCATCCAACTTCACCGGCATGTTTGGATGGCTTAGATCAGACCCCTAGCCATCAAACAGGTATTGGCGTGATCATCACCGGCCCAATGTGGGCCCCACATGGTCGGCCTCCCCAAAGGAGGAGCATAGCTTTCCAAACCGTTAGGTTGAAGTCGTGTACACACGACCGATCCAAAAACCTAATTAGGGTTTGCGGCATGTTACATGTGTCGCTAATTGATCACGAGTGTCCATCTTCGCAAGCTTGGACGGAGGGTGTAGATGTAGACTTAAAAGGTCCTGAACATGTCAACATGATCATCGTGGGCCCACCTACACACATAACCGATCGACCAAGGCCAACCATGGCCGGATGTCTCGAAACGCGCGCCCGAAGTAGGCATGGTGCGCGGTTTCCAACTCCTTTACAGCATGGGATTTCTGTTGCAAATTGATCTCAACCACTCCTCTTTACCGGTCAAATTGAGTGGCCTAGATCGCACCTTCATGGGACAGTGAGGTACGGACGTGTACACCGGCATGCCTTCTACACGCATGCCCGGTCGGTCCTTTCCAAAACACCTCCCATGCTTGGTTTCGACCAAGCTGAAGAGTGATGCTTGCGCACCTCTTCAAAACCCTAAAACTTCATCAACTGTTGCAGATGAGCGTCACAGATCATCTCGTCCGTCCAACTCTACCAACTTGGTCAAGCAACCCTAGTTAGGAGTTAAGAGACCAGGAAAGCATCACCACAATCATCTACCACCACTCTTCCACATGAGGTGATCGGCCAAACCAGGGCTTGCCTGCATAGCCTCCAAACGATCACTCGAAGATGGATGGACATGATGCTATTTTAAGACGCTTAAATTCGTTAAGCCTTAAAACAGCGATGCTTCATACATGCTGAATATACTCGATGCAGTACCTGCATAGAATACACACGATACTTCACAAGTATCGACTTTCTAAATAACTTAGTTATTTAATCTAGCATTACATGCTACTTTCTGTGGGTCCCACGATCCACACACTCGAGATATCAATCATGTCACAAACTGGGGGATACATACTGGGGTATTGGTCTGGCGGTTTACAGCGTGCAACGTGCAACGCTCCATCACAAGAACGTGTCAGGAAGTCATGGTCGGTTAGAGATGATAGGAGAAGTGGGCAAGACTGGTCGTGTAACACTAACATGCAACTCCACTACTCCATCACTCCACTTCCTTCACTTCCCACGAGAGATGTGAATAAGGCTCAAATGACTTGTATAAATAGGTTCTCCTCCCTATTTTCGAAAAACAAGACAAGTCCAGACAACAGAGGCAAGTGTTGATACCATCGTATTCAAACAGGAACCGATAGCTTACATCCCGCAAGCCGGTTCGCTTTACGATACAAGTCATACATAGCCAACACCTTCACAATCTCAACACCTTCTTCGCTTCCCTCCCTAAGATCAACCCCATCTCCTTCACTTTGTGACCGAAACAAGTCTGGAACGGCCATTTCTTGGTTTAGGCCGGATTTGCAGAGATTGATTCCTCGAATCTACAAGCACTCCCGTGTAGTGCATTTGTTTAAGGTTTAGACTCATTTCTCATCCACACACCCCAAATTACCAAAACCGGCAAAGATAGTTTTCACCCATAAACAGGAAGGAAGGGTAAACCCGGTGCGAATCAATGCTATCGCGTCAGCTTATTTGCTATACATCCTGGGCAAATGTATCTTCCCCGACAGTTCCGGAAGCTTGGTCGACGCTAGTTATATGCAACTATTAGATCCCTTAGATAAGATGCGTGAGTATTCTTGGGGTACTGCGGTGGTCGCCTTCTTGAACAATGAGTTGACAAAGGGTTCTAGGGCACTCACTGCGCAAGTTAACGGAAATATATGTCTCTTCCAGGTAATTTTATTGTCTAAATCATTTATATTTGCAAAATTCTCGTAAGATAAGAATCTTACTAAACTTTTTTTTTTTGCATAGGTTTGGATATATGAGCACTTCCCTTCTTTGGTGAAATCCAACTCCTACATCAAATTGGATGTGAATGTTGCGGTTGATAAGCCAAGAGCGCAAAGGTACAGTTTTAAGGGTACTCAGGATAAGAAAATGCCATAAAATCTTATCAAACTACAAATCGCCATCGACAAATTGACTGTGGATGATGTGATATTTGATCCGTATCGAGATGCTAGAAATCAAGGTTTAATCCAAAGGAGAGATGAAGTTGCATTATACTATGGACCCTTGTTGTTGTGCTCCGGTGGATATTCAATGTACGATCCACATCGGGTAATGCGATAATTGGGTTACTTCCAAGAATAACCTCATTTCGATGAAGAAAAGTCGTTCTTTACTATATCAAGGGCTGATTGCACCACGTCCCAAAAAACTATTAACGTCTCTTACGCTCCAGCGCCAGTTCCAGAATATTGGGACGATAGACGTGGTCGTAAAATCGATGTGAGTCTTTTGGACGAGGTGACCACCGATCATGAAGCTAGTGAGAAATACATGACGTGGTACTTGGGTTGGGATCGTCCTACTGTGATTAGGGAAATGACTCATGAAGAATTGGCTCGTAAGAGGAAGATGGCATCGAAAGACCCAGCAACAAGTCTTAAGTTCTTTGTAAGTATTTTAGAGTTGCTCTTAATGTTTTAAGATTACATTATCGAATCATTCTATTAATTGTTTGTTGTTTAATTGAAAATAGAAGGAGCATTTGAAGACCTTTGTGAAGGTGTTGTGTTGCGCGAAAGACAGAGGAGATCCTTTGTCGATTGAAGAGCAAAGCAAACACATTGACTATGCTTGCAATATTGACAATAAGGATGCCTTTGAAATGTTCAAGCAAGCTGATGCTGAAGTAAAGAGGGAAGAAATATCCAGGAGGGAAGCACAAGCCAAGATGAATGCTGACAAAAAGAGGGCTCCTAAACGTGTAAGTGGTAGTGGTTTTCGTGAAAATGCTAAACGGGTTCGTGGTCGTGGTCGTGAATGAATGCATTCCTAGTTTATTTCTTTATGTTATGGTAGACAAATGTTAAGGTTAACTGTTGGACAAATGTTTTTTTTTAAGGTTTATGAGACATGTTTTCGTATTTTGGACAACAAGTGTTGGATTTCTAGTTGTTGAATGAATGGTTTGTTTAGCTATGTAAAGTTTCAATACTTATGCCGGCATGCTTTTTTTAAGTTACAGTGCCGACCACACCAGGGCCGGCAAGGTTTTGAAGTGTCAGACTGCCGGCCCTGACACCAGAAATTATTTGCATACCAGGGTCGGCAGGGTAATCAGATTAAAACCTAGCCGGCTGTTAAGAAGCCAGCAGGGTATTATATTATCGACCCTGCCGGCTATGTGTTGCAGCAAATGCCTTCTCCTGATGCCTAAATCATCATAAATTCGGCATGTTTAAAATTATGTTCCTTGCCGACCACATCACAACCGGCACTCTAGTGACCAAATACCATTCCGATGGTTAAATAGAAAATTGCATGAACTCCTGATGCCTAAAAGTCATAAGGTCGGCATGGTAAGAAAATTTCGACCTTGCCGGCCATATCATAGCCGACATGCTAATGACCAAATACATTTACGACGGATACACATAAGCAAATGTTCTCCTGATGCCTAAAATCAGCATAAGGTCGGCATGGTAACAAAATTTCCACCCTTCCGGCCGGACTTAGTCGGCATACCGGGGAAAACAAACCATGCCGGCAATTTTAAAATTCAAATTTTTTGAAAGTATAATTGCATTAATTGACTTGTACTTATTGTGGATAGGGAAAATGATTCGCTGGTTTTTACGGAATTGAGGAGATGATCGCGCGGAGGAGACTCCTTGAACAGAGCAAAATGCTTAACCTCACACAGATGCACTGCAAGAAGGCAGTGCTTTGAATTCGAGAGATCAATCTTTAGTACTCCGGCCTAAACCAAGACAATGGCCGTTCCAGAGTAAATTCGGTCACAAGAGAGGATGGGTCGGTCTGTAGGAGGAAAGCTGAGAAATGTGTGAGATCAATGGTGATCAAAGATTGTAGGTGTGTTGTGTATTCTGAAAATAAGATAAATTCTGAATGATTGAATTTGGTCTGTTGAGAGTTGTATTGTTAATCTCGTGTTGTCTGTTTGACCTGAGATTCTCTTGTTTCAATCATGATTCAGAGATTTATTTATATTGATGGAATTGAAAACACCATGATCTCATGAAGTGTGACAGTTGATGGAATCAAAGAATGAGGAAGTGCAAATCGTGTTAAAACCAGTTGCTCAACGTGCGGAGACTTGGTTGATTTTCCATCCACTACTTTGTTAACTCTTTCAACTGATTGCAAGACTTGCTCACATTCTCATCTTGTGTATGAACACACGTGACGTACACCGCCAGACTAAAAACCTAGTTAATATCCCCCCATGTAACACGATTAATGTCTCGTGTGATTGTGGAGTCTGAAAGGCAGACGTGTGTTTAGTTAGTCAGTTGCTGACTTCATGACTTCATGGAACGATGAGTCCTTGTTTTGTTGAGTCGAACGTGATTTGGAAATGTTCTGAGACTCGTGAATTGAACATGTCTGTTGAGACAGAGATATAATGCGTGAATAAGCTAACATGAGCAAATATTGCTCATTCGATGAATTGTTGAATATTGATAGTTGAACCAGTATTCCTTGGTTTGAGCAAATATTGCTCATCTGAGCAAATGTTGCTCATTCGATGAATTATTAGTAGCATGACCAAATAAGATACTGGCAATTGAACCGAGTATGATAAATAAAATGTTGATCACGGGATCAACGTAAAATTATTAGCGTTTGAATCTGGAATTATGAACCTTGGACTCAAAACCCTAATTTGATCAATTGATGATTAACTGATGGTTTATTGAAAATTAACCAGGAGCGAAGGAGGGACCGGCTACATGGGATTATGGATCAACCATGTAGCTCCCAGATGCTCACGTGAGCAAATATCAAGGTCTCCTGAAGACCAATTGATTTGATGAAAGGATGATTAAATGCTGGTTTAAATATTTATTAAAATAATGCTCGTCTGAACCTTAGATAATAAAACCTAATTAATTATGAAGATGTGAAGGACCGACCAAGGGGTCATGAAACCGGCCCTGGGTAGTCACGGGATCGAATATTGATCGTCTTATGAAGTTCCAAGTTGTTTGGAAGAGTTTTGGACCTAATACGTGCAATTGCGCAAATTAGGTCAAAATTGTCAAAATACATGGGATCGGCCTCTTGCAAGCCAAAGAGACAACCCTGGTCGATCAAGGTAACATGCTCACGTCACCAAAGTGTTCGTATCTCAGTTATGAGAATTTTGATATTTTCTGGTGTGCGTTTGAGCAACATTTTGAGAAAATATGAAGAAATCAGAGATTTTTGCTGAAACCATGAAAACTTCATGAGATGAAGGAAAAATAAAATAATGAAGGAATCATAAAGTGTGGGACCGTCTATGGCCAAGGCATGGCCGGCCGGCCAAGGGGCTGGTCCCATGGTATTTTTCCTAATTTTATTATGTTTTCATGATTTTAGGGAAATATCATAAAACCAAGGAGTTTTGTTGAAATCAAAGAGTTTCCATGAGATGAGGAAAATATAAAAAATAATAATAATAAAATAAAGGACGTGTGGGACCGGCTTGGGCATGGTTGGCCGGCTATGGCCCGGTCTCGTGAGTTTTCCCTAATCTTATGTATTATTTCATGATTTGAAGGAATTTTCATAATTTGAAGGAAACATCATGAATTCAAGGAATTTCATGGGATTAAGGAAACATGAAAAATATAATAATAATAAAATAAGACGTGTGGGGCCAGCTAGGGCATGACCGGCCGGCTATGGCCCGGTCCCACGGGTTTCCTTAATTTTATATTATTTTTCATGGGATCAAGGAAATATCATGAGATTAGGGAAACAATAATAAAATAATGAGGAACCATGATGTGTGGGGCTGGCCGAGATCAAGGCATGGCCGGTTGGCCAATAATCACGGCCCCACAATATTTTATCTAATTTTATATTATTTGCTCAGTGTGAAGGAAACACCATGAAACTGAGGAGTTTCCTCAAAACAAATGATATTTGTTCAAATGAAAGGATTTTCATGGGATCAAGGAAAATAATAAAATATGATAAAATATAGAATTTGGGCGTGGGACTGGTCACGGCATGACTGGCCGGCCGGTGAGCCAGTCCCCTAGCGCCTTGACTTATTATTTTATTATTTTCTTTCCTATTTGCATAGGCTCATCGTCTCGTCGTATTTTGAAATACTTGTTCGTGCGGTGATTGTTAGTGCATCATCGTTGAGTACACTTACACCATTTTGGTTGGGGATTACTCAAAGGTAGCTCAGATGCCCGTGTGTCGAATATTTATTACTAACCCATGGAATTCTACTGAGAAGAACCATAAATTAAAGTAACGAAATATTATGAAAATATTGAATATTTTCCAGGGATTCAGTTAATGAATCTATTGATTTTGAGAATAATTAATTAATGGCTCTATACTAGTATGATCGTCTAGGAGCATTAATTATTCAGGAATCTAGTGTTATGAGCTTGTTGAAGCGTCATATTTCTTTCATATAGCCAGGGAAAACATTGTTACATCCTAAAGACGTTATTGCTCTATACTAGCAGGCAAGCTGTCTAGGAGCCGTATAATCTTTCGATTCTATGTAGAAGTAGTTACCGAAATTGCTCAAGTATTCATGAGATATGCCGTTGCCTCGGTGAGAGACTACATATCCATATATACTACGAGAGACAAGTATTCTCGATCGAGAGATTCTTGTGGCATGAGCTTTCATGATTTCGATAAGAGACATGAGCCTCAATATTCGTCTGATTGCTGGATCAGGAATACTTATGGGTTTACGATTTTAGCCTTTGTCGAAAATCCACCATCTAAATTAAGTCCCCTTCTTAGTGAGGGACAGTCATTTTCCTCAGTCAGCACTGAATGGTGATTTTCTGGTCACAAACAATATAAGCAATTGAACTTAGTCATTAGATAAGACCTTACCGGATTTTTGATAGTACGAGCAGACCACGACTTGAATGAAGATTCCAGTGGCATGATAGAGCATCGTTTAATGAGCATAAATTGGTGTTGAACCGCTGATTTTGATGACGGGCCCAATAAGGAAATCCTTGTGAGATTAGGTTTTGGAAATAAGATTTGATATAAAAGGGAATTAATCCCCTTTTTTTTTTATTTCACCTTGAACGACCACCACCTTCATCAACTCATCATCGCCTTCACGTCAACAGGAGAAAAGAAAATTTGTCGGAGCGCCGCCACCGTCCGACCGAAGTAATCACCGTCCGGCCAATTTCCGGCCAGCGCCGACCAAGTACGTCTGCACTTTTTTTTTTTTTACACAAGTTTGCTGAGTTCATGAGTTGTTCATGCTTTGATCATGTTGAAATTATATATATATGTGTATATTTGAGTGTGAGTTTTGTTGAAAACCCTTATTTTTAGAAAACGTACGTTCGTTTCATCGTTAGTTTGAGAACCCATTAATAATCCCTGACCTAATAGAGATTTTTTTTTATGTATAGACCTGTGTCTAGTGATAAAATTTTTGTTTATGAGCTTTCATGAAGACCAAAACTTTACCTTGAAATGATGTGAGCTTTCACAGAACCGAAATAAACCTTCGTTTCAAAGAAAGACGATCGTACGAAGGAAAAAAAATTATAAAACCATGGCTTGTTCATGGATATGTATTTTTTATGAAACCGTGGGATATCCCATGGATTTTATTTTCATGACCTTTACTCATCTCAAAACATTTTTTATTTATTTACGTGAATTAATCATGTTATATATATATATATTTTTATATATATATAAATATAAATCAAAACTTGAGTTTTGTATTCTTTGTAAGTAAACAATTATTTATGATGAAATAATGTTTTAGTTTTCATAATTCCATGGTGAATGCTCACGCAGTAGAAATATTCGTGATTTTATGAAAATCTGAGTTTATGCTCGTCTTTTGTAGATTTGAAGAAACGAGCAAGTTTTGAAGTGTTAACTTTTGCATTACAATCACTATCGCTAGTAGAATCGTAAAAAAAGGTAAGAGTTGAGAATTACCATTTTGTAGATGTTTGCAACTTGTATGAATGGTATCTGTGTGGCGAAGTATTGTTGTAGTTGTTTAATCAATCCATTTGCAAGATGAACGATGATGTGTTTTATTAATTGTTTTCTTGAAAGATTTACAAAGAAATGTAGAACAAAGCTAAAGAAATTACAATCTCTCTTTCCTTTACTTTGCAAGGATGACCCGATTCTGGTCACATGATGCTTCTAGGGAAGATTCACACATTAACAATGATGCCTCTAGGGATGATTCATGCACGGATGAGACTTCCATTGGCGAAGATGAAACTCTTTGACAACGGCGGAATCAAGAACGTTCGAACATAGAGGATGCATTCTTCATAGATCAAGGGCCGGGATGATAAGAATGATGATAGATCTCTAAAAGGTCTCGCCATAATAAATTTGATGCCTCTGCTTTGCTTTGCTCCAACTGTTCCTTTTGGGATTCAAGAAAAGCGTCTCAAAACTCCAACTTTTCCTTCTTCCTCTATTATTTCTTCTCCCTCAAAATCTATCTCTCTTAGATTTCATCTTCCCGATAAATCCCGAATTAAAGGTATCTCTCCCCCTTTTTTTTTTTTTTTTTTTTTTTTTTTGAAACTTGGTTCGCCTCTCAAGTTTTGCACGAGAAACGTAAGAGAGGTTACTCGGATGGAGCAGTATAAAAAATTGATGACTCCTCGTCGCGTCTCTCATATTCTTTGAATAAATCTAATTTGGAGTTGGAAACCTTATCTATTCGGTCATTGAATAGTCGTCTTGAACGAACGGCCCTTGGAAAAGTTTTACGGATGGGCAAGGTACATGCTGGGTTTTCGCCACCTTATCAAGTAATCCCTTTATTTTCGTGTTCGAGCTAAGTTGCATGACGCACTTTAGGTCTTACATTTGCCTCTTGCGAAATATCATTCGCGAACTAGGGTGTCGCCATAAAGGTTCGTCCCGTTCGCTCATTCATTCATTTTATCAATTTATTCAATCATTTTATGCTGCTGACGTTATCGCGACAATCTTGCTTTATTTCCATTGATCTCGCAATCTATCTGTCGAAAACATTACATCACCAAGTAATAGGCTGCTTCCCATTGTGGATACCAAGCTGTCTTTGGAACTCCAAATCGCATATAATGTTCTCGAGCTATTCAATCTTACGGAGATTTATTCATTTAACTTTTGAACATCTTTTATTGTCGGTGTTGCATATGCTTGTACCTTTTAAGGTCGACTTGAATTCCTTCTTTGGATACAATGTACCCTAAAAATTTTCCGGAGGCGACCCCAAAGGTGCATTTTAGGTTTACTTTGATATTAAATTGCCGCATTTGTTCAAAAATTTCTTTCAAATCTGTGACGTGGTCTTTTGATTTTCTACTTTTTATTAACATATCATCAACATATACCTCCGGATGAACACCTTCTCCACCATCCTTTGGTATGTCTCACCGGCATTTCGCAGACCAAATGGCATTTTTGTATAACTTGATGCAATCTGTTCGAGAGGAATTTGATTGTAACCCTTGTATCCATCAAGAGAAGATATCCTTTCATTTCTGCCGCCGCTTCTGACCATTTGTGGAATATCAGTAGCAGGAAACTATCTTTTGGACAAGCTTTATTTAGATCATTAAAAAGTCTATACAAATTCTTATTCCTTTTTTTTCTTCTTTGGAACTATAACCATATTTGCTATCCATTAGGGATATTTTGCTTGTCTAATAATTCCTGCGTCCAACAGCAATTCTTCGATCGCGATCTTCTAATTCTTTGTTTAAAGGGTTTTACATTCTTGTCAATTTCCAATTTATGGCAAGCCACGAGATGGATCTATACTGAGGCATTTCATCCATATCCCATGCGAAAATGTCTTTATAATCTGCAACAACTCAACAGATTCTTTCCTCTTCATCCACTTCCATTTTAGTCCCAATTTTTAAGATTTTAGGCTCCTCCTCGGTTCAACATTCACTTCTTTTGTTTGTTATGCTGCGACATAGATAGACTTCGGTTCTCCCATAGGAGTTGGTCTCTTATTTCCTTCGCGAACTCACTCCCTTCTCCCATGATTTCGCGGGTATTCCTTTTCCTTCTTTTGCTCTTATCAGGTAAATTCTAAATTTCTCTTCTTTGCATTTGCTTTTTTATCATCTTCCTGCGATCTTTTCGCTTCTTCATTTGCCCTTCATAATGCTTTACCTCGATTTGATAATATATTCTTCCTTTATCAATGTCTCCTCTGTCTCACCAATTCCACTCGGAGAAATTTGATGCCCGATGAAGTGTTGATGCTCTGCCTTAATCGCATGTACCCAAGGTCTCCCTAACAATATGTGGTATGGCGATTCCATATCCACTACACTTAATGTCACTTGTGTTTCAATTTCTCCAAGTAAAATTCGCAATTTCATCTCCCCTTTTGAGTCTTTATTATAGATTTTCCAAAACCATGAATATTATATCTTGGAGAACTCATTTCTTCATCTTTATATCCTAATTTTTGTAAGTATGGTAAAACATGATACTCACCAAACTCCGTATCCACCAAAGTTCTATTTATTTCCCATTCTTCCGCTACCTTTGTCGATTCTTCTCTTTTTTTGCTTGCATTTATCGTGATCACTAGTGGATATGTATGATTTTTTATTTGTGCGATTGTTTATTGATCTCGCGAAGTATTGTTGTCGCGACATTCTGGTCCTACAATTGTGTGTACGTTACAGCTACTTTGCAAGGATGTCTGATTCTCAAGTCAATGATGCTTCCAGAGATGATATGTGTGTGGACAATGATGCTTCTAGGGAAGATTCACACATTGACAATGATGCCTCTAGGGATGATTCATGCACGGATGAGACTTCCATTGTGAAGATGAAACTCCACGGAATCAAGAAGCGTTAGAACATAGAGGATGCATTCTTCATAGATCAAGGGCCTGAAAAGCGTCTCAAAACTCCAGCATTTCATCTTCTGATAAATCCCAGAGAGGTTACTTAGAAAAAATTGATGACTCCTCAGGCAGCTATTCGGTTCTGTCTTGAACGAACGGCCCTTGGAAAAGTTTTCTGGATGGGCAAGGTACATGCTGGGTTTTCCTCGTGTTCGAGCTAAGTTGCATGGCATGACGAGTATACGAGCTATTGATCTTACGGAGATTTATTCATTTTTAATGATGCGCGAGGTATTGTAGCTTTACTTGCTCGATGGTGTATTCCAACTCACTCTTTTATATGCAGATGGGGAGAGTTTACCATTACTTTAGAAGATGTAGTTGCTTTGTTGCATCTCCCAATCACGGGCAATCTTCCTGAAAATCTTTCTTTACCAGAGGAAGTTGCAATTTCTAACATCTTGACAACGACGATGGAGGAGATTAATAAAGCATATGGCAGCAAAGGTTGTTATGCTCATTTGTTAATACACTGGTGGCCAAGAGATACTCCTCTGGAGTGGCCTGTTGACGGT
Source organism: Papaver armeniacum (assembly GCA_023531295.1). Lineage (NCBI taxonomy): Eukaryota > Viridiplantae > Streptophyta > Magnoliopsida > Ranunculales > Papaveraceae > Papaver > Papaver armeniacum. The sequence continues at coordinate 103,590 of JAJJWW010008937.1, forward strand.
ACATTATCTATTGCTGCTTTCTTGTGTTTATGGTTGTCCAGAGACATATTTGAAGATGCTGGAAACTTGTTGAAGCCGTTCGTGATTCCTTTTGCGATTAAGATGGCTCAGGGCGAGCAACTCCCAATAGGTAGCTTGTTCCTGGGTTCTTTGTATTCTAACTTGGACTCCTTGATCATGGACTCTAGTGTCTCGAACGGTTTTATGAAGATTGAATGTTACGCTAATACAATGTTTCTTCAAGCTTTGATGTGGGAGCACTTCAAGAATTATGCACTTATTCCACGTACCATTTTGCAAGGATTGAATACTGATGCTCGTCATGTTTTCTCTGAGAAAATTAATGCCAGGATCATGCGCTGGTTTACAAAGCAACCTCGACTGAAGACTCGCTTTGTTGATGTTCTGGATTGTGAATCTGAATTCAACTTTCGCCCATGGGTATTAGTTCCCCCTTACATCTCTCAGTTGAGAACTTTTAATGATGAAGAGAGCATGACTTTGAAATCTGGTGCTGATTTGGACGACGGTGAGAGAGCTTTTATGCTAAGTTGTACTCCTGGTTATCTAATATCCATAATGCATGGTGAATTCTCAGTGGAAGAATACAATATTGATAGGGCGGATCGGCAAATGGGTATGGATCAGTGTGTTCCGACTTTCTGAAGAAGAAAACCCCCAGTTGATCAGCTTATGACCCGTCTGGACCGCACACATGTGGAAGGAAGCAAATTCTGGTTCCCTAGCTCTGAAAGAGTTTCATATGTAACTCCGGGTTACATAGACTTTTGGGATCAACAATTCAAGCGCTTATTAGATTTTGTAAGAGTTAATCAACCCTTAGTGAAGGAGCCCCCTTTTCCTAAGATGATTGCTACTCGACCAAGATTGAAGCATTTCCCTGGTAGTGACAAACGGAAAACATCTCCAGGATGTTCACAAGTAAGTATTTTACAAAGTCTTCATAAGATTATGATGATTGTATTTTTATTATTGCATCAAATTTTTCTTTTCCACAGGGCGGTCGTAATGTAAGACCACGAATTGATGTAAACCTCTCAGAAGCCGAAGAGACTGTTCATGGCGGAGAAGGCAGGAGTAAGAATTATAATATGTTACCTAACACCATAAAGTCCCCAGTGACTTGTTTGGTGAGTTTATCGATATCTATTTCATCATGACTTCTTCTCATCCGTGTAATTAGGATCTTGAAAATGACTTTTGCTATTCCGTTGTAGAATTTCACTCCATCAAGTATTTACGGTCTTCAGTTCTCTGCTGCTGGACAGATGACTTCCGACTTGATTGAAGAAGAAGAGGACGTAAGCATTTCCTCCTACATTTAATTATGATGTTTTGTAAACAAAATGATAATTATTTAAGGGTACTTCCAGGAGGATGTTGCCATGGAGGTGGAAATCCCTCGTGATGCTCGTTCAGAGAACAGTGATAAAGGAAATTCCCAAAGCTCGAAACCGGATAATGGTGTTGTTGATGCTGACGCGGGCAATTCTGGTTCTTTGAACGCTTCAGAGGCTACCCAAGTAGGTGTTTCTCTTTTATTTTATTCATAGAAGCATAAGCTTGTTGATCCATGAGTGAATAAATGAGAATGTATATGAATTTATGAAAAGTTTTGCCGAAAACACGTCACCAGAAAATTCAGAACTCAGCCTCTTAGAAAAAGTGTCGTAGAATCTTCGCCCGATTTTTGAGTTTTGAGCATGTTTAGGAGTCAAAATCGACAAAACAGTAAACATCCAGGAGACTTTCAGGAGATTTTCAGCTGTCACGTAGTCCAGAGTTTCGGCCATAACGTTTTGCTCGTTCATCCGATTGCTATGAAATTTTGATATGTTGTAGATAACATCCATACGAAGAGAATGGTATACAACCCAACCATTGATTCTTCACCAATTGCTCCCAGTTCACCGTTTTTTACAGGGGAGTGTAAAATCTTCTCAGGCGGGCTTGTTGTAAAACGTGTCTTTGTGACTTTCACATTATTTGTTGACATATAACATATAGAATGAAGAACCTTGATGATGCTAGACCATTTATATGCTGTATTTTACGATTTCTTTTGGTTTCATGCTTGGATGATCCTAATCTCATGTAATCTTCGTATTAGGTACAAAATACTGAAGTTGAGAATGAAGGAATCAATAATGATGAAATGAGAAACCCCAGGGTTATTTATAAAGAAGCAACTATCTCTGAACTTCAAGGCCATGAGAGTGTTGTTGCTGAAGCAATTAAGGGGATCAAGACCTCGATTGTTGTTGCTTCAGTGATGAAAGAAACTGTGCTGCAAGTAAAAGAGACTGAAGAAACTGTTGTTGTAGAGATTGCTCCAGTGATTGAAAACCGTATAGTGGTGCATGAATACCCAAGTGCAGGAGTTGCTTTCGATACTCCGTTTGATGCATCACTCCCATACCACGAACTAGTTGGTGGATTAGGCGTTCCCATTGGATATGCCAACTTGTACGAGAAAATATGGAAGAAATTTGGTCACATCGTCGTTACTAGAGACCCAAAGCGTGCTTATTCCTTAACCATGCAAGTAAGTGTTATCTTGCGTGTTGTAAGCGAGATATGCACTAGAGCTAGAAATACGGTGACTCCAGATGTACTTTTTGATTGGGAGTTCAACTTGGAGAATTCTGAGAGACTTGGCTTCAATGTGAAGTGGCTTCGTAAGAAGATGAATGCTATTAAGGACTCATGTGAGAATAACATACCCTTTCCCAATGATGCTGTGATGGAAAAGGAAGACAAGATTGCCAGGCTGACTGAAGAGCTGAACATGGAGAAAGCGGCCTTACAAGTCTTGAAGGATGTAGAGGAACAAAAATCTTTCTTTGCTTATTTTCTATGATTTCCTTTCATAATCTCTTGAACTTCTGAACTTTTGAGAGATGTGAGGTTTTATTTTTTGTTTTGATTGGTTTTGGATCGGTAGATGATTGAGGATTTTCTTTGGGTTTGATGGAGATTTTCTTTAAGTAAACTGAATTTTGATAAATTGCTGAATGCAAGTATTGCAAACATTTTGGAGGAATTGAAATACAATTAAAGAAAACTCTAAATGCCAAATATTTTAGGTGTTCGTGCCATGAACATCCAATACCTCGAATATCCAAAACCTTAGACATCAAAGGCCTTGAGCCAATTATCATGTATCACGGCCACGCTTTCCTTGTTATCCATGTTGATCAGTTTGTAGTATCCACCGGCAACAGACTTAGAGACCATGTAGGGTTCTTCCCAGTTGGAATTCTTTGCAAAATGGGAATTACGCTTAGTTGCTTTGAGAACCAAATCTCCTTCCTGGAATTTGTTAGACTTGATCATTCGTGCCCTAAATATTTTCTGCTGGTTTGGAATTCTTTGTGCAGTGGAGTTTCATGGATGTGGTATGTATGGACACTCATGCAGAGGAGAGTATTTGAGGTACTATTTATCATGCTTGGCTATGTCTTCAGCAATAAACTTTTTGATGATATGCTCGGTTTGAAGAAGCTCCGAGCTTAACCATTTGGTGAAATATTGCCGAGGCGAGGTTATCCATTCATAGCATTTTGCAATTGCTAAGTTGTTGGTAGAGTAAAGTCCTCGGACCAAATAAGCATATTTGAAAACTGATGATATAGACACATGAGGAGGAATAGGACTTGCCTGAGTGCGAAACCTTCTGATTAAAGCATTTGCATCTTCTTCAGGTTTTTGTGTCAGCTCTGCTAGGGCTCTGACCTCCTTCAAATACTCGAATAGTGAAGTATCTTGTTTTTCTTCTTCCGAATCAGAGGTTTCTTCAATAGAGAAATGTGCAACTAAAGGTGTTGGTGTTACCTTTCCAGTGTGAATCCATGTTCGTCCAAGAATCATATCATATCCTGGATCTTCTCGAATTATGAAAAATTTTGTTTCTGTCCAGGCTGAGTTTATGTTCACCTTGAGAGTGACGTGGCCATAAGCGTCTCTGGGTGTTCCTTCATGATCTGTGATTGTTACTGGAGCATGAATGGCTTCTTGTCGTGTGATACCAGCAGCTCTGAGAGTTTTCAGAGGGATAACATTGACAGCGGTGCCGACATCAATCAATGCTCGTTTGAACTCATTTCCCTTGAGATGGAATGTGGCGAGAAGTCCCCAGTCGTACATTTCTTTTTCTGTTGTTGAGGGTGGCTCAGGAAATGCTTCTTGAATCAATAAGCGCTTTTCTGACACGATGTGATTCAGTACGGTGAACATGTCTCCTCTTTGAGCCTTTGATAAGTATAACAACTCGCAGACATGTTCGAAGATTGAACCGCTTCTTTGACAGGTGGTTCAGAAAGAGTGAAAGTTCTGACTGGGAGAGGGTCTCTGTGCACTCCTTCAGTCCCCAGGTTGAGTTCTCTTGATTCGACCTTGTCTTTAAATATGCGCTTCAAACTTCTTCAATCACTTGTGGGATGGTTGACGAACCTATGGAAGCGACAGTAGTGAGGATATTTCATGGCCTCTTCAGTTGGATCTTTCTTGACATAAGGTAGTTTGATTGCGCCGTCTTGAATCCAGACGTCTAGAAGCTCAATAACTTCCTCAATGGAGCAGGGAAATCAGGTGTCTCTGGATCGCCTTACGTGTGTTGAGTTGGATTTTGCGTATTATCTTTCCTTTGTGCCTTTGCAGGAGTTGAGGAAGCATGTTTGCGCGGTGGCTCAAACTTTCGTTTGTTCCTTTCTGTAACAGCATTTGTGGAAGGTTGTAGGTTGTATTATTTGTTGATTAAACGTCTGCTACCTCGAGTCTCCCGTGGCTCTTCAGCTTTTGTAGTCTTAACTCTCTCCAATAGAGCAGGTACAGTAGTTGCTGATTTCTTGGCTGCTTCATGGAGTTCTGAGAAAGTCTGGAACCTGAGATTTTCCAATAAAGCTCTATAGACTGGGATCATACCGTTGATGCACAAGTCCACGAGTTGTTGCTCTGTGACGTTCGGATCATGGCAATCCAATGCCTGAACCCTGAACCTTTTCACATAATCGTTAGGATGTTCGTTGCTCCTTTGAAACATCCTTCGGAGGTCAGAGAGGGTGATTTGCTCTGAGACGAAGAAGTATTTCCTGTAGAAAGCATTAACCATTTCTCCCCAACTTTTGATACTTCATGGTGCGATGTTGTTGTACCAGGTATATGCTATACCCTTCAGAGACTTTGAAAATTCCTTCAGACGGACAGTATGGTTGTGCTCATGTTCACCCAGTGCTTCCAGAAACCGAGAAACATGTTCTCGAGCGTTGCCTGTTCCATTGTAAAGTGTGAAGGTTGGAGAGGTGTAACCTTTTGGCAGAGGAATTCTTTGCGTAGTAGCAGGGTATGGAGGTTGGTGACGATGCTCAGAAGGCGTTTTATCTTTTTCACGATCCTCCAAAAGTCGTTCCAAGTCTTCACGAGTGATGAAACTGGATGGCTCTTTCGCGGGTGGATCATCTGCAGCCTTAGGAACTTCCTTATCATCTACTACATGGATCGGAGTGACTTCGGGATCAGCATCTGAAGACTTTTCTTTAGCTTTTCCTTTCTCTTGAGTTTTCTCTGACATCTTGTCTGTGAGAGTCTTGAGATAGTTGAATAGTTCTTTTTGAGTGGCGGCCATATCAGTCTGATTTTTGGCAAGAGTTTCTTGTACTTTCATAAGGTCACCTATGGTAGGTGAATTTTCCCTGACTTCTTCAGGAGACCTACCGAAGAGTGGATTATTGATGGCTCCAGTGCCAGTAACAGCGTTTGGAGGAGTGGTAGTGGCAGGTTGCACCGGAGGAGTGGTAGTGGCAGGTTACACCAGAGGAGTGGTAGTGGCAGGTTGCACCGGAGGAGTGATGTTAGCAGTACCACTAGAGCTTGCAATATTAGAACCGGGTGTTGAATCCAGGTTGGTAACTGAACCGGACCTAACACTATACCGAATTCCCGGATTCGTAACAGGAATTCGTAACGGCTTTCTGGCCGTTACAAAATTCCCGTTACAAAAAATTCGTAACAGGCTGAAGCCGTTACTAAATTTTTTAAAATTCCGTAACAGAGCTAAGTCGTTACGAATTTTTTTATAGGCGTGCGAGTCACACGCTTGGTAACACTTGGGTCGTAACACCTAGGGTTTGTGCGCATGCCATTCACATGCGTGGTATTATGTTTCCACCCAAGATTAGTAAAGCTAGAGGATTTTTCCTCCCATGTGTGTGCCAGTCGCATGCGTGATTTTGATGATATCCTGTGAATCGACCAGATCGAATTTCATTTTCATTTTTTTTTTCTCTCTTCTCCTCCTGCCTCTTTTCTTTCCTCTTAGGCGATGAAACTAGGGTTTCATCACAAAATTCGTTTTAGCCTAGAAACCATCTTAGAAATATCTTCAATCTTTTCAATAACCTTCAATCATCGATCTGTGTAAGTGTTAATCATCTTAAGTTTTTCGATTTTTAGGGTTTCATCTGTTTACAATAGATTTATTTTTTAGGGTTTCATTTCATCTATTTTTTAGTTTTTCGATTTGTTAATCTGTGAATCTAATTTGATTTGCTTCATCTTAGTTTCGTTTTGTTAATCTTCTTCATATAAATCTAATTCGATTTGTTTTTGTTTTTTTTTTCTGATTTCATTTCATGTTTTGAAGCAGGAGAAGTTTGAAGAATTTGAAGGTAAAAGTTTCAATAAATTGAACTAATTATAGGGTTTTATGTTATTTTCTATTTTAGGGTTTGAAAGTATGAACTGATTCGATTTATTTTTTCTGATTTCATTTCAGGGTTTGAAGTACTGAAGAACCTTAAAGAATTTTGAAGACTTGGAAGGTATAAATTTCAATAAATTGAACTGATTATGGGGTTTTATGTTATTTTATGAATCAATATGTGCAGTTTTTCCATGAATATGCTTAACAGGATATGAACTTTAGTTTCATGTTAATTTGTTTATAAAAACTCACATTTGGAACTGCAAAAAACTTACTGCCGGTATTCAAAGAGTTGAACGAATAACTGAGAATATCCTCACCTTGTTCCTGAGGTGGCCGTAATTGCGCCTTAATTTGTCAACTTACCCGAGATGCTCACCAATAATTACAAAGAAGGGTAGACACAGGTTGTGTGAAGACTACTAATATTGGAATGCGGTCTAGTTACTATATTTTCTATCTTGCATGGTTCATTATGTAGGTTGTACACTCGATCACCTGTGATGTTGAGTAGTAGATGTCATTTTTCTTCTTTCTAACTTTCGAATTGACATCTTGTCAGTATAAATCCTAATTAGTCTTTTTCTTGTTCCACTTATGACATAGGTATTTAATCTTCCTGTAGAACTTATAATTTTAATTTCACATGTATCCATTTAGTTGGCAGATTTTGTGAAAATTCCATTGGAGAGAGCTGGAGGAATGATCGCTCTAATAGATGTTTATTGTCTCTTCAATCGCGCCGAGGAACAGGTATTCATTTAAAGGGGTTTCTTATGTAGTTGATAACTAATTTTACCTGTATCTCTTGAACAGAGCTGATTTCATCGGTGGATCTGTTACAAGCTTATGCCATTTGGGCGAAATTTGATGTGTATGCACAAAGAACAGGTTCATCTTTTTATACGCTGTGACTTTGAACCAAATATTGGAATGTTGATATTCTGGTGAATGTACCTTATTGATTGATTGATGGATGGATGAACATGTAGAATTGTGTGTTCACATTTTTTTTTTTTTTTGCGCAAAGACACTTTGGTGGTATTCATGGGGTGCCGAGAGGTGGCGTCGGATAGATTTAGCTGATCAATTAGGGTGGATTTTGATAATAATGGTATAAACATACTGGGCAACATTGGAATGGATAATTTTCAATGGCTGACTTCATTTCTGCTTGCTTTCACAGGATCAACTATAAGCAGCAAGCAGCAAAATTGTATCTGAACTGGCTATAAAAACAACCTTAAGCCAGTGACTCTGGAGCTTGGAGGGAAATCTCCATTCTTTGTATTGAAACTGGCGACAATGGTTACTATATTCTTCTTACTGTCTTCTAAAATGCCCAAGTATCATATACTACATCTAGATCGTCGTTTTTTACTACTATAATTACATTTCAGAACTGATAAAGTTGAATGTGTATAAAATTAGGAGAAAATGTTGATTGTCAAGGATGAGATCTTTGGTCCATTCAGATCATCTTGCAATGCTAGCCTGTTTAGTAGTGTTTCATGCTTTATCTTGTTTTGTTTCAGATTTTGCGCTTTCTTAAAGTTTGCTCTCGTTAGGGGCATGAAAAAGCTACTGCTGAAGAGGGACCATGGATGATAACATTGGATGCTCGCCTATAAATGAATTTTTACTTTCAGTTCATCATTTTTTGTATATATGTGGGTGGTTCTTGTTCTGTTATATGTGAATGCACATGGGACTACACAATGTTTGTTGGAGCGGTAGTAGCCAGCCGGGGAAATATCATTCCCTGGTAAGTACTTAACTTGGTCATACTTGTACTATATTAAGTTTAAAAATTTGTGGATTTGACCTTCAGTTTATACCTGCGAGGTATTACGCCGGTTGGTAGTGAACTATAGTGGAGATTACATCAACATTGTACCTGATAGATTACCTAGTAAGTACTTCACTTGTAAACTTGCTAGATCTTTTGTTTCTTACAATTGTATTGATTTCCTAAACTGCAATGGTGTGAGAGGGATATCATATAAGGGCCTGGTCATAGTTTGACTTTAAAGATCGGAAATTAGATTCATAACTTAGCTCTTTAGGGTCTTGTTATTCCGGGATATTCAGTGATGATGATTGTTTGATCTTTTGTTGGTATGCCTAGTTCTGTTTCTAACATGCTTTACCTGAATTTTCTGAGCATGGTCTTTGTACCTTTAATTTGCTAAGAGGTGTAGTGTTTCTTGCTTGCCTTAAATCTAGACTTTGGTTTGTTGTAGGACCAATTGATGTAAATGGTTGCATGTATCGTATCCAGGGCCATTCTTGATTCCCTCACACGTGAAGTCAAAGAAGTTGGCCCAGATGGAAAAAAGGTAAAGCTGGGTTCTTCGCCTGTAATTTTCTTAAATTCCATATTGTTGGTTTTGAAACTGATGGGGATATTTCGATATTTTTATAACAGGATACTAAAGTGGCCTGCACTTCTCTAGTGCAGCTCAACTTCTGTGATCAAAGAGGCTCACACTTCAGTTCAAGGAAAGCGGGGTTAGGCATGGCAAGGTTTGTTCCTAACTAAATCTATTTACTCTTTGTAAACAGTTAATTCTTTTGATATCCTTAACCAATTGTTAGTTCTGATGGGCCGTCTCCAAGAGTATAACTTATGTTCTTTATCTCAAAGATGAGAACTCTATTGCAACTGCAGGGGCAGTGGGTTGTTTTTACCAAATCTTGCTGCATTGAATTGATTATGATGTTTTTGATCGGCTAAGGAGAGAATTGAAGAGGTTGCCGAAATGTCTTTTTTTCTTTCCTGCAAAGGAGATTGTGCTTAATATCTTCGAGATGGGAACTGGATGAGCAGCTGGACCAATCATCTTCCTTGCAGGCAAACAAATACTAGCCACAGTACCTGGAGAGGTCCTCTTAGATTCTTTCAATACTTTCAGTAAGTGAAAAAATAACTTACACACATATTCGGAGAATGCAATATTGTTAATGTTCAACAAATCATTCAAGTATTTTTCTTGAATACAGGCAAGGGTATTGATGCAGCTGAAGTTGCCGAAAAACAAGCTCTTTCTACTTCATCCAAAACTGCAAACAAAATGGTTAGCGATAGGTGAGGATACTCAAAAGAATCTAAACATATAATCGAGTGATTTTAATAATGATGTTTGCAATCTTACTTGTTTATGCATTTTCTTTGAATAGTGCAAACTAGTTTGTTGTACATTATGCCTGTCTTTGCTTACCTGCAGTTTATATGTTTCTTTTGACACTTGCAGGCACTTACAAAAGAAATGCTCTTGTCTGATCTTAAAGAAAGCAGCTGAGGCGAACAAAAATAAACCTATTCGCTCTCATGGTATGCTTAGCTACAGAATATATTCATGATGTTTGTAATACACATAATTTGTATTCCCTTAGGACATAGGAATGAACTGAACTTATAAAGTTTCTATGTATTCCCTTAACAAAAAAAAAATTGCTACTTAGAACAATTTCAGTTATTTTTTTATATGAAATGATTGAATTTGATATGAATGTAAATATAAATTGATTGAAAAAATTGTTGTTTAATGGATGATGAATGGATTGAAAGGCATATGCAGGATATTTGGAATTCCGGCTTATTTCCGGTAGAAAATGAACTGTCAGTCATATTGACCAGGTCAATGTTGACTGGCAGTAATTTTTTTGTTGTTACAAAAAAGTTCGTAACGGCTCGACGACGTTACGACAACGTTGTTACAAAAATAATTCGTAACGGCCCGGAGCTGTTACCAAGTGGCAAATTCGTAACGGCTCACAGCTGTTACGAGGGCCGTTACAACCAAAATTCGTAACGGCCACAAATCCGTTACAAAAAAATATAACACCCACTTTTGCAACATGCGAGAGCTGTTACAACCCATTTTAGTAACGGCCCAGTTCTGTTTTTAATCCCAGAATTTGGTGTAGTGTAAGACCGACCATCTTTGTGATAATTTAGATTGCAACCGAGAGAATGATCTCCCACTGTGGTCGCCAATCTGTAGATGGGGAAAATGATTCGCTGGTTTTTACGGAATTGAGGAGATGATCGCGTGGAGGAGACTCCTTGAACCGAGCAAAATGCTTAACCTCACACAGATGCACTGCGAGAAGGGAGTGCTTTGAATTCGAGAGATCAATCTTTAGTACTCCGGCCTAAACCAAGACAATGGCCGTTCCAGAGTAAATTCGGTCACAAGAGAGGATGGGCGAGTCTCAGTAGGAGGAAGCTGAGAAATGTGGGATATCAATGGTGATCAAAGATTGTAGGTGTGTTGTGTATTCTGAAAATAAGATAAATTCTAAATGATTGAATTTGCTCTGTTGAGAGTTGTATTGTTAATCTCGTGTTGTCTGTTTGACGTGAGATTCTCTTGTTTCAATCATGATTCAGAGATTTATTTATATTGTTGGAATTGAAAACACCATGATCTCATGAAGTGTGACAGTTGATGGAATCAAAGAATGGGGAAGTCGAAATCATATTAAAACCAGTTGCTCAACGTGCGGAGACTTGGTTGATTTTCCATCCACTACTTTGTTAACTCTTTCAACTGATTGCACGACTTGCTCACATTCTCATCGTGTGTATGAACACACGTGCGTGGAGACCGTGAGACCAAAACCCTAGTTAATATCCCCCCATGTAACACGATTGATGTCTCGTGTGATTGTGGAGTCTGCAAGGAAGACGTGTATTTAGTTAGTCAGTTGCTGACTTCATGACTTCATGGGATGATGAGTCCTTGTTTTGTTGAGTCGAACGTGATTTGGAAATGTTATGAGACTCATGAATTGAACATGTCTGTTGAGACAGAGGTATAATGCGTGAATAAGCTAACATGAGCAAATATTGCTCATTCGATGAATTGTTGAATATTGATAGTTGAACCAGTATTCCTTGGTTTGAGCAAATATTGCTCATCTGAGCAAATATTGCTCATTCGATGAATTATTGGTAGCATGACCAAAAAGATACTGGCAATTGAACCGAGTATGATAAATAAAATGTTGATCACGGGATCAACGTAAAATTATTAGCGTTTGAATCTGGAATTATGAACCTTGGACTCAAAACCCTAATTTGATCAATTGATGATTAACTGATGGTTTATTGAAAATTAACCACGGAGCGAAGGAGGGACCGGCTACATGGGATTATGGATCAACCATGTAGCGCCCAGATGGTCACGTGAGCAAATGTCAAGGTCTCACGAAGACCGAGTTGATTTGATGAAAGGATGATTAAATCTTTGTTTTAATCATTTATTAAAATAATGCTAAATCCCGAACCTTAGATAATAAAACCTAATTAATTATGAAGATGTGAAGGACCGACCAAGGGGTCATGAAACCGTCCCTGGGTAGTCACGGGATCGAATATTGATCGTCTTATGAAGTTCCAAGTTGTTTGGAAGAGTTTTGGACCTAATACGTGCAACTGCGCAAATTAGGTCACAATTGTCAAAATACATGGGACCGGCCTCTTGCAAGCCAAATAGCCAACCCTGGTCGGTCAAGATAACATGCTCACGTCACCAAAGTGTTCGTATCTCAGTTATGAGAATTTTGATATTTTCTGGTGTGCGTTTGAGCAACATTTTGAGAAAATATGAAGAAATCAGAGATTTTTGCTGAAACCATGAAAACTTCATGAGATGAAGGGAAAATAAAATAATGAAGGAATCATAAAGTGTGGGACCGTCTATGGCCAAGGCATTGCCGGCCGGCCAAGGGGATGGTCCCATGGTATTTTTCCTAATTATTTATGTTTTCATGATTTTAGGGAAATATCATAAAACCAAGGAGTTTGTTAAAACCAAGGAGTTTTGTTGAAATCAAGGAGTTTCCATGAGATGAGGAAAACATAAAAAATAATAATAATAAAATAAGGGACGTGTAGTTGCAGGAAATCCTTCACTACACCCCTCACAATAATCCACACAATTAAGACATTAGAAGATGAATAACACTGATTTTATTGATTATTTCCTTGAATGTTTACAAGATAAAATAGAAAAGAGCTAAAGAAATTATCATCACCACAAACTTTCTCTCTCCTAATGACTTGTCTAACACTCTGAAAAGAATCCCCCCTCTATAGACTTGTTCAGCTCTTTATATAGGGCAGTACACGATGGATGACAGCTAAGCTGTCCTTTATTTTCGGGAATGACTTGTGAAATATCGCAAGTGTACAAGTATACAATATCGCAACACTCCTAAACTTCGCTAGATCTTCACATCTTTCTCGTGTTTCGGCTGTCGTCATTCATTGCGTCATTTATTTTACTCTTCTGCGACGCCTTGGCAGGTCTTTGTCGTTTACTAATCTCGCGAAATACCGATGTTGCGATATTCGGATCCTACATCTTGCCTCTTATCATGTCTTCTCTGCGAAGAAGATAATGTCATGAGAACCAATATTTTGAAATGCCGCAACTGTTCATCTTTATCTGTTACAATCCCGTACTTTTACACGGAATTTATTACACATGTTTCTTCTTCCACTCTTTTCTTGACACGTCTCTTTCAACCGTTTTTTCTTGACCATTCACGTCCCATCTCGCATTAAATGCATTTGTTTTCTCGAGAATTATTCTCTCTATATATAGTTTTCTCACCCTCTTCTTCTTCTCTTTTACTTTCCCTCTGCAACTTTTCTTCAACTCTCTTCCTCCGCAATTTGCGTTTCTGCTACTGTAAATCTTCCTTTTCTTCTTTCTCTTGATCTTCAATTCTTTAATCATTCCCATATTCTAAGAATGGCTCCTCCTGGTCGTAAATATGAAACCCTTTTAGATGAAACTAAAAAGAAATTACAAGATAAAGGTTTCACCTTGTCTACTATTCCCAATCAAGAATCTTCATTTATTCTTTCTGCAAAGTTGTTTACTGATCATCAGTGTGATGGTCAAAAAATCATAATCTCACTAGGTCAAATCCTCGTGAGTCTTCCCATTCCCTGTACGATCCCGAACTGCCCTTGTTCTATGAAATCCTTGCTCATGAGAAATTCTCGCGAGCTATTTATCAATTAAGTGGTGATTGCATCCGTCTAATGCTTGAATTTGCCAATCGCGGCTGGTAAGGGATCTCTATATCCCCGATAACGTTAAAGATCCTAACTTCGCAAGTTTAGAGATAGTCTCGAAAAGTACACTGTAGAAAACTTTTTGAAAATTATGAAGTAATAAACATGAAGAATGATAAATCTCATTTGGGGTGCCGATTGAAAAGAAAAGAGAACGTTTAGACGATAAGATACTCATGCTAGATATTGACTGGCATTCTGGCAAGAACAACGTTCCTCGCTACTCTAAAGATGAGAGGTGGTCTGTCTTTCCACTATTTTTGAGCGGACCTTACATTTCAGGTTCCAATACACTCCCTGCGAATCTCGCAAATTATCACCCTTGGGTATTTAATTGGCCCGAAAAGGCAAAAGAGGTATACTTCCCAACTTTTACTTATTTTACAATCTTCACTCCCTCTTATATCTAATCTTGCGAATTTTTCAGATCACCAAATTAAGAAAGAGCTACAAAAGAAATCCAAAAGCGAGTACTCTGGCGATACTTCGTTCAATCACGGATGAAGTAAGAAATATTTTTGAAGTGATTAATTTTGAACAAGTTTCTTAAATAGTAAACGAAACTTAGAGTAAATTTACAGTAGTATTGATAAATAAAATATTTTATTATGTTGAGAAATTCAGTTTAACCCCATTGTGGATTATTCATTTCAACCCATGGAGATATTAGGGTTCACAATGGTGAATTTGGTGCTAGATTTGTTCTTGCTAAAACAAAAATGGCAGGGGAGTCATTAAAAGAAGAACAATATCGGAATAAAACAACTTCAATAAGAGAGATTAATCACAAAATGATCAAATTCGGTAAAATTAACAAACCTTGATGCCATAGAAACAGCAGCAGAAGAATAATAGCAGAAAAACGATGAAGAAGACGATGAAGAAAAGCAGCAGAAAAAAAAGTTGTAAAAGTTTATTATGATAATATCATGAGATTAGTAAAAATTTTGATAATACCAATATTGATATTATAATTATAATCCACGAAAAATTAGTCCATATTGCGAATGAGATAATTCATTCTGTAACTTAGGTGTTAGATTACATTTGATTAATGAGCGATCTCATGATGAATAATACTGAGAAGATATGATTACTACATATTGTGAGGGATTATTGAGGACTGAATGAAGAATATATTCTTAAGAGATCATTAATATATTTTAGCACGAGAAATATTCTTTGATAATATATTATTGATATTTTCTTCTTCTAAATTAACATAATCCCTTAATATGAAAATTTTGATAATACATTTTGAAGTTTTTGATTCTCAAGTTGGAGAATATTACATTTTGCAGTCATAGCTTGGAGATCATTCTTCAAAATATTAATTTCTTGCTCCAAAGATGTTTGTGAAATTCTATCAGGGCCAAGGTGTTTGCTCAAAATCTCGCAGATATCGGATTTGATAGGGTCGACAGAAGTCTTCTTGACATCGTTCACAATATCTGATAGAACTTTGAAGGCCACATCTATTCCTTCTAAATTTTCTTTAGTAAGAGGGATTTGCTCAGAAAAGGAAGTAACGGCGATAGAAGAAGGAAGAGATGAGTCATCTTTTGTTAAATGAATATCACGAGAAGAGGAAATCTCATGAGGATTAATGACTGGAGAAATGGTAGAGGCATTAACAATGGAAGAAGAAATAGGCTCATTCGCAATTTATCATATATATTAGGTATTTATCTAAAGTTGGAGTTTTTGACGTTTTTGATTCTCAAGTTGGAGAATATTACATTTTGCAGTCATAGCTTGGAGATCATTCTTCAAAATATTAATTTCTTGCTCCAAAGATGTTTGCGAAATTCTATCAGGGCCAAGGTGTTTGCTCAAAATCTCGCAGATATCGGATTTGATAGGGTCGACAGAAGTCTTCTTGACATCGTTCACAATATCTCGATATAACTTTGAAGGCCACATCTATTCCTTCTAAATTTTATTTAGTAAGAGGATTTCTTTCAGAAAAGGAAGTAACGGCGATAGAAGAAGGAAGAGATGAGTCATCTTTTGTTAAAGGAATATCACGAGAAGAGGAAATCTCATGAGGATTAATGACTGGAGAAATGGTAGAGGCATTAACAATGGAAGAAGAAATAGGCTCATTCGCAATGGGACTGTTATAAGGGATTTGATCTATGAGAAATTCAGGCATAGAAGTGTTATCTTTGACAGTATTTTCGCAGGAAGAAACATTAGGGTTATCTTGTAATTCCTCATAACACTTTGAAGAAATGATAATGAATAACACAATTATCATATTTTTTCTTCTTTGTGTGAAATTAAGAAAATCCTTGGCAAGTTGTTCTTTCTCAGATTCAAGTTCCTTGATTCTAGTTTGAAATCTCTTCTCAGATTCTGTGAACAAATGATAATGAATTAGCAACTTAATAGCAGTTTCACAAAAAAGAGGTGGTAAAGTAATGAAGAACAGTAAACAACCTTCTCTGTCAGAAATCATATCTTTAACCAAGGCAGTATGCTCAGCATGAAGACTGACTACATAAATTCCTTATTAGTTTTTATTTCAAAAAAAATAATATATCCCCCAAAAGCAACTATATTTATCACCAAAAATATAATATAATCAAACAAGATTATTGTTATTCTCAACTTTTTAAGTAAACAAAAGATGACTCATCTCTTCCTTCTTCTATCGCCGTTACTTCCTTTTCTGAGCAAATCCCTCTTACTAAAGAAAATTTAGAAGGAATAGATGTGGCCTTCAAAGTTCTATCAGATATTGTGAACGATGTCAAGAAGACTTCATCGACCTATCAAATCCGATATCTGAGATTTTGAGCAAACACCTTGGCCCCGATAGAATTTCGCAAACATCTTTGGAGCAAGAAATTAATATTTTGAAGAATGATCTCCAAGCTATGACTGCAAAATGTAATATTCTCCAACCTGAGAATCAAAAACTTCAAAATGTTTCACTGGATCGCGATAACCTTCGCAAGAAGAATGAAGAACTGAAAAGTATACTCTTACCTCTGTACTGTCCATTTTTTTTTTATTATTTTTTTTATTGAACCAAGAGTCATTGTTCGCCCTTCAAGCTTTAAACCAGAAGCGAAAAATGGAGATATACCAGTTGGAATCTACTGTTGAAGAAGTTCGAGTTGATAGAGATGCTTGGATGGCGCAATATAACCAATTAGATAATCTTCATACATACTCTATTGATCAAATAGATAATCTTTCAAAAGAAAATGCTGACTTAGTATAGGAACAAGGCTCATTAAGTAATGAATTATCTCGCCTCTCTTACTTTTTGACTAAAGCTAATCTGGAATTGGAAACTTTATCAGATGAGAATGGAATTCTATCTCAAGAAAAGTGAACTCTGTTAAACAAGGTGGCGATTTACTCGCAACAGTCTGATGTTTGTCAAAAATTATGTAAAGAACAAGAACAATCTCTTTGCTCATTGAGAAATCAACTTGAAGAAGTTACTGCCGAGAAGGATAAACTTATTCAGGGTAGAATAATCTTAAGTGTAAAGGCAAACCAATTCAAGGATCAATGTTCCAAATTAGAAAATTCCAACTCTTCTCTTGCGAAAGAGAATGCCTTACTTGTTTCCAACGAAAAAAGCTTGTGATCTTGTCTGAAAGGTTTAATTGGAGATAATTTTGACAATGCCATGGATCATTTGGAGAATAGTTGTTCGGCTTTAATCCAATATCTTACCTCGCAGAAGGAAGGTAGTCATAGAAATTGACTGCCTCATCTACTCTTCCTTTATCAAGCTTTCATATTTTTTGTTTGTATAATTCCCTTTGTTCTTTTGTTTTTGCAGAGTCTGAGAAAAATCTTCACTCCTCCATTACCACTTTGAAATCCGACTACTCAAAAATTCGCAAAGAAAACGGAATACTCGCTGCTTCCCTTGCTCGTTCTCGCGACAGAGCAGAAAGAAGATTCGACTATATGCGTGACTGTAAAGATATAGAGAGTAAAAATCAGCAGAAAGCACTCCTTCGTCAATTTCATCTTAAGGCCGAAGTTCTTGTGAATGATGTTCTACTATCTAAATCTCTTGATCATGTTCGTGTCGAACCTCTAGAAGTGAGTGATGATGAAGTTCCTAATTCTCCTGACAGCGATTTTGACTACAATAGTGGCGAAGAGATCGCAAATGAAGAGACAATCCCTCCTAGTAAAATTGTCAATGATGATCTGGGTGATGGAGGATCTGGTGGAAATATAATAACTGGCGAAAATACGGATAAAATTACTGAAGAAAACCCAGTATCTCCTTCTGGTGAAAAAACTGATATTTGAGAATTGATTTTCTCTTGTAATATTTCATCTTGTACTGTTACTTCTTTATGTAATTCAATCATCTTTTTGATGTGTTCATCTGCTCATTATTACTCTTTCTTTTGATGAATATAATTTTTTTTATTTGATAATTGCTATTTTGTTTTCCGTTATCTTTATTTATGTGGAAATTCATCATTGTGACAAGATCGCAGGACGTCTTTACATTTTCATGTAATGACCCATTGATCTTGCCTTATCATTGTTTTTGTGTGGTCTTATTTTGCCTTTCTAGTTAAAGGTCTTATTTTTCCACCCCCCATTTTGCGTCAATATGACAGGCCTAAATATTCTTGCGAACATAAAGTCCCATGACATTGACGTCTTGCGACAAAATCGCAGGACGTCCTTACACTTTCATGTAACGACCCATTGATCTTGTCTTATCATTTCTTTAGTATTTTTGCCTCTCGCAGAGATATTTCTTTTTTGCGATAATATGACAGGCCTAAATGTTCTTGCGAACGTAAAGCCCCATGACATTGCCGTCTTGCGACGAAATCGCAGGACGTCTTTACACTTGCATGTAAAGACCCATTGATCTCGTCTTACCCTCGCGTTAGTATTATTGCCTCTTCAGGATCATCGCACAAATATGACAAGCCTAAATTTCCTTGCGAAAATAGAGCCTCATGACATTTGCGTCTTAAGACACTTATCAGCTCCCTAATGGAGGGTGCCGCCCTTATCATCTCCCGGGTTGCCCCTTCAAGGAGGCGTACATCGACCATACAAGACTAGCTCCTCCCATCCGGTCTTAACAACAACCAGTTGTTTCGCAACCTCTTATCCCTTATACCTATAGGGCTTATGGTTACGAGACTGCACCCTAAGTGGAGTTTTCTTGGCCGAGTGCAAAGATGTGCCAAGACTTGCCAAGAATGGCCGAGACACTTCAAATGCCCCCCGGCACTCTTGGCTCAACTGCGTGTACCTCGGCGCCTTGGTCATACACTGACTCCTTGGAAGAGACCCTCGGTCGTCCAACAGGGTATAACCTATATATATAGTTGGAAATCCAAGGTATCTCCCCGGATAGGCTTTCATGGGCCCCAAATCTTCATGACTCAGGTTCCGGGGGTGGTGTAACCTTTTCCTCGAGCCATGTCAAGAGATACCCCCTATATGACGCACTTTAGGTCTTAAATTTGCCTCTTACGAAATATCATTCGCGAACTAGGGTGTACACCATAAAGGTTCGTCCCATTCACTCACTCATTCATTTCTCACAATTCTGTTCAATCATTCATTTTTGGTTATCTCTTGTTAATTCATTTGCGAGATATTCGCACATTCTTTTGCAATTTCGCAATAACTCTGTCGCAGGAACATTTCATATGAATTCATTTCATTTCATTCATTCAACATTTCGGAACTTATTCTTTCCCTTCCATCTCCTATGGGTAATATTTCTTGAGATATAATCTATTCCATAGTCTACCCAATCTCTGGCCCACATCTTTGCCCTCAGGATCCATTAATCTATATGCCCCTGTTCCAACTATCTCCTTGATAATATAAGGTCCATCCCACTTTTTCGCCAACTTGCCACCACTTTCTCGCTGATATATTGGTGTTTCTTGCAATACCATATCACCTGGTTGAAACTCGCGTGTTTTGACACGTTTGTTATATTCTCCGGCCAATCTTCGCTGATAATTCTCCATATGTTGTAGTGCTCTTTCTCTTTTTTCTTCTAATTCATTTAATTTAACCAAAATGTTACCCGCACTAAGATTTTTCTCCCAAGTTTCTCTCTTTGTTGTTGGAATAACAACTTCTGTCGGAAGTACAGCTTCAACTCCATAGGTTAGACAAAATGGTGACATCCCCGTAGCTTCTCGCCTCGTTGTATTGTAAGCCCATACTGCATTATGCACTTGTTCACACCATGCCTTATTATGCCCTTCTAATTTATTCATCAAGTATATTTGATTGTATTATTTGTTGCTTTCATTCATCCATTGGCCTCGCGGGTATAAAGGAGTTGATTTCCCACACTTTATTTGAAATGCATTAAGCAAGTAATTCTATATTTTGTCCCTCAAATCAAGTTTCCCATTGTCGGATACCAACTGTCTTTGGAATCCCAAATCTGCATATTAGGTTTTCGAATATGAAAGTAAAAATATCTTTATCGCGAATGTGTTGTACCGCTTTTACTTCGCCCACTTTGTGAAATAATCTGCAGACAATCGATATCTCCTTTGCCCGTACACAGTAAAAATGGTCCTACAATATCTAACCCCACTTTCCAAAAGGCCATACACTTGTTGAAGAGGTTAATGGTGCTCCCGGTGCATGTATTTTCTTTCCGTGTCTTTGACAATCTTCGCAACGTCTTGATATTTGTTTCGCATCTTCATGCATATATGGCCAATAATAGCCTTGCATTTTCGCCTTATGTGCTAAAGATCTTCTGCCACTATGATTGCCAGCATCCCCACTGTGTAGCATTTTTAACACTGCTTCTCCTTCCTTTCGTGTTAAACATCTAAGCGAGGGTCCATTAAAGGATCTTCGGTACAATACCCTGTCTCTTAATTCATAATTTGTTGCACGGCTTTTTAATTTGTGCATTTCTAATCTATTTCTTG
Organism: Papaver armeniacum; assembly: GCA_023531295.1. Classification (NCBI taxonomy): domain Eukaryota; kingdom Viridiplantae; phylum Streptophyta; class Magnoliopsida; order Ranunculales; family Papaveraceae; genus Papaver; species Papaver armeniacum. Next base: position 124,333 of record JAJJWW010008937.1, read on the forward strand.
GTGTTTCTCCTTTCATTAGATAAGCATGAAGTTCTGTCCTCCAATCCTCGCAATGGGGTCTTTGTGTGTCATCTACTATGAGCATTACTGCTTCTTCCTCTTCCTCTTTGTTGATTGATGGTGATTGAAGTGTACGTATTTTTATGCATCTCGAGATGGATCTGTCATCATACTTGATATAAAAGCAAAAGCATCTGCGAGTCTATTGTCTTTTCTTGATATGTGTCTCCACTTTATTTTTGGTATCTTCGCTGACAATTCTTCAACAAGCTTTTTGTATTTTTTCAAGGATGCTTCATTTGTAGTATACTCTTCTTTTATCTGGCGAATAGCTAACTGAGAATCACTGGTAACTCTTACATTCTCCAACTTCATTTCTATTGCAAATCGCATAGCATGTACTATAGCTTCATATTCTGTTTCGTTGTAGGTAGATGTAAATTCCAATCTAAAAAAGAAAGCCATTTTATTGCCTTCTGGCGAAATTGCAATGATTCCAATTCCATTACCTTCTCCATTTGACGATCCATCTACCAATATTTCCCATCTGTTTTGCTCAGTTAATAAATCCCTTGGATTTCCATGTTCTTCTTCTATATCCATCATTTCTTCCACTCATCCTCTTCCAATGGAAATTCTGCTAAAAAGTCTGCAACAACTTGTGATTTGGGTGAGGATAACACTTCATATTTGAGTTTGCAATGACTTACTTGAGCATTCCATCTTTTAACCCTTCCTGACCTTTTTGAATTTTTCATTATTGACTCAATTGGTACTTTTGTCATTACCTTTACCATGTGTGCTTCGAAGTAGATGCGAAGTTTAAACGTTATGTAAACTAATGCCAAAATTAATTTTTCAATTTTTGAATAATTTTTCTCTGTGACATTGAATGTTTTCTTGATGTAATAGATTGGTTTTTCCACACCTGCGTCCATTCGCAATAATACTGCACTTAGTGCATGCGAGGTCGTCGCGAGGTAAATTAGTAATTCTTCCCCTGGCTCTGCTATTTGTAAGATTGATATATCCATTAGATGTTCTTTTATTCCTTATAACGCCTTTTCACATTCATCCGTCCATCTAAATTTCGCTCCTTTTTAAGTATGTTGAAAAATGCTTGCACTTATCGATGATCGCGAGATGAATCTTCCTAGCGAAGCTAATAATCCATTTAACTTTTGCACATCTTTCATTGTTGCTGGTGTCGGCATATCGCGAATTGCTTGCACTTTCTCCGGATCAACTTGTATTCCTTCTTTTGACACAATGTATCCTAAAAATTTTCCAGAAGCCACCCTAAAAGTACATTTTTCTGGATTTACTTTGATGTTGAAATGTCTCATTTGTTCGAAAATTTCCTTCAAATCTCGCACATGATCTTTTGCTTCTTTGCTTTTTATTAACATGTCATCCACGTATACCTCTAGTGTTTTATGTATCCATTGTTCGAACACTTTCTCTACTATCCTTTGATACGTTGCACCGGCATTAATGACGTAGAGTAATATATTTATGAGGGAATGATTGTAGTATACACACATTATTACATTAATAATGATGTAATATTCACTTCTAATGTCATAAGAACGTTATCTTATGACGTGTAGTGTTTTATTGTGAGTATTGATGTTTTTGGAAATTTCATCTCTTAGAAATTGAGCATAGATCTAGTTTAGGTTTAGCCAACCGATTTAAAAGTTTATATCTTAGCTCCCACGAGAATAATAATATTTTAAGGAAGAAAATTAGCAGTCACATAGATGATAAGGATCGCATTGCTAATCAAGGTGCACAAGCATTAGCGAAATTCCAAAAAACTCTTCTTGAAGTTCAAATTGAACGAGATGAATCTCTTCGCCAAAATGCCATACTTAATGAGCGAGAAAATAAAATTCGTTCACTCCTTGTCATAAATAGTGATGATGAATTCGCTTGGGCTGCGAAAGTTCTAGATAACGCCAGAAATAACTTAGGTGTTAGCGTCGGTCTTCATCTTGAGCATCTTGCCTTGGTTAAAGATATGATTTCGATGAGAGAAAGGTTGTTTCTTGTTCTTCATTACTTTACCACATCTTTTTGTGAAACTGCTATTAAGTTGCTAATTCATTATCATTTGTTCACAGAATCTGAGAAGAGATTTCAAACTAGAATCAAGGAACTTGAATCTGAGAAAGCACAACTTGCCAAGGATTTTTCTCTTCGCAACAACAAGTATTCCAGGTTGAAGAAGCAATTACAAACTACGATGGCAATTTTAATAATGACGTTGTTCGTTTTCGCAATCAAACTATTGAAACAGTTTGTAATGACCATCGCATTCCTCTTTCCTCATATCCTTGTCTTCTTTATGAAATTCCTGAAAATATGCCTTCCTCAGATGTCTCTGATAGTGATGTAAGCGAAGAAGAGGAATCTGATAAAGAATTTGATGAAGAAGAAGAATAAGCTAAGAGATAGTTCCATTTTCCCTTTTTCTCTTCTTGTGATGCTTGTACATTTATCCTTCTAGCCATCCATTTTTGTAATTTCTCACTGTAAATCTATCATATGGAAATAAATAACAAGTTTTTACTCTAATCATAATATTATTGAGGAAATCCCTGTTTAATATCAAAATATTAATGACATTCTCTTCTCATGCCGTTTTTGATCATGATAATAAATATGTAAAATATGTAAAATATTTTATATTTTTTGATTAAGATAAACGTCATTTACAACATGTGCCAAGACTTGAAGTGGATAAAATAGAAATTAAGATATTAAAGGAAATCCTAAAATAGAAATGTCTTCATCATCTACAATCAAATAAGAATGAAGAAAAAAAAAAGGAAGAACAGTGAAGACATGAGAAGAGATTATCCTACACTATAAAATAGATGGTATTATCCTAAAATAGAAATGCCGCAATATAGAAATTATTATAATAGTGATATTTTTTGAACTGATTTTATCAAGTTATGGATTAATGTTTACAAGATAAAATAGAAAAGATCTAAAGAAATTATCATCACCACAAACTTTCTCTCTCCTAATGACTTGTCTAACACTCTGAAAAGAATCCCCCGTCTATAGACTTGCTCAGCTCTTTATATAGGGCAGTACACGATGGATGACAGCTAAGCTGTCCTTTATTTTCGGGAATGACTTGCGAAATATCGCAAGTGTACAAGTATACAATCTCGCGACACTCCTAAACTTCGCTAGATCTTCACATCTTTCAAAATATTAATGACATTATCATAATAAATAAGTAAAATCGTTTGTTTATTAAGACCTGCGAGGATTTGACCTAGCGAGATTATGATTTTCTGACCATCACACTGATGATCAGTAAACAACTTTGCAGAAAGAATAGATGAAGATTCTTGATTGGGAATAGTAGAAAAGGTGAAACCTTTCTCTTGTAATTTCTTTTGAGTTTCATCTAAAAGGGTTTCATATTTACGACCAGGAGGAGCCATTCTTAGAATATGGGAATGATTAAAGAATTAAAGATCAAGAGAAAGAAGAAAAGGAAGATTTCTGATGGCGAAACGCAAATTGCGGAGGAAGAGAGTTGAAGAAAAGTTACAGAGGGAAAGTAAAAGAGAAGAAGAAGAGGGTGAGAAAACTATATATAGAGAGAAGAATTCTCGAGAAAACAAATGCATTTAATGCGAGATGGGACGTGAATGGTCAAGAAAAAACGGTTGAAAGAGACGTGTCAAGAAAAGAGTGGAAGAAGAAACATGTATAATAAATTCCATGTAAAAGTACGGGATTGTAACAGATAAAGATGAAAAGTTGCGGCATTTCAAAATATTGGTTCTCATGACATTCTCTTCTTCGCGAGAGAAGACATGAGAAGAGGCAAGATGTAGGATCTCAATATCGCAACATCGGTATTTCGCGAGATTAGTAAACGACAAAGACCTTGCGAAGGCGTCGCGAAGAGTAATATAAATGACGCAATGAATGACGACAGTAGAAACACGAGAAAGGTGTGAAGACAGCGAAGTTTAGGAGAGCTGCGAGATTATATACTTGTACACTTGTGATATTTCGCAAGTCATTCCAGAAAATAAAGGACACTTATTTGTCATCCATCGTGGGTCTTGCCCTATATAAAGAGTCGAGCAAGTCTATAGAGGGGGATTGTTTCGAGTGTTAGACAAGTCATTAGAGAGAGAAAGTTTGTGGTGATGATAATTTCTTTAGAATTAATATCATATATTTCAATATTAATTTTGAAGATCAGTAATATAAACTTCTAGTTCGTTCTTCTCCTTAAGTTGGAGATTTTTCTTTTCAAGATTGTTGCGCCTCTTCTCGAGATCTGAGGCAACGACAAAGGAAGCTCTCCCAGACTATAAAGGAAAATAAAGGAATTGTTAAGATAAGGTTTATAATCGAAATCACAAAGAAATAAAGAAATATGAACATACCAAGATTACATATAGGATTTTCTTTTGTTAATTATCATTTTTGCGAGTTTTTCATCATATTCATTCGAAATTATAATCTCTTTTTGATCTTCTAATGTCTTTTTGATCCTAAAGGAAATCTACACTACACCCCTCACAATAATCCACACGATTAAGACATTAGAAGATGAATAACACCGATTTTTGCGATTATTTACTTGAATGTTTACAAGATAAAATAGAAAAGAGCTAAAGAAATTACTATCACCACAAACTTTCTCTCTCCTAATGACTTGTCTAACACTCTGAAAAGAATCTCCCTCCCTCACACAATAGGCTTATTCGACTCTTTATATAGGGTAGTATACAATGGATGACAGCTAAGCTGTCCTTTATTTTCGGGAATGACTTGCGAAATATCGCAAGTGTACAAACATATAATCTCGCAGACTCTCCTAAACTTCGCTAGGTCTTCACACCTTTCTCGTGTTTTGGATGTCGTCATTCATTGCGTCATATATATTACTCTTACTTCGTGACGCCTCGCAATCTTTGTTGTTTATTGATCTCGCAAAGTATTGATGTCGCGATATTACGATCCTACATCTTGCCTCTTCTCATGTCTTTTGCGAAGGAGAGAATGTCATGAGAACCAATATTTTGAAATGCCGCAATCGTTTGTTTTCTACCAACTTTTTGCCGACAAGATTCCGTGTGAATTTAGGAATGACTGTTTACACGTATCTAAAATTTCCCTTTTTAGAAAAGTAGCATTTAATGTTATCCAGGTTACTCTTTTCTCGTCTATTTAAAGGAGGATTCCTTGTGAAAGTATTTCTTTTCTTTTACTTCGTCTTCATAAATCGCAACTTTTTTTCTGCTTTTCTTCATCGTCTTCTTCATCGTTTTTCTGTTATTATTCTTCTTTCTTTGTTTCTATGGCATCAAGGTTTGTTAATTTTACTGAATTTGATCATTTTGTGATTAATCTCTCTTATTGAAGTTGTTTTATTCCGATATTGTTCTTCTTTAATGACTCCTGCCATTTTTGTTTTAGCAAGAACAAATCTAGCACCAAATTCACCATTGTGAACCCTAATATCTCCATGGGTTGGCAACCAAATCCACTGCCTCTAAAAGAAAGCTGCGAATAACAAGGTATTTAAGAAACATTTACTCTTTTAATAACAATATTGTTGCCTCTGTTTCTTATTTATCTTGTAATGGGCAGATGACAAAAATGTTAATAGGTCCCCCAAGAAGCCTCGCCATTCTAAACCCGTTGCACCTTCTCATTACCTTTCCTATATTCAAACTTACAACTCTACTGCGAAATCTTCGCAAGATAACCCTCTTGTTTCTTCTGAAAATACCTGTCAAAGATAACACTTCTATGCCTCGAATTTCTCATAGATCAAATCCTCATACTTGATCCCATTGCGAATGAGCCTATTTCTTCTTCCATTGTTAATGCCTCTACCATTAAGT
>JAJJWW010008939.1:0-88889 GCA_023531295.1 Papaver armeniacum
TAAAACTTCACCCAATTGCTTCAAATCTTCAAGTTTCGTACCCATTTACAAACCTCAACTCTTCAGGTTTATCAGTAGGAGTCTTTAACCTTCTTTCACTACTTCTCAAAAAACTAATCAATCGCTTCTATAATACATTCAATCTTTACACTTACTTTACCAACAACAATCCTTGACTTAAATTACTTTAGACATGACTGATGTCATTTGTGGCCATCAAGGAAAAAATACAAAGCTTTCCCATGAGGACTTACGAACATTCACGCGGACTGCGACGCGATGCAAAAACTCTCCATTCACTCACGTACTGGCGCATCTCCACACGCCCGCTCTGCTCAACTTTGTCGAATTTTCCGACCCTTAGGATTTACTGCCGCTGCCTTTTACTTGTCAAATCGGTACGTAACAGTTACACGGGACAGCCATATATTTCCATCAAGCGGTTTTCTTAGCCAATAAGCGTATGTTGGCAGTTCCTCTCAGCTGCCAATCATCCAACACATTCTTTACTTGGTTAAAACTCTTCTCCAAGCTTATAAACTCATTTATAACGCTCCCTCTTCATCACGCATCATTTCGGCATGCTTTAACAAGCTGTGTAACTTACAGCAAATCATGGGCGTATTTGCTTCCACGTTGTGGCAATAGGATTACGCTGTAATGTTAGCCCTCTTGGACCATGTATTCTGACTCATGCGGACGTGTTCAACACCAGCATGCCAGCCATGGGCTCTCAGTTGCTCATGCGTCATATATCTTCACTTGTAATTCTGGCTTGACATGGCAATGCAACTCTTGTTTCCAACTTGTTTGCATTATTCAGCTTTGATTACAACCTTGAATATAACTGCGCCAGTTAACTCTTAGTCCTATTGCCTCTTTATCACTCTTGGGCAGATTAACTCTCAATTCCATGGATATCTTATAAGTGCCAACATACATATTTCAACATCCCGCTAAACTGTACGATCTTGATATAAATGACCTTGTGTCGGTAATAGCTTCATTACTTGCTCCAATGTGCTTTAAAATTGTAAGGCGCCACTCTTAGCTTCATAATACTATGAGTGCCCATTATCTTAGTGTAATGATTCATACAACGCCAAGCTGTATGGCCGTGTTTCTTTACATTATAACCGTTTAGCTATTCATGGCCAGCATTGCACCATTCTGACAGAAGTGATTACGATTTGTGTAACTCTATGATGCACAGTCATTTGTGTGCTTCCTTGCGTGCGTGGCAGACCCTTACCCAATGCAGTTAATCCTGGTCTTGGCGACGATGAACATCGCGCCCATGCTTTACTTCACTAACAAATATTTTCTGAAAACGGAGGCTACTTTTGGCTAACCACCTTCAATGGTCCCCAGATTGCGTCGCATCACTTATCTTTCAACTTTGCTTTTGCCATTGATATCATCAAAAACTCCATATGGGCGTTGTGCATATTATCTTTATAAATTCTTACATCATCACCAAATACAAATCTGAAAGATTATTCTTTAACAACCTTTTAACGCTTGAATTTGCTTTTTGAATCATTCAAGCCTAAGTGCTTCTTTGAATGATTCTTACTTCTACTGATCTTACGGTGTGCCATAGTCTCCACGCTTCAGCTTTTTGCCTTATTATCATACTCAACATGATAAAGACATAAATGACTTGGCCTCATTTTCAGTAATTTTCTTGTGACACGCGCTTTGAAACTCAATGTGTTCTCAGGAATCTCAGTAACCATTCTTCAGTAAATAGGGGTTCTGCCATGAACCACATGACAAACCTGCCTAACCCTTTCGTAAGTGTGATTGTTTCCTAAATATCATTCAAGAACTCATTTCTATGAGATGTAGCCATCAAGTATAAGCTCATACTTATGCCCATCTTGCATACCGGTACTTTTCATTGACAAGTTTTTAACATAACTTCCTTCAACAAAGCTTTGTTGAGCGCTGTATTTACAAAGCTGGCGACTAAACTATCTCTACTGGACATAACATAGCTAACCCCTTTGGTTTTCCATGTGCCATGCTTAAGCTGTCTTCTCCAAGTATGCTGAGTACATTACTGATACTGGGTGTGCTAAGACCTGTGATTCTGCAATATGTTTGTTGATAAATGATTTCTAACTTCTTTTCTTGCTTGCCTTGTCGTTGCCATATTCCATCTTGCCCATTTTGCAATCTGAAACAGCAACGCTATGCATCAGCAGACAGCGCACATAACGTATGGCTTTCAACTTGTTGTCATTGCTGTGGATTGGGCTAAGTATGCTGCACTTTGACATCTCCATGAACTAGCTTTACATTACCTGCAGTAAATAAAGAATAAGACTTTCTACACTTGAAAAACCTTGTTCATTACTGGCATTACATGACAGTACCACTAGCCTACCTTCATGATTGGTTAAAACAATCCTTTGGAAAGCTAAACTTCATTAACAAAGCAACAGCACTAAGCAAAGTATATATACAAACTTGAAGACTCGAGCTAAAAGTTTGTCAAACTAAACTCTACACCGCGAGTTTTCGAAAGCAACAAACAACTCAATCCTACACTGAAACAAGATAAAAGACACTCCTTTGGCATTCAAGTGTTGTCGATGGAGAGCAACGCCCCAAGTGTTTTTTATCTGTTTCTTCTCCGAGAGTTGGCTGACCACTTCGACTGAGGTCCTCTTTCTTGAACCTTCATCCCGGCCTTCCTGAGTCTTGAATGATTATAATCTCCTTCTGGCCCGATACGTGAGTTAGCCTGGTGGACATCTTCTTAGTCTAAGCACTAAACAAGCATCCACTAAGCTTTCATGAGATGAGGAAAGTTCTATTCATGGTTCATGCTTACGCTTCACTTAGCAAGATCTTATGCTTTGACTTTTTCTGTATTTTATCTTAGTTGTTGTCACTACCCAGCAAGCTCTCTCCTAAATCACATAACCATCCCGGATATTTTCGCATTCAAGCTTCTGAGACCAAACAATCCATGAACTTGTTGACAGTGGGAGGTATTGATGTCGCGATATTCTGATCCTACAGTACTTGTCATTTTTAGCATACGTAAACTTTCTCTTGCATACCAAGCACCATTGCTTGGACAGAACTAACATCTCAGTCCATCTTTCATGTCATTCCATGACATAGGATTGGCATAACCAGCAGCTTCATCTTCTTGCAGCATAGTTCTCCACCAAACCTTTGCATCACCACCAAGGTAATTTCCTGCGAAAGTTACTTTTTGTCCTTCCCCAGTTCCATTCGCCTCAAAGTATGCCTCAACGTCATACAAGAAATTCTCAATTTCTCTAGCATTTCTGGAACCTGCGTAAATTCTTGGCTCGGAGACTCGATTAGAGCTTTCTCCATGCACGTTTGCCCCTACAAACATGTCGTTACTGATTAACTCGCGAATGCTTGCCACTTCCTCAGACATTTGCTTCGCATGGCTTGTTAGTATGATCTTTATGTCATTGAATTGCACCTTCAATTCAGTCACTTCAGCATTGGTTTCGCAATTCAGAAGGGTTGCATCAGACACCTTGTCTTCTACAGCACTTACCATGCCATCGAATTCTTTAAACCAATCTGACGTTCTTCCTTCAAGTAGGTCTAGCCTGCCATTTTCTTCAGAAACAAGAGGATTTTCAATGCCATCTGCACTGAAGTCAATGGTTAAATCGCCAAGATCACCATACTCCTCAAGTTGATCAAACGTACCCGGTATTTCTTCGTCGGTCATCATGCCATTAGAACTCATTTCTAATGCAAAACTCTGAAAATAATGCGCCACTTACTTGCTCACAGGAAAATAGCTTTAGAAAGAAAGAAGTACTAGTGTATTATCCAACAAATACACTCAAACTGTGTACCAAACACAGCTCTGATACCCGAATTGTCACACCTCCAAATGCCTCTGCAAATTTTTGCGAAAGTGTAACTCGGCAGCACAATGGTTCTGTGAATAAAGCTTCACCCAATTGCACTTCAGCCTTATAAGTTTGTACCAATACAAACAGCTAACTCTTCAGGTTTATCAGTGGAAGTCTTTAACCTTCTTTCTCTTATCAAAACTCATCAAATACACCCCATAATGCATTCAATCTTTGCCATACTTTACCAACAACAATCAGCCAACCAAGAACACTTAGAACATGACACAATCAACTCGTTTTATTGCATCAAAGGGAAGAAATACAAAACTTGCCCACTTTGGGACTTACACAGACTTGTTCACCTTCGAACCAAGCCTTAGTCTTACAAAAACTCTCATATTCACTCACATATGCAAACCTCACTCTCACATATGCTCTCCTTGCAAGCCTGCCGAATTTTCCCAGCCTTAGGACTATTTATACAGCAGCTTTACTTAGCCAAACCGTGCATAACCATTACACACGCATGGGACAGCCATCTGTCCCATAAAGCAGTTCTGCCAACCGCCAATAACTGTGCTAACTGGCCAGTTCTTCTCCAACTCGCGCCAATCATCCAAGACCTATTCTTTAGCAGTTAGAACTTTTCTCCCATGCTTATAAACTCATTTATAATCGCTCCTCTTCATCACGCATCATTGGCATGCTTGTGAAACTCGTAACTAACTTGCAACCGTCACTTGAGCCATATTGTACCACTTGTTGTGGCATACCGGATTCTGCCTTGCGCCAACATTCAGCCCTCTTGGCCCTGCATGCTTATCATTCTAAACTCATGCACGGACATTCCTTAAGCTTCAAACATCGATGCCAGCTCCTTAGGCTCACTCTAGTTGCTCATGTGTCATATATGCTTCACTTCGCCAATTAGCTTGACAACAGCAATGCAACTCTTGCATTACCAATTTGTTTGCATTATTCAAGCTTTGGCCAACCTTGAATATATGCCATAGACCAACTCTTTGTCTATTTTTCACTCTTGCATCCTCCTTGAGCTTGGGTCAACTCAATTCCATGGATATGCATCGATGCCAACATCGCATGTTGCATCTGTCACTTTGGCCATGTCTTGCCTTTCCTCAATGAAGCTTCATTGTGTCGGTCAATAAGCTTCATCACTTAGCCAAATGTGTTTACAATGTAATAATGCACTTGCACTACATTGGCCCTGTGGGTTTATGCCATTCTTGACACTTGACAATCTATACAGTAATACCGCTATTATGGCTTGCGTTGCACTATTATAGCTTACGTTGTGCTATTATGGCTTCGCATTGCACCATTACGGCGGAGTATTGATTTTGCCTACAACTCTGTAACGCACAATCATTGTGCTTCACTTGCAGTACCGTCATACTAATCCATGTCTGTTTTCACAACTTGCTAATCCATGTCTGTTTTTGAAATGATTTTCTGAAAAAACTAAAAGGTTTTATTGCTAACCAAAGTGGGAGATGTTAGACTTTGTGTTGGTTTAGAAATAAAACATGCTTTGTGTTTTAATCAATCTTGATTAGCATTGATACTAATCAGTGAGTAATGCTATGTATTGTTTATCTTGTTTTTAAGATAAGGAATGGCATATTGGTTGATATCTTATATTGTAGGACTGTTTTTCAACTTATGATGGTAGGTTGATTGACACAAGTTCTACTTAGCATGAGGTGGACTCCACTCTAGATCTTGTTTAAATAGTAAACTTATTCCATTATTCAAGAACAAGAAAAGATAGAAGTGGAAGTTTATCTAATTGCAGTAACAGCTAAAGTTTACAAGCGTTCATGTTCTACTGTTTTCCTACAAACTAAGGTATGTACTTAAACTTCCTATCTATTGACATGAAGATGTAGAATATGTGATCCTAAAGCATATAAAGAATAGTCTATCAACAGGAAGTGTTAACTATGTTTACAAACAGCTTGTTTATAGCTAATAAGAAACTAGTAAGCATGATTAAGGAGATGATTTCTAACATTTAAAACAGTAGAAAACTATTTTTGAAAACTGTACCAAACGGGCTCAAAACCAAAAACTAAACCTAAACCATATTTGGAAAACTATATGGTTTAGGTTTAGTTTTTGGTTTTAGGTTAATTATTTAAGAATTGTTGTAGGGCTTACAGCCCACGGATGTGCGGCCCAACTAGGAACCTAGGGTTTCCCTTTACATATATATAAAGGATATTGTATCCATGTAACCCTATTATTCTGATCAATAGAAACCCTCTTTGTCTCTTTACTTTCAACTGAATAATTATCCGTATTCAACTGAATTTTGTATGATTTGATCCTGGACTATTGGTTGTATGGTAGTTTAGTAAACATTTATTTTTAAGTTAAAATAAAGAACTTTTTTATGCGAAGAACTAAATTCGTAGTTTGTACTTATGAAATGAAAAGTATAGCATTTCCATGAGACTGAAATACTCTAAAGCACCTCAGATATACTCATAAGTACTTGAGTTAAAAGGATCATTCGTACATTATGATGAAAAGTATATCATCCTCATGAATTGTAACACTCTAAAGTAAATGAGATAAATTTTCTGTTGTTATGTAATAAGGCCACACCACTTATTACACGAAGCTCTTAAGGAAATATATTAAACTGCTTATTGAATTGTTTCCTTATGCAATTCCATGCGATGATTGGATCATTACAGATAATAGCCGAACAAAAAAATGCTCAATCTTTGTTGCATAATTAGTAAAAGTTACATGAGCTCTATAAGAACCAAGAGCTAGTCACACTTTGTTAAGTTTCTACGAAGTCTGTGCAAACGGTTATTGAACGAAAACTAGCCGTGAGAATGAGAATGTATCTACAAATTACCTCCAATGAATGTGAAAGGAATCACATTTTAGAGAAAATAATGAGTCAATTAGTCTAGTGAACTGTAAATCACTAATACTTGGATAATTGACAATGTAATGTTGGAATTGACTCACTCAGGTTTTGACATAACCATAAAGACACTTTGGTTGTGAAATGATGTTTTGTTTTGAAAGAACTCAAATGGACATCCTTTTATTTGAGTTAACAAGAAAATAGGAATCACAAAGATTGAAAGAATGCAAAGTGACGGCATCTCTCACAATCAACTCTTTCTAAAGTACCAGAAACACCACTTCCTCTCCCATTATGCTTTTAAAGTAATAAAGCATGTAACTTATTTTACAAAGTCATTGTTTAGTAAAAAGGATTGAGACCATCCTAAGATACAAATGGTAAACAACCCATTTTTTCAAAAGAAACAAGGTTATATTTGTGGACATATCCATACAGAATGTGGTCCATTCAAGTGATTTATGGCTCTGATGGATAATTCGAAGTGTTGAATTAATTATTGTTCACAAGAAATTATGTGTTTTTGAAACAATTCTAGCACATATTATACAATTTAAGGTCTCACCAACCTTGTTATTGCTAAATATTTTACATCAAAAGGACTTGATGGATATTGCATGTTTAATAGGATCATTGTGGAGCATCCTATACCCCATGGTCTCGCAGAGGCTACCATCATAGGTTATATGTGGTGTCTAAGGATAGGTTATGCGTAACAACCTTCCTACAAATGCTTGGGGGATATGCAATATTATACGCATATTCACTTCTTCGTTTTAGAACCCACAATTCGTCAACCATTTTTGCGTACCTGTTGGTAACTGGTTATAAGCCTAACATTTGTGTTCTTACGCATTTTTGGTTGCACTATATATGTGCCATTACGAGTCCACATCGTACTATGATGGGTCACGAAAATGATTAAGTAATTTTGTTGGATATTTACTCTCAACAATTATCCGCATTTTAAAACCTTTGGCAGGAAATCTCTTACCGCTAGATTTGCGGGTTATCACATTAATGAGACAGTCTTCCCATCATTAGGGGGAGATAAGAAAAAGTATTTTCTAAGGGAACGACAGGAATTGTCGTGGTGTGTTCCCACTGTGTCTCATATTGATTCTTGCACTCCACAAATGAAATCGATTTTTAGAATGTACATTGATGTCGCTAAAGTGATGAGATCACACATACCATCTACAAACCTACCTGCAAGGTTATAAATCCTCAATAAGGGATATACACCATATACTAAGGTGTTGCAACTACACTTAGTGGAAGTGTGGTTGAGGCCGTGGCTCCATAAAGGAAGTTGGAGAGACCACTTGGTTCGATCAATCCTCACCTAGAAAGGAAGTAGGTGAGGAAGGCACAACTTACTTATATCATCAAAAATCATATCATAAGATTGTCTCTGAATATGTCCATGAATCAAACTGGAGGACGCTCCGAAGTTTAATGATTCCAGAGAACAATGACATCCCAAGTGGATTATGAGAATGCTCACGAGTCAATGGAAAGATCATGCGAGCATATTGATGATTAATTTCATATACACTTGCTTAAGAAAATAGAGCAAGATAAGATCGAACCAAGCTCCTTGTTGCTTAATGTCAACGAAGAGCATATTTGGCCTATACAATCCAGGTAAAACTTGGTTCTTTGACAAATATACAGGTATTTGGTGTGGTAGTGCTAACCAACCAAGTGTAAATCCTATTGGACATACATGATTAATTTGTCACAAAGCATAATGAGAAGAAAGAAATCTTAAAGGATAAAGACTCTCCTTGTGGCGCGAGGTTTCTCACAAAGCCATGGAATTGTTCTCTTGTAATGAACGTTATAGCGTTCCGCTACTTAGTTATCTTGGTAATATCAAAAGGACTTGAAATGCAGCATATGTATGTGGTTGTTACGAATCTCTAAAATAATCAAGAGATAATATTTACAAAAGTACTTGATAGCCTTTTGTTTCCCAAATCAAGTGACTCTAAACCACAGAGTGCGTTTACAGTTAGATATAATGCTCACTTATAGATTGAAGCAATCAGGCGGATGTGTTATACCCGTCTAAGTGACTATTTGATTTGGAGGGGATAGACAAGTAAGTTATTTCCATTGTGTATTCACAAGAAAGTTCCTGATTTGGAATTGTAGCTATCCATGTCGATGATACAGACATGATGGATACTCTTGATGTAATAAGAGACCTTAAAAGCTACTTGAAATCCGAATTTTAGATGAAAAATCTGGGGAAAGCTCGACCGAATACTGAGCTTGTGGTATATTATTCCACCAGTTTGCATATGTTTAAAGTTGTCAGGCAATTTAATAAAGATATGCATCCTGATAGCACTCCCATGATTAGTCGAGGTTCAAATGTAAGTAAGTGACCCTTTCGTCTAAAGGAAGATGACGAAGATATGTTGGGAATGAAATTCCCATATCTAAGTACAATATACGCATTGTTGTACTTAGTATAGTAATATACTCGATTAAATTTTACATCCTCGGGGAACTTGTTAGCTAGATATAGCTCAGCGCCAACGCAACGTATTTGGAATGGTATAGTGAATGTAATCATTTACTTAAAAGTAACCATTGACATGAGTTTGTTTTATCCCTGCAAAGACATAAAAAGGAATGCTAAAGGAACTGCAATCAAAAGGTTGTTGATTATGAAGGAACAATAATCTCTTCTCCAACGAAAGTAATCACGAGGAGATATGGTAGACTATTTTCTAAGTCATTACTGATATTCAGTTTCGAAAAGTACATGACTAAAGGAACTGTCTGGAACAACTCTGAAAGTAATCAGGGGGAGATGCCGACATCAGGGGGAGGATCCAAGGATATGATGTCGACATATTTTACTTCGAAATTGAAGATGTGTTGTACTCTTTTTCCCTTCGATCGAGAATAGTTTTTCCCAAAGGGTTTTGTTACTTGGCAAGGTTTTTAGCGAGACAACACTAAAAACATCAAGTATGTTGAACGTTGAAGACATAGAGATCACGTTGATATTAATAAAAATATCTAAATCAAAGAAATGAAACGCGATATTCTCTTAAGCAACGTAACTTCCAGAATCAACAACATGGTCTTATAAACATTCAAGTCACCAAAGTAAAGTGTGATAAACTCCTTTTGAAAGCATTAGACTAATGAAAATTATCTGACATCAGGGGGAGCATCTAATGGTGTGTTGAACTATTTTCCTTCACCGAGGTTGCTTTTTCCCACATGGTTTTGTTACTCGGCAAGGTTTTTAATGAGACAACAACAAACACGGGAATGTAATTTCCCAGCTAAGGCTATTGCCTTTCCCACGAGGATCTTCTGCCTTAGGAGTTGTGAAGCAACTAGTCAACTTCAACGAAGCAAAGTGATTATCTGCAACGGATCACCTTTACTTGCATCTGTCACGTTGTACTCTTTTCCCTTCGTCAAGGTTTTATCCCACTGGGTTTTCCTTGTCAAGGTTTTAATGAGGCAACGTATATGCATCCAACTATGTTCTAAGTTTACTTAATATTGTACTCTTTTCTTTAGTTCAGGTTTTGTCCCTCTTGGTTAGCCTGACGAAGTTTTAACGAGACAATTAACTTAGACTCGTCGATCTTTGAAGATCGTATTGCATGTGATGAACTACATGTAAAGTACGAGACAACATGTGAAGTACTACATGTGAAGAGTTGTACCAAGGTTTTCCCCACTGGGATTTTCCTTATCAAAGTTTTAATGAGGCAATTGAGTTCGGCACAAGTCACCAAGGAGAGGACAACATTTGAAGAACTATATTCAAAGCACTTTATGTGGAGTACTATATACAGAGTTCTATTAGACCGCACAAGGGGAAGTGTTGTAGGGCTTACAGCCCACGGATATGCGGCCCACCTAGGAACCTAGGGTTTCCCTTTACATATATATAAAGGATATTGTATCCATGTAACCCTATTATTCTGATCAATAGAAACCTCTCTTTGTCTCTTTACTTTCTCCATATTTTCCACTGCAACAAGAATATATTTTTTTTTTATCATGGATAAAATAACCCCTTATCCATATTTGGAGCACTTGAATCTATAGAAGCCCTCGAAACTAAAAGCTTAGAGCCCCTATTATATGTTTCAAAAAAAAAAAAAAAAAAACTTTTGTGCTAATGACTCGCGTGATTAACCAAATAATTCTTGCCAGAACAAAAATCACATGTATTTAACGAGACATAGGAAATGTATCATGAGGGAAATTTCAAACGTAGTTAAATACCATTTACATGGCTACAAGCCTATTAACATCCTTCTTCATTTTCCCTTGATATCTCATCCAAACTTTCGTTTGCTTTTCCCTTGTTATTCATCGTCTTTTGGCTTTTCAGATGGAATATGTATAGAGCACCCAAGAGTAGGACAATTTGTATCATTAGGCAAGGCCAATGTTTTTAATCCTAGGTCCAACTTCTGAATATTTTTAAGAAATTCGCCATCCTTCGAAATTCTATCTTCTAGTTCCTTTTCCCTGGATCAAAAGTAAGAAGCAGAAGTAAATCAACCGAATGATCAATAGATATAGCAATTTTCACACTACGGTATTACTATGCTAATTTATCAGAAAAGAATTTGCACTTCTATTGGCAAGAGTTCTAAAATGTTATCACAGATTTAACAGTCTGGAAAGATGCATATTCTCAAATTCTCGTAGTTTTAAGGTAACCTCAGCAACAATGCGATTTCTATTTTCTTACCTTGCACCAACAGCAGAAGAAAGTTGTTTAATTTCCCCAAGCACCACACTAGATGGACTCTTAACTTGGCCTCCCGAAGGACAGCTCTGACCACATTCAGTTATATCTGCATCAAGAACAAGACTGGATCCCTCGACCTCCATCTGAAATGAAAAGGAAGATGTGCTTAGAAAACAAACTTGACAGTAGAATGCAAAATAGTGAATTATACATTAATAAAAGAATGAGAAAGAAGAACATTTGTCGAACCTTCACCTGAGGCATATTGGAAGCAATGGTCAATGTTTCAGCATTTTCCTCACCTAAGAACTGTTTTTCTTCCTCCAGAACGTCATTACAAAGAAAGCATCCACCCTTCCTCCCATAATCAGAAGAAACCACATTTTCCATACATTTTCTGTTTTTCGAGTACAGTATCCTCGTTATGTCATTTATGTGGCGGTTGACATTCATGTCTATGACAATGGCATCAGGAGGGATACAGTGTGGATGATTGTTCCCCCAAATGAAAATCACCAGAGGATTCTCAATTGTAAAAAGTGCTTTAGCAAGTAAATTCTCGAAGCTATTCTCCCTTCTTGAAACAATGATCTCATGGAAAGCATGCGGTAATTGAGATGAAATTTCAGATCTACCCAAAATATCGTATAGCAAATCAAAATGCTGCCCACAATTCACGCAAACAAGACAAAGCAAGATAACTAGCCTTTGAACTAGCAGATTGCAGTTCTCTGCCGGAACATTTGTTTTCTCAAGCCATTCTGAAATCACCTCAGTTGTAAGAATATCTTTGATCATGCCTGCTACAAACTGATAAGACCCTCCGGAAGATTCATGAAAACCAGATTTGTAAAATGAATTTGAGATACTTCTCCAGTTCTTGCATGATGACAGCGCCTCGACGAAATAAGATTTTGTAGTGAAGCATTTTCCTTGGCAAGACGATTCAATGAAAAGAAGGCGCTCCAGAAGATAGACAAAGCAGAATGGTGAAATGTAATCAACTTCTTCCCTCCAATCGACATAAAATGTATCACTTAAAGCCTCTTGAAACTCGGAGAGGAAGGATTCATGTACCTGGCCTGAATTGAAGTAAAGCTTAAGCTTCTCAATGAATAATTGCCAATGTGGATTTAGATCAAACTTCTCATCAATGACTTCACACAGTTTATCAGTTAGACACCCGGATGCAAACATAAACATCACAGCCTTCCCAATTTTCCCATTTGACAGACTACTTGGCCGCACAATATCAAACAAAACGTCTAATATTAGTTCATCGAACATCTCAGTTCCTTTTAGAGCTTTCAAGTTTTTCACCATTATCAGCTTTGGGTCCATGGGGCACAAAAGTTCAAGGAACTGTGCCCTGCAAGATAACATGTACTCCTTTGCCCATAAATTTTCTTCCACTAGTACCTTGGACCTAGTAAACCATTTTGAAACTGTATGGAGGTACAGAGCAGATTTTCCTTGGTTGAAGATTGAGAACGACCTCTCAACAGATAACTTATGAAGGGAGTTGAGCTTGTCCACCACACACATACCAAGACTTGTTACTTCAGAAACCCAATAGTTTCGAGCAGCGGAAGCGAACTGGTGAACATCCATACTAACCAAATTACCAATCTTCGGAAGTGATCTAATCTCAACTTCTCTTGTCCAATAGGCATTACTGTTTAATACAAGATAACTGGGTCTGTTACCAAGTTCATCTTTTTTCAAGCCAAAGTAACTCAAACAGAAAGCCTCGTACCTTTCGTTGTCCTTGTCACGATGCTCTCCTACAGAATTGAGATACTCCAATATACTTGTCATCCAAGACTTCCAGATATTCCAAGCATACACCAGTGTTTCAACTGATACCCTATTCTTGGAAAACGAGTGTTTTGCATTATTCTCTAGGTCGAATACCACATAATCTTTCCATTCAAAACTGGCAAGATCTGTTACCAAGTGAAACTCGAGAATCTTGCGACAAGTGATAATTTCAGCAAAACCATTTTTTAGCCTCTTTGAATCACTTAAACAATGACCCATCTCTGAGATGCTACTAACTTCGTCAGATAATGATCTCGTCTCAACATGAACGAACTTATAAAAGAAATCTGATTTCTTCTTTGCCAACAGCTTCGCTTTTAAAATAAGTTCTTCTTTGTTTGTAAATGTCTTTAAGGGCCATCCTTTGCTTCTTTTCCCCCAAGCTGAGTTGACAAGAATATGAGAAAGAATACTACGCGTTGCATCTTCAAAATGGCTAGACTTTTCAAACATATCAGCCTCGAGAAGAAGATCTCCCTTCAGCCTAGAAATACGTGAAGCCTCGAGATAATTACCAATTTCTGATTCTAACAAAACAAGCTCATGGAGATGATTCCACTCCCACAGGAAAGTCCGTCTGACGTCTATGGAATTGAAGTTTTGGACAAAAATCATCATATTACTAATATCTTTCGCATGGTGATAGTGAAGTGCCCACTTCCCAAGAAATGCTTGTTCTATATCTCTTAACTCCCGAGTTTTGGCAGCATTCATAACAAGATTTGAATTCTTTCTCCATGTCTTTATGAAATTCAGACCCATTTCAAAGAGCTTACCTTTTGTGCAAGCTGATAAGCACTTCGAAAATAAGTTAGCTCGGCAGTAAATGTCAGCTGCAGTAGAACAACAACCAGCTAAACTAAAACAATCACCAGCATCTTCTAGTTTAGTTTCTTCAAATTTCTCCAGATAAAGCATACCTAAGACACCAGCAAGAAGGAGTATTAGCAGAGTTGCCAACTCTAGATTCTCTTAAATGATTTTAACAAAAAAAACTTTTTAGAGTGGAAAGGTAAGAAGCATTTTAACGAGTCGATCACTCAATCTATCTACGACTTAACAGGCCAGTTTTTGACGAGTGAGAGAATTAGATAAAAGAAGATGTCGATAAACATTTTTTGATGCGGAAATAGTTGATACTCCATACCTGCCCTTTTGTATTCCTTCGACTGAATCAAACAATTGGCAGATAACTCAAACTTGCCAATATCTTCATAAATGCTAGCAGCCTCCAAGAGTGCAACACGAGCTGATTCAAAATTCAACCCACGCATACGGTCAGCCGAAGCTCTAAGTCCAGCAGCCTTCGCCCATTTTTCCTTGAATGAGTCTCCAGATCTTTGAAAACATAATGCCGCCATCTCAAAGTTACCCTCATTAAATAACTGCATAAAAACTTAAATATATAAGGCAACTTAAAATGGATATAAGTAGGATTCGTCTAAACAGTTGCTACCGAACCTTGATTCCACGTAAGCTCCAGTCAGTATTGCTGCTTGTTACTCTCATCTCATGTGCTAGTGAATCATCAAGTTTTCTGACCTGCACAACTTGGAGCTTTTTCCAATAATCAAAAATAGGATTTGAGAATTCCTCTACATTCTCATAAACCCATAATCTCTGCTTTGTACGGGTTATAGCCACATATAACTGTTTAAGTTCCGAGCAGAGGATCTTGTGTTTTCCCTCGCTAAAACATGGAAAGGAGTCGAGGTTTGTGGAATCAAGAAGATTTTTTTCCTTCATGTATCCATAAACTAGTCTCCAATTATTTTTCAAAGGAGAAGTTACGAAGAAGTTATACAACAAAACATCCTGCATGCATGTCATAAAGTCAGTGACAAAATAATAAATCATATCACAAATATCCAACCCGGCATCCTTAAATATCCGGCAAAAAAAAACTGCGTCTAGTAGGGAAACCAATCGAGATTCAATCAAGAAAAAGATATAGTAATCAAAATATCATTCACCTGAAACTCAAGTCCCTTAGATTCAACTATTGTCAAGACGAGGGCTTTCTTTCCAATGTGGCTGCATATTTCTTTTTTCGCAAAGTCATCCCGTACTAAAATGACCTGTTCTGCTCCAAACCCAATTATGCTGCCACTGACATCAACACCATTGTCAAAAATGGTTAAAATTGGGTTTCTCTGATTCTCAGACTCCAGCAAAACTGGAGCCTCTCCATTTATAAAGCTGGTCTCAGCACTTAGCTTATCCACAGAAAGCGGGAAAAAGTAATAAAGGAGTTCAAGTACACTCTGGGACAACTTGAGAACACCAGTGTGACTTCGGAAATTTTGATTCAAATGAAATGTTTCTGAAATATGGCATTTATCTTTCCTCCGTGCATCTTTAACCTTTCTGTTACTTTCTGAATCCAAAATGAACTCATTATAGAATAAAGAACGAATGTCCTCGAATCTAAAATCTACGCCTCTAGCAACAGTTTGCGCAGTATCACCAGAGAAAACGTATCCTTCCGTAAAATTTCTGCATATATGTTTGAAAAGAGATATCTGTCTCATTGTAAGATCTTGGACCTCATCGATATACACATAGTGCATTTCCTCACCCTGATAGCACCCATTTTTCATTCGACGATGAATGTCAATGACTAAATCGCCCAAATCAAACTCTCCACTCAGAAGCTTCTTCTTTTCATAATCAAGATAAATATCATAAACTATCTCTCTCATTTCTCTGTTTAAAGTAGACACCCGTCCCTCAGACATTAACAGATAATCGTCTCGGGTTAGTGCACCATCAGGAACCCTTCCACCAATGACTCCACCTTTGATATGTGACATAATCTCAATAAAAACAATCGAAGAATCAAGATTCTTAGTTAATTGGCAGTTCAAATGAGACCAGTAAAATGAGTGAAATCTTTCATAATTGACTTCCTTCGATCTTATTAAAGCATGCAAGGAAGACGTCCTTGTGGCACTTGTTGTACCCTGAGAAAGTTCACGTACATCCCGAAATCTATCAAAGTATGAATTTTCCATGCTGCCATCAAGCATCATCAAGAATTTGTGAAAAGTAATCACCAAAGGATAGCACTCGGGTTGAATGTCTGAGAAACTATCTGGTATATCCTTGAACTCAGTAGAGTCATCCCTATCGAACATCATGGTTGCGCTGTTTTCAACTAAAGAGCATCCACCGTAAATTAAACTGTAAAGAACAATGCAAACAATTTTAGATGCTCTGATAAATAAAGTTCACGTAAAAACATGTTGAGAGCAAATATAAACAACTTGACATAGAGGATGCATAGATGTATAAGAAATGAAGACTTACCCATAAAGAAATGGAAAAAAAGAATAAATTAGACATCATATATCGAAGGCCATATTTACCTTTTTAAGTTGACAACATGGTTCTTCACAGCAGAACACAACTTCGGGCTAACTGACACAAAAATTTGCCGTAACTGGGGACCTTTAGACACCGTAAGATCTTCTACAATTACACTCTTGTAAGAAGCACATATCAACGCATTATTCTCCGTTTCAAAAATTCCTTCTGAAGAGAAATAGTGTTGTTGCTCCAATCGAATCATTTTCATAGTTAAAACAGTTGTTTTCCCTGTCCCAGACCTTCCAAGAATAAATGTACTTTCTGGAAAAACAATAACGTCCGATTCTTGATCTGTTACTTCAAAAGGAAGCTCGATTTCTGTACCGTCACCAGCACAAAGTAAACGGTTTACGACACCAGAAGATAACGAGTAGAATTTCATCAGTAACAAACTATCTCCAACTTTCGAGTTCTCGAAGTGACTTTCTTCATCAGATTCCCCCTTGCTTGAGACGCATCCGGATTCAGTCCTAAATTTCTTATATCGAACAGTATCTCCAAGGGTACTCCAAATCATCGGAACTTCCAACTTCCTGCATTAAAACCAGATATGTTTCACGTAAACTGGATGGCTAAAACTACAGAAAATTCAGAAAAACAATTAAAAGTTAACGATCTTATAACAACCATACATACCCCTCGATATGTTTTCGATTACATTGGCTGATGAAATTACTCGTGTACATGCAGAGAACATTATCCAGATGCATAAGAAGTGCTGGTATCTCCACAAGCGGTAATACATCCCATATTTTCAAAACTTGGGTGTAGTTTAAGCACTTGGCAATATCAACGGTAGAAACAATGTAAAGATCACCTTGCACCTTGAACTGTCTGACAAGCAATGGGCTTCTATGAAGGGAGTCTATCTTAACTTTTTTAGGTCGCCATCCACTAGAAAGCTTAAGCAATAAAGCAATGACAAGCTTTCGTGTTTGACGAGATATCAACATCAGAAAAGACCTCTTAAATTTATCACTGAAATGAACCTACAGAGATAAATGCAGATTAATGAACTTTATTAAACCAATTATCTGTAATTAAGTAAAAAACCGCAAAACATCCGTATGTACTAACTCGCACACCTTCCATCTTGAACTCTTAAAGAGTATTCCATTCTCATTAAGCAGATCATTTAATTGGTCCAGCTGTTCTTTAGCGTCCAAAATCACTTTACAAAGATCTTCATCTTCGTCAGCATTAAAGAAGCATTGTCTGTTTTTAGCATCTTGGACTAATGATCTCCCAAAAGATCCACTATATGATATAACTTTATCATTTCCCAGTATCCAAAGAGAGTGCCTAAAACGAGAATATCAGTAAGAGACTTATAATAGCATTATATAGCCATAGAGAGACGAAGTTTAGACGGTAAACCCTTACCTAGCCCCTGTCAAAGCAACATTCCAACACCGAGGATGCAACCCAATCGATTCACAGCCATTACATCTTACAGTAGATAATATCACGATATCTGCTTCACCACCCTGGAAGTCATCAACAGTCTTTATCCTCAACGTAAAACCCTCAAAGTTCTCATACTTGTTGAAAAGCTTCTCTTGTAGTGCACTGACTTGAGAATCGTACTGGGATATAATCCCAATTTGTAGCTTAAGTTCGGAACCTTGACAGGCTGTAAAAGCAAGTTTTTCTTTAAAGTTAGATTACTCGGTTTGATTGTACAATCTAGCAGTAGATAGTCATTGTAATTTACTAGCAATTTTGCCACATTTAATTTTAAATATAACATACAACAATCCTAGCTACAATAGTCATACCTTTGTAAAGGTTTCGCACTATTTTCATGATAATTGCTACTTCCACCAAATTTCTCCAGCCATGTACACCATTGTCTAGCTCTTCTCTTCCATCGGAAATATTTATAAACGAGTAGGGACCAAACATCGGTCCTGGAAGATACTTCCTATCATAACTTTCACAACAAACATTTGGAGCATCCAAAATTGCACCTTGATAAAAGACAGAATTTGGAAAATAACTGATCTTAGGTAGCATTCTGTGCTGAATATTTAGTTGGTGTTTTGAGTGACCCATTGAACTCAACCTTTCGAATAAACTCCTCCCAAACCCAGCACGATCAGCAACCTAAACAACAATAAAAAGTTACGGTGAAGTGAAACCATTGAGAGTAATGTTAGGTAGCTAAGTACATGAATGTGAACACATGAGCAGAAATGAAAAAATAAAAAACAATTATATCACCTTGCTATTAACTATCCCGGGAAGCTGAAAATCATCTCCAAATAAAACAGCATGTCGTATGACTTTAAGTTGTAGAGGTATCATCGATTCACACTCTTTCAACTGAGCAGCTTGGTCAATAACCAGCACGTCAAATGGTTCCATTTCCATGTTATGCAGACAATATGAGTTAGATGCTGTACAGAAAACGAGCGAAGCATTTTGAAGACAGAACCTTATCACCGAATTTCTGTCCTTCAAATCTTGAAAGCAGCCATGAAGAGAAATCCGGAGAGATCTTAAAACACCAATACACTCACTTGTCAAGTTGTATAGTGTGCTTGAAGTGCAAGACCGAAATGCATCACATCCAAGTGTCTCTATGGAATCGTCTACTTGCAGACGAGCAAAAACTTCCTCTAGCTCATCATCAATAATATCATTTTGAAACAGCATATTATCAAAAGATTCAAGCAGATCAGGAAGCCTAACCATGTTATCTAACTTATTTTGCAAAATGTACCCATCAGACAGATGGTTGCATAAAACACTGGTGCATTCTTTGAGTATTAAGGCCAATGCTCGGTACTGCTTTCTCGTGAATTCCAGAAATGAACAGTGGATATCTGATTTCTTCTTAGCTTCGAATAAGTCACCATATATCTTCTCTAGAAAAGCAAGATATTGAGATGAAAATTTTTCAAGAAAATCTATCATGTCTTCAGAACATTTGGTCCAACCGGTCAGTGGAGAGAAACATTCTAGCAATCTGTCGACTCGGTAGTTTATATCAATCTCCTTGAAATTATAACATAAACTATTATCACTCCCGAATAAGAGTAAGTTTCCCAAAGAACATGCAGAATTAATTTTGCCCAGGTAGAGGTCGCTAGGCTCTTTTACAAGCTTCAGGAAACGCCATGCAAACTCTGCCACAGCAACATTAGTTGGACCACATGCAAGAGTTCTGCAGTCTCTTCTTAGAAGTGCATATAGCAGGATGCTTGCAACTGCAGTTTTTCCTGTCCCCGGTGAACCCCAAACAAGTTCAACAGATGGTCTGTGATTGCACTGCACTGATTTTATTAAGCCCGCTACTGCAGCCTTCTGGGACTTGTTAAGATCAAATGATAACAATTCCGCACCACCTATTTCTGGCCAAATACTACAACCTTGAGAAGAGCAGAGATTGCAATCTTCTTTAACCAGTGATACCGAAACTTCACTGATGATTTCCATGTTTTTGGACATGTCCAATGCGCTCCAAACTCTAGTTTTGGTTGTCACGTTTGTAAGAAACACAGCAAAAAGTGAGTTCTCCATGCCATCGCTAATCTTATTGGTTTTTGACATTTGGACCTTACAACTTGTAAGTAGCATGTCATCATCCACTTTAGCACAATGGTCATCCACCCCTTCAACATCAGTGACCAAAGCCAAAGACCATGTCCTTTTATTCTCTAAATCAGAGACAGATTTAGGTACCGAATCTACAGACAAAAGCAAAAGGTCCCCTTGATTTGGCTTATACGGTTTTTTGCCACTTCCAACATATGTATTTCTCCAACAACCGGCCTTAAGGTCGTAGCCAACGCTCTCAGACTTCTGTATCGAAATAACTTCAGCATATGGTAACTCTGAAATTAAATCCACCATCGAACACAACTCAGAACGAGTGTCCTCAATTAAAGGATGCGTAAAAGAGCTAAGATATTGCTCAACTGAATGAAAATATTCAGGTATCCTTTCAACCTACAAAATTAAACACAGCTAAGTTTAGACACATACATAAGAACACAATAAACATCAAAAAATGGCTAAGCATATATATAATTAATTTGATGGGTCTAAGAGAAGCACTATAGGTCACTTCATCTTCCCTAATATCCAAGGCCAATGCCATGTAGCTAGGGAAAATGCAAACCCCATATATCTGCATGCATTAGGCCTGCAATTCATATTCAGTTTACAAAACCTAAAAGCTTACATCAAGAGATTGCTTCCCAATACTAAACTTAAGACCAACAAAATCTTATGGGTTTTCCCCAAATGGTAAAAATAAAAAAGAATAAGAAGAAAACCATTTCTTTATCATGCATGTTCATACAAAGTATACATATAGCTAGAGAGTGAGATAGACCTTATATTTGAAGAGATCAGCGTTACATATGTCTTCTATAGACCAAGAAAACAATATTTCCAGTAAACCATTAGCTTCAAATTCATTTCTGTAGAAACCCATTTCCAAACTTCTTCTTCCCTGCTTGCAACTTCAGCCTCTATCTTATTTGAGCATCAAAAAACATTAAAACAGTAGTAAAAACCACAAGTTGATTAAAATAATCCTTAAGGGTACTCCAAACAAAACAAAAACATTACTTAGTCTCAGTAATTTGAGAACTCCATTTTTACTTTCACCAAGTCCTGCAGATTTCCAAGAAAACTTTTGAAGCAGAAAAGGAAGACGTAAAGAATTTGTAGACACAGTGTAGGTAGGACTAGGAGCATAGACTATAAAGACTATTGAATGAGTAGTTGTATAGCCTTTTATTTACTATTATTGTCATTTCTATACATGCATCGACACTATTAGTATATGTTTATAAATAATATCTCTCTCACGTTTTATCTTTCCAGATGGTGCAATCTTAGCATATCACGCCATGCATCCAAATCTTAACGATGGAAATGATGGAAGAAGACTGAGAGTCAAGATATTATCTGATTTGGTAATCCAAAGGACGCCATCTTAAGCACCTCTTAATATCCAAAGGATAAAAAAATAAATAAGACTTTTATTGGGAATGTAAAAGTTAGTATGATGTAGTAATTTAAATTACAGTTTCCCAAGTACACTAGTTCAGCATCGTTCACACCACGCCCCGAGCGTTTCACTCGCCTTGCAACTTCGGTCATTTGTGGGGTTGACCACCGAAATTACCTGGTTCGGCAGAATATATCTCAGCTTCCAACATTTGTGTTTGGGCAACTAAATTTGTTATCTTTAAGTATGGCTCGGACAACTTAATGCCGGACCATAGGGTTTTGATGTTGCACGGACGAGCATGCTGAATCGACAAAGGTTCAGAAATGCAATAACAAGTCATGTTGTTTTCCAGTAATGCTTTGTTGACCGGGAGAATCTATCGGGGATTCTCCCGTGTCTCATACAAAAACCGGCCCCCTATAATTCCTGGTGATGGGTCATCGGGACTTCCAAATTTGTGTGAGACACGGGAGAATCCTCGGTAAATTCTCCCCGTATCATTACTGGTTATTTTCGAGTGTGAGATGTAATAGACGGAAGAATTTGAATGTTTGACGGATGGTAATACTAATACGGGTGCCCAAAATTGGGAACAAAAATTTACAAATTCAGTCATATATATGGTTACATTCTATACATTCTTTTCCAGAACCTGGGAAAAAGACATTGTATTAAAATCAAAATTGAAACCCACATTTTTCTTATGGGATTGTCAACCATCTTGTTCTCCAAGTTGGCCAACTTTGTATCCAAGTTCTTCATCAAGATCCCCATGCGTCTAACTGAAACAGAGAATAAATCAGGTTTTTAGCAGAAACAATCACAGAAGAAAACTGTTGCGAGAAAAATAAAAGCTTTCTCCTGCAAGTTTATTGATAAAGTCACGGTACCCTTACTTAAGAAATTCGTGTGAGTTTGTCTGTGAAGGAATGGAGAATGAAGAATCCTCTTTTTGGCCCTCCTTCCTCCTCAAAAATGTGCAGTTTTGTGCTTTGAAACACACTGTTCTCAATGATGGGTAGATTATATATATCAAAAACTCATCTCGAATTAAGTAAGAAAAATTCAGTAAGAATTAGTATTACCTAAAGGCAATGCATATATAGTCAATTAGCTCCCTGCCACATATTCCTTCTCAACTTGATTGAACTTTGCTTTCAAGTGATCAGTAAGACTGGATTGAATTGTCTTTGTGATCCTTTTCTGATGTCTTGTTCCTTTCAGCCAAGCAATTCCAAAGTGTACTTGTACATTACATGACTTCGATTTTGAGGGGAGATCCTCTATTTGATATCTTAAGTGAACCTGCAGAAAGAGAGAGAACTGAATTAGGAACCCAAAATTCTCAATGGAACAAGAAAGCAAGATAATAAGCCAACTTATGTATCAAAACAAAACAAAAACAAAAACAAAAAGGATAATAAGCCAACTTTAACCAAGATAAGAAAATTATAATGAATGCCATACAGTAAAGTAGTCGCCAAGCGGGACACCGTTCAAGGTCATGACCTCTTCAATAATCCATGCTTTTCTATCAGAGAAGATAGATTTCTGTTGCGTACTTGTCACTTCTCCTCCGTAACAAGCAAATTTTTTGTCGAATTTGTAGCAAATTTGCCTCTGGTATATTTCAGGTTCAGACTTCACCAAATCCCATGGTGAATGTGTGTAGTCAAGACATCCAACTTTCTCCATTACCCTACGATCTAGGTTACCTCCATCAAACACTTCCATAAAGAAATCACTCTGACAATGAAACAAATTATCAATTTCTATTTCCACGGAAACTAAACAATAGACACAGATAGTGTAAAATAACAAGCACATGCTAAGTATGAGCTATCCCATTCTATATATTTAGGCAGAACATGCACCTTCATGGTAACTTATATCAGGATTCAGGACAACTAGTATACAGGTGATGTTTCTAAAGTAGATGATAAAATTTCTCCTCTAGAATTAGATATGCATCGCACACCAAAAGAGCACTCACAAGAACAGGGAGAACAGAGGAATAGATCTCTGACATGCTTGCATCCTCGAGCCCCAAGAAAGAACCACTCTCTTGCGTTCGCAGACTTTTAACTCCAGATTCTTCTTCAACTATTTGCACCTTTTGCTCAGGACTCAAAGATTTTGCTCTCCACAGTGCCACTATTGTCCTGTAAAAGATAAATGGGTCGTAGTTATTTCGGCTAGAAAAACTTTAACGTAACTCTGGCCTTGTTAGATACATGTGAAAATCTATGTGTTGGCAAATATTTTACAGACTATCCAAAGGATCAAAGCTTTTGATAGGTGAAGGTGAACTACGCAGCACATTGAAACTCAGACTTCAAATTTTGAACTTTTTTAGACATCACTAGGAAAACTTCTTATAAATGTTGGTGTTTATTGCATATTCCATCAAATTACCGGATGTTCAAAATGAAAGAATTGGACTAAAGGACTACTTCCCTAATTTAAGGACATATTTTCATGCTAATGGACCATACTAAAAAACAAAGGAGAGATAAGAGGAAACTAGAGGGAAAGAAAAGTTAAATACTTAAATTTGGGTTAAATGTGGTCAATGTCTTGACTCTTGACAAAGGAAAAGGTAAAAAGACCATTGGGATGGGGGGGTGCTCCTTTAGCTTTCCCTTTAAAACTAAGCTTGTCTTTAAATTGGGCCTTAACCATTGTTGGGTAGTAGAAGAACGGTGGTCTATACAACCACTGCGAGTAAGAAGACAGATTTTAAGTGATATCTACTTATATGACCAGACATGGCAACTCAATCACGCAAAATACTTCAGTATATTCATATTGGTTTGTGTTTGGTCTAACCAATATTATTTAAGGATGTTTTTAAGGTGTGTGTGTGTGTGTGTGTGTGTGTGTGTGTGTGTGTGTGTGTGTGTGTAAGAGAGAGAGAGAGCATTATACCTCTGTGCTACATTGAAAGACACAAAGGACTGGAAGTGGAACTTCAGCCTTCCATCCTCATCCTGTGTTTTAGCACCATGCTTTGCATCCATACCTTTGCCTTTGCGTAATATAAAAATAATGGAGGGACTGCACATTGAAGCCAGGGTCGGAGGAAGTAATTGAATATCGTCTACATCCTCCCAAAGAAAGAAAAACTTTGTTACATGTCCAAACATGTTTGTATGGAACCCAATTACTCTGGCAGACAGAAAAAGTCGACCCTGCACAGCAACAACCAACCAGCCAACCCTAAGTCATATAATGTTTATATGCAACAGCTAAGTTTATTAGATGATCCACAAATTAGGAGTAGACCCTGGACAATAGCAATATTGGGTTCAAAACCTATAGTGTCAGTTGTTATGGTACCTGAAGCGGCATTTTCCGCCTTAAGTGACAGGTGAAATCATTGATGAGAAATTCCTCTGGTGGAAGCCCAAATATTTTTTGGAAGGCTGAATTTGTTTGAGGCGACCGGAGATTAATCTAAAAATAATGTATACCAGTCACATGAGAAACAATGAAAAAGACTAGTAAATGCAATTTGAAAGGTGAATTCCTACTATAGCAGCTAATTCACCTTCTTTCCGACCTCTTTCTCCATCTTTGCTAAGTACTCTTTGACAACATTGGAACCTCTTGTGTTGTTCAGGAATATTTTTATATGCAACTTAGCCTGACATGCCTGAGCTAATTTTCCTTTAAGAGGGATCCAAATATCCGCAAGATCAGACATATTTGACTTCAAGAAATTTATTTCAGCATTTCCCAGACATGTAGGTTCACTAAAAGGCCCATCAAAATCATATACTTCAACCTCCAGCATAGATGGAGGCTCATCCATCGCATCAAATTCAAATATTTCTGCCAACCAGATAAGGTGTTTCAACAATACAATCAATAATGAATCATTTAATCATGCTGCTGAGCAACCTATTAAAAAATTCACGAGTAGATATCTTTTGGTGATTGTGGCTTATATGATATTCATGAGTGACATGATACTGCTACCTAGAACATAGGTATATTAAGCTGAAACTCCAGAAGGGTATATTACCATTCCACTGAGGGTTGGGTTTCTGAAACTTTATGGAACTGGTTCTTCTTTTACCATTACAAATAAAGACAACGAATGGATCTGAAAATCCACTTGAATCAACAGCTGCCAAGGAACTTCCTTCAATCAAAGCAACAGTTAGCAACCAACCATCCCCTTGCGCTTTCACTCCATGATCGCTACCTTAAATTAACGACATGACAGAGAGTGCATCAATTTCATAAAAATATCATCACGAGTAAGAAGGAAATACTTTCTATTTCATATGGCAAGGAATAAAACATTAGAACACTAAACCATTGAAAAATAGTTCAAACACTTGCACGTACATCAATTTTATGAATAAGCAAAGTCAGAAAATACCATTTTGTTTCTTGGCATGCATGAAGCGTACTGTTATCTCGAAAAC
Source organism: Papaver armeniacum (assembly GCA_023531295.1). Classification (NCBI taxonomy): domain Eukaryota; kingdom Viridiplantae; phylum Streptophyta; class Magnoliopsida; order Ranunculales; family Papaveraceae; genus Papaver; species Papaver armeniacum. The sequence continues at coordinate 26,117 of JAJJWW010008939.1, forward strand.
TCGACGGAGTTGAAGAACTAGAATTCCACAAACGATAAATTCACCAATAGAATCCGGCAAGTCTAGCCCGTCAAACTCAAGCCCTTGGATTTTATTAGGCATGGCTACAAATATGTGCAGGAGAACATATCCTCCCATAACAACCGTAGAAAGTACTGTAAGATTCAAAAAATACTGTCTAGCAAGCCTCCAAATTGACTGTGGTTCCGCCTGCAAAGAAGCTAAGCACTGCTCCTTGCTGGACCCAAGATCTTTCAAATCAACTACTTTAACACTTTGAGACAACGTTTCTGCATACTGCTTAAAGCTATCCTTAAGTCCTTGTCGAGCCCCACCTTCAATCATGCCTTTCATCATGGTGCTCTGTATAAAATTAAGGCGCCATGATATTACCAGTCTCGATGACTGCTCTCCTGATGGCAATTCAGGACCTGGTGTTATGCAGTAGAGTATTTCTGTCCTGAAAGTACTCCCATACATAACATCCGGTATGCTCACACTTGCTAGAACAACAAAAACCTTACCATCCACTTTCAAATATGTTTGCTCCTCAGTGGCTTTCACAGACTTGATTAATTTAGTTGCAGCATTTACATAAGTAAAAACTCTTGTTAATTTCTCACCACTATCATCAAATTTCCATGGTTTATACTGCAGATCTGTAGTTCCCTGTAGGTCTGCCATAGTTTTTGGAAAATTTGAATCCGGTGAAAAAAGAAGAGAGTTCAGGTCAGGCGGTGCAACTGCATAAGACTGGTCTAAAAGGATTCCACCTGGTAAGTTGCTTGGAATGTCGCCTCCCTGATCTTTTGACTCCATCATACTAATTAGTTCGCCGAAGGTGCAACCACCAGATGGGTTTTCAGAACCATTCTCACTAACATCAGGTTCAGGTCTATCAGATAAATCTGATTCAGAAAGACTTCGACTGGGAGTTGATGTAGTTTCACTTCTTTGGAAAATTTGAACAAAACGGCCTGCAATTGATTGTGAATTTGGCTTCTCTTCTTTACCAGAAGTTTCTTCTTCCATTTTAGTAGAAGATGTCCGTGAAGGACTTTTTACAGATGACCATAATGAAACAGATGATGAATCACTAGTGAAGTCCGAATATTTGTCGGTATTAAGTGCATCATTAGGACTACCAGACGGTGATTCCTCAAAACTAGAGTTATTTAAGGATAATGAAATCGCCACACGAATTTCACCTACAAATTATAACAAAGAAATCCCCATTAACAGTATAAATGATATGGTATTCTCGGTCTACATCTTGTACTATCAAAAGCTCCAAGGTCATATTCCTAAGTATGAAACTAAGCTAATCTGCTTATCTACTCTCTAAACCTCTTAACTGTATTATAACAAGCAAGATTGGTCAGAATGAACAATGTGTGTTCTTCATTCGACATTTAGGGACGCATGTATGCTGATCAGCTAACAATGATCCTTTCTTTTAACCTTGCTAATTGGACTAACCATATAAACATCAAACATTTCTAAAACAGCAAATTCAAGTAAAGACATTCGAAATTTGAAATCAAGTAAGTAAACAATCAAAAACTAAATAAAAGTAAAGCATATCGACGTACCATAATCTTTGTTCTTAGATTTATTGTTCTTGGGTTGAAGAGAATACCAAGTGGTTTCAAGAAACTTATTCTCTGCATCAAAAATCTTCCAGATTGGAATTTTAAGTTTCCCCACAAAATCATCATTGAAGTATTTATCTTCATTCAAAACATAAATCCGAAGTTTCTCTTTTAAATCTTCGACTCGAAAACTAAAATCTTCACCCCAAGAAGGATTTACACTTTTCTTTACAACCTTAGTCTTGAATTTCTGTTTTCCAACTTTTAATTTCACATATGCATCACTTAATCCATTAAAATCTATTCCTCTTAAATTCCGAGCTTCTATCACACGCACAAACAGCTTCATTTCTTTCTCTCCTCAAAAATGTGATTACCAAAATTTAAACATTATAAAAAAATTGTTCAAACAAAAGACAGAAGAAAGAATCCCAGCATTTTAAAATTGAGAAACAATTTTTTTATCAAAACCCAAAAAAATCAAAAAAAAAAAAAGTATATGAGTTTAACAATCAAAACCTGATCATTTTCGTAAAAACAACAAAATTTTAAAATTATGTTTGCATTACATTTATTAAGATCAAAATCCAGAGATTAAAGAATCAAAGGAAAATAGAGATTACTATTTGATCCCCAGAAATCAACAGATTCTATGAATAAGTATAATTATGTCAAAATATTAAACAATTAATCTCAATGTAGGTACTAAACGTAACATATATCAATTAATACAAAAACATCAAAGAAAGATCGTGAAGAGAAAATGGAGAAAATGCCTAATTTATATTGTTAAAAAAGAAAACCCAAATTTATTTACATAGAAAGGCAATGCAGGGAATAAAAAGATCATGATGAAAGCAGGTTAATGTATGTATGAATATATTGTAATCCATTGAAATAACTTACTAAGAGAAGAAGATAAATAATCAAATCCCAACAAATTTCGTCATGATTATTGTTGTAACCTAATTTCTGCGGAACAAATGCTGGACGAAAAGAGGAGAATGGAAACGAAATGTTTACATATTGTTTATACGAAATGTTTGTACGAACGCGTTAGGTTTGTGCCTAGGAAGTCTGAGTTTTGAAATTTGATTGTTATTTTTAAATGTGATTGTTATAATAGCAGAAAAACGGTTGTTATAACGATTCGGGTGAAAAAACGTTTTTAGTCGGATAAAACGGTTACGACGGATAATGTCAAAAATGTACATTCACAAAAAAACTCGAGATTAGCTAACCTTGCCTATTTTTATTTTATTTTTTTTGAAGGAATAAAAAGCATGAAAGCTCCAAATTTTATTAATAATTATATATAATTACATAATGTTCGATTACATCCATAAATCGAAATACATAATTAGTACAATAATTTTAAATCGAAAAAATTCGAAAACAAAATTATGCGCCAAATATATATAAACCGATAGGAAAATTGAAATCTTCTAATTGTTTATCACCATTTGTTGGATACTCTCCAAGGAGATATGATGCTTCCATTTTAGAAGTAATATGCCCAAATTCCATATCGAATTCTGTAGTCTCTGATCATCACGTCCGTAACTGGTTGGATGAAAGATTGGTCGAAATCGAAGACCCTCCTGGAGGTATGAGAAATCGTAATGGCATACACTTGCCATACATATGAGAATTAAAAGAAATAATATAAACATACTGATCATTGTTATAATGCAATTTTATTTATTCAAAACATAAAAAGAAAGCTAAACTACTCTACCCGAATCTTAACAAAATCAAGATCCGGGTAGAAATAAGAAAGTAAATTTAAGAGGAAATTACTGTAGAAGATGAAGATAACTGATTTCTGGATGAAGATAACTACCTAGTGAAATAATATAATTGCAGAGTGTTTTTAGGAGAGATGAAGCACTAACCTTGCCTATCAAAGATGGTGGCCTTGGTATCTACACTATGGCAGACACACGCGCCCATTGTTATCTTGCCTCCCAGAGTCAGACTACGTCGGTGCAGAAAGTGATTCTTGGTATCCAGATAAAGGTTTTTCCTATCAGTTTGCTCTTCAGAATTTTATTCATGTATGTGGATTACCTTTTAATTATTGCGTCGATGATACTGCCCCCCTTCTATGCACTCCTTGGCAGTCACTTATTTTGATGCAGTTAAGAAGCAAATCCCCATCCAATTTTCATTATCTGCAAGAGATTTCATTTTGTGGCAATGTAACCGGGTTAAACATGCACAAGATTATCTTTTGGACGTACCCATCAGCGGGCTGGATCAATGCCTTGGGCCTAGACAGTTTAGAGTGGTAGTTTGTTACCGGCTTGGTATTCCCTTGTTTGTCGAGGTTGGGCTGTGCTCAAGCTATAATAGACATATGGATATTTTTGGTGATCATGCACTCCAAGTTACTAACCCAGAACTGAAGAATGGTGTCTTCGTTGTTGTCCATATATCTTCAAGTTCTTCGTGGGTAACAAGAGCAAGTATCAACATTTCTATGTTCCTAGTCTAACCTAACGAAGTTGAGTTTAGTAATCAAAACAAGCGACTCTGAGTTTCAGAACTATTTGACAACCAAACTTGACATAATAACGTTTGGTGGGTTCAATCGAACAATTCTCTAACATACATTGTCGCGTCCTTTGGGAGGGTTGTTTTGCACAAAATAAGTTGAAATATCAAATAGGTATGATGATAAATGATTTAAATGGTCATATATGTATTTAATGGTCAAACCTGAAAACGTGAGGGGTACCAAAATCACCAACAACTTTTTCTTAGGCAACCTGTATGGACTAAACTCGAATACAATTCCGAGAGTTCAACTTAATGAATCTCAATCAAGGAATTATATGAAGAGCTTATATATTTTTCTCCTACAATTAGAAAGTTTACATAACCAAATCCGTGAACCTGGCTATGTGTGAGAGTACTTGGACGATCTTAAAAATCAATATCTAAGAATCAATCAAGTCATATGCAATAAACAAGGATGGATGTATCTACTTTGATTGATTTACGTGCAACCTGTGATATTTCAATTATAAAGATAAATAATATAATGCGGAAAACAAATAACACAGACACCAGAAATTGTGATAACGAGGAAACCGCAAATGAAGAAAAAACTCGGGACCTAGTCCAGACTTATACACCAAACTGTATTAAACCGCTACAGACACTAGCCTACTACCAATTAACTTAGGACTGGATTGTAGTTGAGACCGAACTAAACTCTCACAGCAGTTCAGTTACAATCGCACTCCTTACGCCTCTTGAATCCCAGCAGGACTCTGCGCAAATGATTCCCTTAGTTGACGTCCTTTACAGCCTAAGAGTTGCTTCAACTCAATTGAAGACGTTAAACCAATTTACCTCCCACATATAATCTTATATGTGATTTCTTTTATGATCAATGGATCAAGGTGAGACTGGAAATCGATAACAATAGACAAAGTCCATCTAACCTCGAAATCCGGACTTATGCTTCCCGAAGAGCAGCCTAGGTTATCATTCACCTCACAAGTATTAAACATGTGGAATCACAAAGTATGAGACGGAGAGAACATTGCGATTTCTATCTATCTTATTCGAGTGAGCAACTCAACAATCAAACAAGATCAGGATACACGAACTATCAAGATAATAGATAGTTGGACCTGGCTTCATGAATCCTTAGGTGAAGTCTTTTTTAGTTGCTAAACCCTAGAAGGTGAAAAGACGAGGGTACCCAAATATAACTCAATCTAAAACTTTTCCACCTATAAGTCTTTTCTCCGAAAGTGATTGTCTATGGACTGAGTCGAGACAATATAACTAATCGGTTCACACTTCGTGTGATTGTCTATGGATACGAGATCGAGACAATACAACAACGAAGTATGATTACTTGATAATAGGTTCGGACTTAACCAAACATAATAGGATTTCTATCAAGTAATTAGGAATTAACGTTTGTGTATTTTACATCTAATTATAATAAAAACAATTATAATTGCGGAAATAGAAAAGTAAAAGACACGGCAAGATTTTGTTAACGAGGAAACCGCAAATGCAGAAAAACCCCGGGACCTTGTCCAAAAATGAATACTCTCAGGATTAAGCCGCTATACAAAATCTAAACCAACTTCGTATAGTTGAGACCAAGCAACTAAACCTATAGTTCACCTAGTTCCGTCTGTATTCCCACGCCTCCAACTTGTAATAAGTCACGTACTTGGAACAATTACTTTGGTTCATATTCTAAACAGTAAAGGAACAACAAATCTGTTTGGTATCAACTCTTTTTAACCAAGTGATGTGAGTTCGACAAAAGGCTCTTCCGTTTATCCCAATAAACTCCTTTGTCGGGTCCTTAGATATATCTAATAACAACTACCAAAGTAATTGTATAGATTTTTCAATCAATACTTTGAATCACAAAGAATTGTATTGATGCCGATCTACTCAACTAATCAATCCAATCTACCAAAAGGATAAATCGATTATAGTTGGATCCTCTTTAACCGAAACAAGTATTGTGCACACCAAAGATTATGAACCCAAATAAGAAATCTTCTTCGTCTTCAAATCTTCTTAGATCTTCAATAAACACCTGCACACAATCAACTTGAATCTCTTGTGATCAATCACGCACAGAACGGAGTCTGTTAACAATGGATTATCACAAGATATCTTTAGATCTACAAACAGTCTAAAGATCCCCATTTCGAAACTTCGATCTAGTTTGAGTGAATCTTATATCAAGAGAAGATTCTCAAGCATAAACAAACTAGGTGCAATCAAAGTTCAACAACCGTTAGTCAATCAAATCAATCGAAAACTAATAATAAACCGCAATTATCTAGTTTCCTACCAACGAAACTAATAGAGCTTATCAATCCCAAAGAAGTCTTTAAACCAAGCGGCCGTAAGAGATTTGGCCTAATTAGGTTACTTTCCTCTCCGAATAGGCGGCTCCACCAGTAACAACACAACTAGGTAGTTTTGCTGGCTCTGAGGATTAGTTTCCTCGAAATGCAAACTTTGATATTTATAGACCAAGGAAGTTTGGACACCAAGGAATTTCCAAAACCAAAAATATTCTCAAGATATGCAATATATTCCAAATTCGGTTTCCATAATTCCTGGAAATGCTTTGTCCAAACATTGACCAAAAATCTCTCAGAAAATCTCCAACTAGTAAATGCGCATTACTAATTTTCATTTTCCAAAAATAAAATTAAAAACCTTACTAATTTTTATTTTCCAAACATCCTAATACTTTCAAGCTAACCTATATGAAGTTGACTCTAGTACATAATCAAGCGACTCTTTAAATGAGTTTTGGTTCACTAAAATATGACAACCAAACTTGACATACCAACGCTTGGTGGGTTCAACCGAGTTATGCTCTAACAATCTCCCCATTTTTCAATTTTAGTGACAAAACTCTTACATCATATGGATAAACAAATTACAAGAATTCATTACACATACGCTTGATTCCCGAATTCAACAGCACAATAACCTGTATACATTCAATCCATAAATGTCGTTGTTGACATTATAATAACAAAGCTAATACACCCCCCTAAAGGTAAGATATGTAGATTTTATCAATCCGCACGTCTTTGTTATTCCTTTGTAGTCCATATAACTACAAGTATCAATATGATATGCTACTCCCCCTTAGTCTATGCTCTACTCTTTCGTTAGATAAACGTTTAAGCACCAATATCCTTTCCCTTAGTGATACCAATCAAAATAAATCAATACCAGTATCACTTGTTTACTCCATAAATTTCTCCCTCTTTTTGTCATAAAATGACAAAGGTACGAGCAAATAAAGGACAAACCGAAAGGATCTTACAAATCTCACAAGACTTGCAACCTATAGAGTTAAGCACGGGGGTTCCACACACCATTTTTGATAACCAATATCAAAACAGAAACTACAAAGTAATTTTGTTTTGATATGTTATCAAGGAAACAATTTCCCGAAGAAATTTTCCCTAATAGTTTAGCAAACCAAAAGTCGACTAAGCACCTTAGTTCCTTTGCTAAAACGATTGTGCAAATACAATCGCTTGTTCGATAAGACCAAAATAAAGATAACTCTATTTTTCTCATCAGGTTCTAATTATCCATATAACTTAGACCTTTCACTTTTAAACAAGACAAGTACTAGGTTAGTTAACTATCATTTCTTGTTAAGGCATTCAATTAGACTTGAATAACCGAAACCTCCACTTTGATAAGTCTAACTAAGATCAAAATTAACTTAGTTTCTCTTATTCGGAATCGAATTGGATTACACAATCATCCCGAAAACCTTTTATTTCGTTAAGCCATAAACAATTCATACAAACCAAATAAATCAACTTGCATAATTATTCACCTCAACCGAAAGCAATTGAAACAACATAGACATTAAAGCACCGCAATTGCACCGAAATTTTGTAAGCCTAAACGATTGATACCAAACAATAAAGCAAGATAACAATAGTTTTTCTTAACCTGAAACAATTGAATCACACACACATCCATACACAAATAATGGAATAAAACATCAATTGTACCGAAATTTTGTTACGCAAAAGCAATAAATATACGCAATAAACTCAAGCTTTTCTTAAACAGGAAAATGATTAACTAACAAAGTCATTACCTCAAATTTTGCATCCTCTTATCCAATATGTTTGCATCTTCTTCCAGGGAGAATTGATACCGAAATATCATTATGTTGTCATCCTTATGCAAAACAAAATAATAACAACAACCAACCTTTACCAGAGAAAGGTTGAAAATCGGTTTTTAACTATTGCAAGCAAAAGTTGAAAACCCCGAAACACATATGCTTTTATGCTAAACCAAACGATTCAACATATTGTGACTTTTTCACATATTATTTCAATCAGAACCCCTCATGATTCTTTGATAAAGCCTACCAACATGGGCTAGAACTTAATCCTGCTAAACCAAAAAGTCACCCAAACCATAAGGGTTCACCACATATGAGATCGAATATCAAGGTCAGAGAACCGTAATCAAACATCCCATAAACATACATAGCAATAAGATAAAACATTCAATCACAGGCTATGTAAACATAAACTATCACAAGAAAGATTATAAAACAAATAATTTTATTCATAATAAGATAGTTTTATTCATAATAGACCTAATACAATCATTGAGAGAAATCAAAAATTGATGTTTATTTTTCCTTGCAACTCAGTCCTTCATATCAGTGCTAATTGAAGGCAGATTATTACTTTCAGTCTTCAGCTTGTGAATTTCTTCAAGTAGATAACCTTGTTGCTTAACCAGAATTTCTTGTAGGTGAGAAATTTTTGTGAAGGATTCTGCAAGATCATGTAATTTTGTCTTTGATTGAACACAAAAGTGTGTCAATGCTTCAATACACTGATCTTTCTTCAGCATATTCTCTCTATTCTTCTTGCTAAGCCAATCTCTCTTTTTGATTTTGCTCTTAATATCAAGAGAAGATGCAAACTTAATCTTAAGTTGATCTTTCTGATCTAGCAACTTACAAAGAGAAGATGTCTGATCCAGACTCATGGTTCAGACAAGGAATGACCAAAGAAGGAGAAGGATCTTTATATAATTTTCATACTTCCAAAAATATAATATTCCTATAAATACGAATATATCAAATATTTTTTAAATACTATATTTTATTCCCATAATCTACACATAAGTGCCTTGATTTTTATTCTTCCTCACTCAAAATTCGGCACACATGGTGAGGAAAGTATTCTAATACCGACCAGGTGGTATTAGTATGAGATTTTCTCTCATTATGGAATTTTGAACAACCAGAGTGTTCTTGATCTATTATCGTATGAGAAATTCTCCTCTTGTTACCTCGAACTAGCGAAGTATCTTGAGTATGACTTGGGTTGCCTATGCAACTTTTAGCAGTTCTATTTCTGAGACAGTTTTTGCATCTTGTTTTATTTTTCCCTTTACCATTAGATGATTTAATAACATCGGAAGACATGTCCATTTTTAAAATGGGTAAATCACTAATGGAGGAGGAAGAAATAAGATTGACAACTAATGCAATATTAGTTGTTTCCTCTTCTTCAGAATCATATGAATCAGAGCTCTCATCTAGAGTTACAGCAGAGCCTTGCTTCCAGTGTATTTCTTAAGATTGGGACAGTCTTTAGCAATATGACCAAACCCTTTACACTTAAAGCATTATGGCTGTTATTCATCATCTTCTTCATGATCCTTTTTGACAGGAACTCGATCATGTGGGCGAGAAGATCGATGAGTATCCTTTATGAATCTCTTATTTCGTTTCTTTAAGAGATCTCGAAACTGTCTAGTAATCAATGATAATGATTGTTCAATTTCATCATCAGAAAATTCTACAATCTGTTCATCTGAATCATCCATCTGTCTATTCCTCTCCATTGGAGCTTTCGGAATTTTTGTAGCTTTAAAAGCGATTCATTTACTTTGAATAGACTGTGATTCATGATCAAAGATCTTTAACTTTCCAACGAGTGTGCTTCGTGAGAGAGTTGAGAGATCATTTGCTTCTATGATTGCATGCTTCTTAGAATCGTATCTTGGTGGCAATGATCTGAAAATTTTGCACACTATATCTTTTTCAGAGATAGTCTTTCCAAGAGAGAAAGAAGCATTAATTATGTGACGCCCTAACCTAATCACCTTCTTAACTAATAGGATTACAACCTAATTGAAACATCAAACCTATATTACCAATCTTAAGAAACTCAGTTACATAAGCTAATTCCAAAAACAAACCCATACACTATGATATTGTAAAAACTGAAGAGCTCTCTTGTGATAAGAACATGTTAATGTGTTTTTTTACATAATAAATAAAGAATAAAGGTATATAAAAGATTCATATCATCTCTAACATCGCAAAAAGTTTTAAGCTACGATAACGGATATCTTCACGCGCACCATTTCTTTGGATTACTGAAACTGAAGTGGGAACGAGTGAGCACATCATCCCAAAGGGGTGCCCAATGAAAACATATAATCTAGAAGTAATGAGTAACATGCTTCACAGTTCTAAAAGATAATGAAATTAAAACAAAATATTAGAAGAAAACAGATAACACCTTTTACAATCAACACGAAGCAGAAAATTGCTTCAATTCATATCCCCAGATATTACGTCCATAGTGGTAATATCCGTGAAAGGTCCACCTCGGATGGATCAACGAGAAAAGAATTAAACAACCTAAACATATGTTATCCCAACCTCGTCTCACTTAATGGAGGAGAAGATGCTAGGAATAACTCCAGTCTCAAATGATAGCATGAATCCAAGTACCGTAAGATATTATCGTGGGATGCGTACATCTCATAAAACCCAATGCCACCATCTAAGTCTAGAATATAATAAGATTTTGATTACTATGATCTGACCCCGCACAGCAGGTTCACAAAAGGCCCAATCATTATTCGTAGGCCGAAGTCTCCAAATAATGACCATATCCAGTCATGAAACTAGAATTTCTTCCTAAGTCAAGGTCATAGTAACCCAGTCATTCTACTAAGACTGCACAATCAAGTATAATATGCACATGAGTGGCTTCCCCAAATAAAATAGTATATATAATAATCAACCGTGGTAAAGCCGGACTACTAGGTAATAATCAACCGGGGTAAAGCCGGACTACTAGGTAATAATCAACCGGGGTAAAGCCGGACTACTATCTTAAGACAATAAAATGTAATACTATTTATCTGTGGTAAAGTCGGGCTACTAAGTAATAATCAAACAACGTAGATTGCCCTACTAAACTTAGCCAAGAGCTATGGGGAAACACAGACACTCTTCGCGGAGAAACCACACACTGCATATTACACAACATACCCATTGAATTACAAACAATATGCTTCCAGAAATTAATGACTCATCATGCTCGCAGATAAAATAAACTTAGTGATTACAGAGTTCCCACCTGAATTGATGACAAGCCATGCCTACCTCGAGATCCATGATCCACGGTTCATCCTTTGAATCGATCGTTGTTAATAAAGACTAATTGTTAATCACACATGCACTCTAAGAGATTGGCCAAAAAGGCTCACACAAGGCTCATAACATAATCTCATACAATTCTCTAGTTATAGTCTAAGTGAATTATCTAATGGTTCTAAGCCCATTTATGGTTTTACACCTTTTTATTATCTATCTTTAACATATCTAAGGTTTACTAAATCAATTAGGCTGGTTCTATAGTCCATTAGATATGTCTTAAGAATATATACAACTTGTAGAAGAAACCAAAGGTTAATTCGGACCTTAAGGGTCCAATTCAACAAGATAATAAAACTAACTCTAAGCCCAAGTCCATGGGCCTAATCCTGCACGACCCACTACACCGGCACATCACACAAGGCCTGGCCCAACTGGGTTAACTAACTGTCACTAACGGTCAAACTGACGGTCAGGTCAACTAACAGTCAATGTCTAAGTCCGGGTCAAAGGTCAAGTCCAGTCTAACTAATCAAGGGAGTCAAGTCTAGTCAACAGTCAAGGTCCTGTCTTGGCTCACTGAGCCGGTACAATGTCAAACCGATTCAACTCAGTAAAATACCCTGAGTCATCTACAAACAGAATCAGTCAGATAACCTGACTGGGATGACTAACACGCTTAAAATCATGATGCAACAAAACTCTATAATCATTCTAACTAAACTCCATTCCTGCAACAACAAATCAGTACATACTACTTTGAACAAGCATCTATATTTTCAATTCACTCAAAACTTGATTTTAACACTACCTATAACAACTACAACCCATATGTAAATCCATTGTCATTATCTTCTCAGCCATTTACTGCATCACCATCTAGGCTATAAAGCAACAATCAACCTTCGACTCATTTCAGTTGTACCAAACTCATTCATCCTCTAGCTGCAACTACCTGCAACACCAATACCAGCTCCCTTTCCGCACAATGAACCCCAACAGTTCATTCATAATCTTCAGCTGCAACTCAACTCCATTGCCTCAGTATCAACTCATCAGCTCTCCACATTAACACAACACCATCCTCAAGATCTTAACCACAACACCATGACACGGCCATTCAACTCCTTTCCTACACAGAACACCACCATAGGTATTTACAGTTCATTCACACTCAACTACTGAGCCACACCACATGACTCAATCTCTGTTCATCTCTTCCCCTGAGTTACACTTTCAAAACCATCATTCTTATATTTGTAACTTAAATCACAACAGCATCACTTTCTCTAAATTCTTTGTTCTTCAGTCACTCTTCATATCTTCATATCAGCAATAACAGCATCACCAATATCTTTCCATATCAATCACAGCAAGCTCAAACCCCAATCACTTCCAATATCAGTTCTTCATGTCCCCTGCCAGTCCAAAAACACTATCACAACCTCAAGCAAGACCACAACCATACTAACTCAACATCATCACTACCTGTGATTCAATATCCATCTCCACCAGCAACATCCACGTCTTTATAATTATTTTAAGTTTCTAACTCAGAAACCCTAATTCCAAAAATAAGGAAGAACAAAATTCCTAATTCTCTAAGAATTCAAAATTAAACTTCATGCTATCATCTATGCTTCAATAAACAACAAACCCACTCTATAATTAATAAAAACAGAAAGATTTCATAAAGAAATATCAATCAATTTGAAACCTAAATTACTTGTCTTTGATTAATCATCAAAACCATCTTCCTCTTCGAAGATTCACAGAAAAATCACCCCTTCTTCATCTATCAAACTAGATAATTGATTCCCCTAAGTTTCTTTTTGATTTCGCGGCTTCAGAAATGTCTCACAGAATCGCCAGAGAGAAAACGAATAAGAATAGAAGAAGAAGGAGGAATAAAAAGAATAAGAGAAATAATTTCTCTTCGACACGTTTGGTGGTGATAAGGCCAACAAAAAATGATAAACGTACCCAGGTAAAAGAATAAGGGCAGCCAAGCAGTTTGATAGCGAAATGACTATTTGCCCTCCGTCTATTCTGATGGAATCTTCTTCATCCGGTATCTGAATGACACGTTCGAGTAGTTCATCTCGCACAACTTTCCAAGATCTATCTAGCGATACTAGTTTCGTATATAAATCGTTGTTAAATTAGTTTCTATTAATTAAAATCCATATTGACTAATCGACTCATTAATGACTAATTTGGCTCTTGATCATCTTTAGATCAACTCTTGACCGGTCTAATAGCGTTAACGTGCTTGAGGGTCCTTACAAATTATCTCAGAGAGTTTAATATAAAACTCTTCAAAAGTGTCGTTGTCATCCATTTGAAGGTTTTCCCAATCGGAAGTAAGAGTTTGAAGTCTAGCTTCTTTCTCTGAAGTGTTTCCTTCGAATACGATTTGAAGATTATCCCAAGCTTCTTTCGAAGATTGACATGTTGATACATGATGTTGTAGATCACGACTTACAGCATGTATTATAGCATTCAAACCATCTGAATTCTGCTTCGCAAGAGCCTTTTCTTCGTTTGAAAAATCTACTAAGCGTTTAAACTCAGTTTCCGAATTTTCTATCTTTGGACGAATATAACCATCGACGACTAATAGCCATGTATTAAAGTCTCGTGATTGAAGAAAAGATCTCATAGGATTTCCACCATAGATTGTTTGTTCCGTCAAATCTTGGCGGTACGTTAATTGAAGTCGATTCATGAGAACTCGAGTTCATTCTTATAGGTTGGATCGCACCAAACACAGATTGTTAGGTCTTTTCATGTTAGTCTGCTCTGATACCAATTGAAAAGACGAGGGTACCCAAATATACCTCAATCTAAAACTTTTCCACCTATAAGTCCTTTCTCCGAAAGTGATTGTCTATGGGCTAAGTCGAGACAATACAACTAATCCATTCACATCGTCTATGGATACGAGATCGAGACAATACAACAACGAAGTATGTTTACTTGATAAAAGGTTTGGACTTAACCAAACACAATAGGATTACTATTAAGTAAATAGGAATTAACGTTTGTGTATTTTACTTCTAATTATAATAAAATCAATTATAATTGCGGAAATAGAAAAGTAAAAGACACATCAAGATTTTGTTAACGAGGAAACCGCAAATGCAGAAAATCCCCGGGACCTTGTCCATAATTGAATACTCTCAGGATTAAGCCGTTATACAAAATCAAACCAACTTCGTATAGTTGAGACCAAGCAACTAAACCTATAGTTCACCTAGTTCCGTCTGTATTCCCACGCCCCCAACTTATAATAAGTCACGTACTTGGAACAATTACTTTGGTTCATATTCTAAACAGTGAAGGAACAATAAATCTATTTGGTATCAACTCTTTTTAACCAAGTGATGTGAGTTCGACAAAAGGCTCTTCCGTTTATCCCAATAAACTCCTTTGTCAGATCCTTAGATCTATCTAATAACAACTACCAAAGTAATTGTCTAGATTTTGCAATCAATACTTTGAATCACAAAGAATTGTATTGATGTCGATCTACTCAACTAATCAATCCAATCTACCAAAAGGATAAACCGATTATAGTTGGATCCTCTTTAACCGAAACAAGTATTGTGCACACCAAAGATTATGAACCCAAATTAGAAATGTTCTTCGTCTTCAAATCTTCTTAGATCTTCAATAAACACCTGCACATAATCAACTTGAATCTCTTGTGATCAATCACGCACAGAACAGAGTCTGTTAACAATGGATTATCACAAGATGTCTTTAAATCTACAAACAGTCTAAAGATCCCAGTCGAAACTTCGATCTAGTTTGAGTGAATCTTTTATCGGAAGAGAAGATTATCAAGCATAAACAAACTAGGTGCAATCAAAGTTCAACAACCGTTAGTCAATTAAATCAATCGAAAACTAATAATAAACCGCAACTATCTAGTTTCCCACCAACGATACTAATATAGCTTCTCAATCCCAAAGAAATCTTTAAACCGAGCGGTCGTAAGAGATTTCACCAAATTAGGTTACTTTCCTCTCCGAATAGGCGGCTCCACCAGTAACAACACAACTAGGTAGTTTTTTGGCTCGAGGATTAGTTTGCTCGAAATGCAAACTTTGATATTTATAGACCAAGGAAGTTTGGACACCAAGGAATTTCCAAAACCGAAAATATTCTCAAGATATGCAATATATTCCAAATTCGGTTTCCATAATTCCTGGAAATGCTTTGTACAAACATTGACCGAAAATCTCCAACTAGTAAATGCACATTACTAATTTTTATTTTCCAAAAATAAAATTAAAATCCTTAATTAAAAGATTCTCAACTTATTTTTCGGTTCGGGATTTTTTCCTTTAGCTATTAAGGAATATCTTTGAACAATAAAAGATAAGCGTTATTGTACATGTTCAAAGTATGTTGACATCTTAACTTAGTAAATCATCTTTCATGTTTACTATCTTGGAATCGATTTGCCACACTTCCAAACAAGTTTAGAATTTGTTCATCTGACTTCCAAGAACTATGTGATTGATTAAGAACACTCAATCACCAATCATGGGTTTCACGGTTCTACCAAAACAAGTTTCGGTTCTACCTCCACCTGAGTACTGGATTTAGTCACACTAGCTTTCCAAAAATTCGGTTGCCTAGGTACTAGGATCGGTTCTCATATATATATGGCATCTAACTTGTATTTGTTGCACATGTCCATATGATCGATTCCCAATGTCTAAAAACATGTTGCACATGTTCATAGGATCGGTTCCCAATATCTAGAAACATGTTGCACCTCTTACAAGGATTGATTCCCCTCTTGTGATCGGTTGCACCTCTTACTAGGATCGGTTCCCCTTTGCATAGAGTTGGTCATACCAATAGTACTAAATCGATCATACCATCTCAGGTGATTACTTAAGATTGGTTTCACTAGTAAAAGTCATACTAATACAAAAGTCAGGCCTTGTGAATGGTTTTACCAAGAACATAAACAAGTCATGAGCGGTTATACTAATCACACATATTGGAAGTTCAAAAGATATGCAATGAATAACAATACCAATAATCCCAGCGATTTCCCTTTCGATTCATGAAACAAGTTCATGAATTTACTTCCTTTAAACGAATATAAAACATTGTTTACTTGGATGAAATCTTCACCTCATACCCATACATAATCACAATAGCATTTAAACGATTATGTCGATGTCTTATATACGAAGTTCAAAAGATAAGTGTTATACTTCGTATTGTATTCCTTTATACTACGTCTAACTAGAGTGTAATCATTCATGCTTCGCAGTTATGTTTTCAATATGTACGACTTGAAAGATACGTTAGGGAATGAAACAGTTCAAGTCAAATATCACTAACCTCAAGTGGAAGGATGATGTCGTCTTTGTAGCTCCTTACTTCTTCACTTCTTCAAGTCTTCGTAATACTTGTAATGTCTCATATCCTAATACTTTCAAGCTAACCTATACGAAGTTGACTCTAGTACATAATCAAACGACTCTTTAAATGAGTTTTGGTTCACTAAAATATGACAACCAAACTTGACATACCAACGCTTGGTGGGTTCAACCGAGCTATGCTCTAACACAAGATATACACTATGGTTAGGATGAACCGCAACTGAACCGTGTATAAATACATTGTTCATGGACGGTTAGCCGAGACCAGCCGATTGAACCATTAGCTTAATCATTTTTATATAATACTTAAGACTTTATTCTTGAGTCACAACCATAGGTTATAACGTGATCAATCATGTATTATTTTTAAAGATTTATTCAAATGCCAATTATCTCACAAAAATATTTTTAGTGCATCTGAAAATATTCGATAAGACAAGTATGTGTACAAGGTACGTGTACTCTACCTTGTTCATGACTGTGTATAACATGGTACGTGTACCGGGTATGTGTAACCTTAAGACAGAAACGAGTTCAGGATTTCACAAAAATTTTCCGGTTTGCGTACCTGGTATGTATACTACTCCGATTTCAAAACCAACAGTTCATTTACGGTATCCATACTTGGTATGCGTACAATTCCTGGTTCACGAGCAACAAACTTTTTATGGTATGGATACCTGGTATGCGTACAAAAAGTTGTTGTCGATATATAGATACTCTGGTATGTGTACTGAGTACATGTACTACGGTTCCAGACCTATAACAGGTTTCTCCATTATGTGAACTGGTATGCATACTGTCCTGTATCCATATTCACAGTAGTTCTATATTTCTCTCTATAAATCAATTCGAAACATTCCCAAATAACGTCAATGACACATATCGCTGTTCCAGGCTGTTTTCGAATGATAATCTTGAATCACGATTTAGATTATGAACAATAAATTGTTCTTAACCGAAATTCATCAAGTATGAACAAATGTTCATTAAGCTTAGTCATGTATATTTCGAAAACTAATTACCAAGATAAACTTGACTCGAAATTCTTGATATGCTTGCAATAGTCTAATTAGTCATGCGACAACGTCTCATAGATAAAAAGATGAATATAAATTGAGAAATAGGTGGTTCAGTCTTCACTCACCTTTTGTTGAATAAGTTCTCCAAAATCTTCGGTTGATCTTCGTCTGCAGACGGTATAACGCAGTGATGTCTGATTCTCAACTACACACTTCTATCCTAATCTGAGACTTAACTAATTTTAGACTAGAAATTAAGATATAGTTTTGATCAACTAAATTTGACAACAAGCTTGATATAGCAACACTTGTGAGTTCGACCGAGTAATGATTTTTAATCAAAAGCCATCCCTTATTGAGTTTCGGAAAAAGCTTGAAAAGATGGAAGTGATTATACGTGCGACTACCGATATTACGCTTCTCTTTGCTATATTATTGTTTTCCCATAACCGGTAGATTAACCCAAACAATAATTTTTAACGACTGAGAGTATTTGCAGTATGTTTTTCTTTCACAATTGGGGTTTTGCAGTATACTATTATTGTCGAGTGATTTTGGAAGGCACGCTGGGGTTCTATTCAATGTTTCTTTTTCATACCGGTGTCATTAAAATATCTTTCTTTTTTAAGAAAAAATTATCGTCAATAAGTGTCGATGTTCAAATGAATCAAACGGGTTTCAAAGATTATTATCCTAAATTTTAATCATATATACAGGTCTAGGCGCAAATGGTGTTCCCGAGTTGGCGTACGTTCAAAAATGGTGTCAACATGCTCGAATTGTGTATCTAACCGCACTAATTCGTTCATTCCCTTTTCTTTTTTTTTGGAGGGTTTAGGTTTAAAAGTTGTCAAAGAAAAAATAATATGTGAAACATTTGCAATAGAAGAGAATAAGCAGGCTTGACCTCTCTCACATCTGTTTTCATTGAAGAATCTCAAGATAAAAAATTTGTGCGAGACCAGTGACGTGATAGACACATTTTTTGTGTCTGAATTGTCCTCAGTGCTGGTATTGTTGGAACTCGATTTTTGTACTAATATTGTGTTTTTATGTATTTTTAGGTATTTTTGGAAAATTCGTCTCGAAAAGTTGCGCGGAACACCCCCGGAGGACATTTGATATTCGGACTCCCACTTTGGATAAGGGGTAACCCAATTACTAAGGGGCACCCAACTGATATTCGCACCCCCAGCTGTTGGATAAGGGGTGACCTTCTCCTTCGTTTGAAAATTATTTTTTGGCGGGAAAGTTTTTAACAGAACTACAGATTCTTGGTTCGAGCTTTGGAGTTGTTTTAGAGCGATTCAATGGTCGAAAACTTTCCGGGATGGTCCATTTGGGCTTAACAGACTTGGTGAGTGTATTTGGTTCGACTGAATTTGGATGTATAATCCAAACGAAGAGAACAGAGGTGCGTGTGCAAGGGAGGAGTTATTCACGGGATGACAGTGTAGATACGTGTGTTTGGACGCTGTAAGCATGGAGAAGTAAAAAAGGAAGTGTCGGCACTATCAAACACTCGGGAAGTTAATTCGGGGGAAGAAATCTCGTGGTTGTCAAGAAAAATATTTTCCGAGTAAATGAAAATATTCCGGAGTAATGAGCAAAGATTCTTGTCCAAATTGAGTATATAAAGGTTGCTGGGGTCGATAAGAAGGGGGGAGGAGAGTTTGGGAGGATTTGGAACGCTACAGAGCCAAGAAAAATCGAGTTGCAGAGTTATTCTCTGCTGCAGAGCTTGCACCAAGAACACGAAGAACGGACTACCAAAGGGTCGTTCTTCTCTGAGTGTCTCGACACTTAACCGAGGGTCGTAATACGGAGGGGGCAGACTTAAAAGAAGTAACGGTTTTATCATTCCTTGTAACAGTATTTGCAACACGTATAATCGTTGCAAACACTCGATTTTCATTATTTTCTCCATTTCATCATTTGTACACCTCCTTTGAGCAATAAAAATGGATTTTGAGCGTGTTTCCAACATGATGAGCTAGAACCCATCATTTGGGACGACGGAGGAAGACAAATTTCATACATGGGTAATTTTAATTAATTCTTTATTTGACTTTTGCACTAATTAAAATAGAATTATGATTTGATTAAATTGGTTGTTATTCAATTAGATAGGTTATGCTTTGTTTAGATAATCTATGCTTAGGGATACAATTAATCTTTTGAGAGTCTACCTTGGCAAAAATAAGAGTCGGTGTTATTTTGTTTATTGAGCTTTAATTGTTGAGAATAAATAAATTGAACCTTTTGTTATGAATTTGGCCGAATCCTGAGTCCCAGCACATCTCTCCGTCTTGTGACATAAGTTGTATATATTCTTTATATTTATTATTTTTCTTTTATTAAAACTTAAAATCGATCTCGTCAAGTCCGAGTGAACGACAACCCTACTACCACTTTCTACAACATTATTGAGTCACATCAATTTTTGGCGCCGCCGACGCGGACTTGTGTATAGATTTGTTTTTAGGTTTTATTTTTCTTTTTATTATTTTTTGTTCTTTTTTACGCGTTTTGGTATTTCTGTTTGCTTTCAGATTTGGAGTGGAGCGAAAGAAAAAGAGAAAGCACTGAAAAGAAAAGCAAATCCAAAATAGGAAAGAAAAGAGAGATCCGAACGAAGTAGAGAAGAAAATCTTGTATATAGTGTAATTAATTTTTATTTTTATTATTATTATTATTATTATTATTTTTAGAAACTGTAATTAGGTAATTTTTTTGTAATTTTTATTTTTATTTTTTTTTGACTTTTTAATTTTTGGACTATCGGACATTATTAATTTTAAACCCTAAGGAAGGGTAATTTAAATATAAACTGCACGGGGAAGGACGACGATTACGATATCGTCTCGGCCCCTCGGGTTCGTACATGACATAGGAGTCGTGGCCCGAGTCGACTTCAACGGTTCATCCCCGTCTGGAACGGGAGGTAAAATTCTAAACACCCGCGAATCCTGTCGGCGGGTTTACCGGATGATTTCGTGTGAATATATGTCGAGAGAACCGAATCATTTGCTTTAATTTCCTAGTAAAGGGCAAGGACTGGCCTTACAAGATAAGAGTTCGATTTCATCACCGTTCTCTTCTTGCCCGCCTTAGGAAAACGAAACCAAACACGAACCTAAGCCTAAAATTTTGACTAGAACGAGACCGATAGGGTAACGAGCTTAGTAGGAAAGTCGCTCGAAAATATTGGTTACTCTTTTAGCATACTTGAAGTTCATGATGGTTTATGTGAAGTTGAATGCGTGATCGCGCCCGCCTTGTAATCGCTGGGTGAGGCCTTGGGTATCAAAGCTCCACCGAGCTTCCTCGCCTTGATTCAACTTACTTAAACTCGGATTAATTCAGAGGGGTTTGCTTTCATTGTAACGAATTCCTTTCAAGGATTAGAAGCCGGTCTAGAAACAATCTAAGTGGAGCCATCATGCTTTTTGTTTGCTAGAAATCGTAGGTTTGTTTTGGTCGAGTCAGCCTTGTTTGTGTTTGGGTAGAATTCCCTTGCAGTTAGGATGTCAAACTGGTATAGCCAATACAACGAATATCAAACTGAACAATATGGACATTACTCTTTTTATGACCATAGTGTGAATAGTGGTTGGGAACGCCAACCTTTTGAAGGTTATGGGTCACACCATGGTGAGCCCAATTACTATCCACACGTGCATCGGTCTTATGAGCAAAACAATTCATCTATTTCTCTAGAAGAGGCTTTCAAGAGTCATTCCTTATTTGTGAAGGAAACCTTAAATATTCCGAGATGAGTCCCTAGAGCAGTCAACTAGGATGTCTTTAGAAGAGACTCTTAAGCAATTTCTGCGAAAGTACAAATAGGATTGTCGAAAAACTTGCTCGAAATAATCTTAATTCCCAATACAGTGTTTCCAATAATACCCATGAAAATGAGGATATTTATAATCAAGATGACGAGGTTAGATTTGGTAACACTAATTTAGATGAGGTTCAACCATTTTCATGTTATGATTATGATGAGGATAGTGTTGATGAAGAATTTGAAATCGTAGGCATAGTGATCAGGAATTTGTTACTCCAATTGAGCTTAATGATGATAATATTTCTAGTTCAAATCCAAATAATTTTAATAATTATTCACCTATTCAAAAGGATGAGGATTTGACTAGAGATACCCCGTTTTAGACGATGTAGTATTTCTTTTTGATTACGAAGCCAATGATGGTTTAGAGGAGCGAGTATATTTTGAGTCTAGCGATTTAGAAACAATAGACTTAGAAAAAGAAAATGAACTCGTAGAGATGAGTGAGGATGTACCCGATTTAGAAGAATCAATTGACCATTTTCGTGAATCATATGACCTTGAAATTAGGAAAGTTGTGACTAGTCTTTCTAGAGACCCTTTGAAAACTCTAAGTTTGGGGGTGATTATCATTCTCCATGTGCTTTAACTCTTAGAAAAGTCCCTAACTTGGGACTTGACATATGTGCCTCAACCATTTTAAAAGATTATCTTCATACACTTTTTCCTGAACCTAGTTGTGTCCATAAAGAAGTTCAGTTGTTAGAAACCCATCCTCTGGTTGATGTGGTTAACTCAGGCTATGATACCACGATTGACTTTGTTTTCCCACCAAAAACCTTCCTTCCAATTGTGGGTACATATAAGTTTCGGATGTGTCAATTATTAAGTTTTGAGACTAAACCTAATTACTTTAGGATATTAGGTCGACACATTTGCTTAAGGAAGACCACCAATCTTATTGTGGTCAGTGTGTGTAAGTCAAAAATGATTGACTTAGAGGATCCTCAATTATTCAAAGTTATTGTTATGTGCTTCTAAGTTCTTAATCGAGTATTTCCGGACTCTACAACCTGATCTTAAGAATCCTTCTTTTGAGGAAGTCCAGCCCATGAAAACATTTTATTTAGACCCGTTCATAGAGCTCCTCAACCCGAACCACAACTAGATGTAGTTGTCTTAAACAAAACAATATATAAGGGTATCTTCTGGTCTCATGGCGGTTTCCTCTTCTTGTGGTTAGCACTTTTTGATCCAGATGACCTTGATTATTCCGATGTTGCTATATGATTCTTCGAGGTGACTAATCCTTTCCAATGTCCGGTCAAGACTTTAAACTTAGCACTTCTTGGGAGGTAACCCATGCTCTTGCAACACGGTAATATCTTTCCTTAACTATTTTCTTCAAGTGGTAACAGTTTCTCCTTGTTCATGCTTTTAATTTCATCTTTAGAACATTGAGGACAATGTTAGATTTAAGTTTGGGGTATGGGAGAAACTTTTTGTTAGTTGCAATAAATAAACTCCGAGCCTAGAAATTTATGCTTATTAAGGATGGCACTAACCAATCTAAGTGGATGGAAGCATTTTGGTTGTAGGAGTTGAGGAACCAATCTGATTAGATGGCAACATCTTAAGAGTCTATTCATAAAAGCACAGAGCTCAGGTGTTAGAAATAACATGATAGTTTCACCAATCTCGTTGAGTCCTTTTCACTTTTGTTTTTATTTTATTTTGTTTTTAAACTATGTTTCTCTAAGTGATTAGGTGGGTCCCACGATTCAAGTTGTTACCAATGCTAGGGTGAATTAGAGTGATTGAGATGCCAAAAAAGTTGGAAAAAAAAAAAAAAAAAAAAAAGAAAAAGAAAGTGAGACCAGACCATCTGACCAACCGGAATAAATTCAATAAAGTCGACCACTGGAACCCTTGTATATGCCAGTTGTGTTGACCTAGATTTAGGATTATCGACCACCGGGTTCCCTTGTATATGCCAGTGTGTTGATATTAGTCAGACTAGTATCTCAGTCCATTAGGATAGGTTCATTTTGGCGGAGGCCTTCAGACAGATATGGGAAACATTGATCACTTAGTAAACATCAAAACCATCTATGTTTTTCTCTATACCCATCTTCTTGATCTATCCATGTGATTAGTTTTGACTCCGGGTATTGATGTCCATAGTGCGACTATCCGAGTAGAGCTCCGTGACTTATATATGAATTTTAGTATGCTTGAGTGCAAACTCGTGCACAAAGAATTGGAATTTCGCATCGTGGTACTTCCTCCCGTAGTCAATAAGTATGCCAACCAAGGAGATTCTTTAGTGCCTTCCAAGGTTTTGCGTAGATAGCTAGGGTCTCAAGTAAAGGTTTTGTGGGTACACCTCTGGTAAACCCTCCAGGAGACAAAACTCCGCCTCTAGGGCCACCTAGGGGTTCAAATGATTTTTATTTTCTAGAATAAATTTGCTCGAGGACTAGCAAATAATAAGTTTTGGGGTATTTGATAGACACATTTTTTGTGTCCGAATTGTCCTCGATCTTTGGTATTGTTGGAACTCGATTTTTGTACTAATATTGTGTTTTTATGTATTTTTAGGTATTTTTGGAAATAAATATTTTTGGAAAATTCGGCTCGAAAAGTTGCGTTGGAACACCCCAGGAGAGGACATTTGATATTCGGACTCCCACTTTGGATAAGGGGTAACCCAATTACTAAGGGGCACCCTAACCGATATTCGCACCCCAACTGTTGGATAAGGGGTGACCTTCTCCTTCGTTTGAAAATTATTTTTGGCGGGAAAGTTTTTAATGTAATTCTGATTCTTGGTTCGAGCTTTGGAGTTGTTTTAGAGCGATTCAATGGTCGAAACTTCCGGGATGGTCTGTTTGGGCTTACTGAGACTTGGTGAGTGTATTTGGTTCGATTGAATTTGGTTTGTATAATCCAAACGAAGAGAACAGAGAGTGCGTGTGCAAGGGAGGAGTTATTCACGGGATGACAGTGTAGATACGTGTGTTTGGACGCTGCAGAAGCATGGAGAAGTAAAAAAAGGAAGTGTCAGCACTATCAAACACTCGGGAAGTTAATTCAGGGAAGAAATCTCGTGGTTGTCAAGAAAAATATTTTCCGAGTAAATGAAAATATTCCGGAGTAATGAGCAAAGATTCTTGTCCAAATTGAGTATATAAAGGTTGCTGGGGTCGATAAGAAGGGGGGAGGAGAGTTTGGGAGGATTTGGAACGCTACAGAGCCAAGAAAAATCGAGTTGCAGAGTTATTCTCTGCTGCTGCTGCTGCACCAAGAACACGAAGAACGGACTACCAAAGGCAGTCGTTCTTCTACAGTGTCTACGACACTTAACCGAGGGTCGTAATACGGAGGGGGCAGACTTAAAAGAAGTAACGGTTTTATCATTCCTTGTAACAGTATTTGCAACACGTATAATCGTTGCAAACACTCGATTTTCATTATTTTCTCCATTTCATCATTTGTACACCTCCTTTGAGCAATAAAAATGGATTTTGAGCGTGTTTCCAACATGATGAGCTAGAACCCATCACTGGGACGACGGAGGAAGACAAATTTCATACATGGGTAATTTTAATTAATTCTTTATTTGACTTTTGCACTAATTAAAATAGAATTATGATTTGATTAAATTGGTTGTTATTCAATTAGATAGGTTATGCTTTGTTTAGATAATCTATGCTTAGGGATACAATTAATCTTTTGAGAGTCTACCTTGGCAAAAATAAGAGTCGGTGTTATTTTGTTTATTGAGCTTTAATTGTTGAGAATAAATAAATTGAACCTTTTGTTATGAATTTGGCCGATCGAGTCCCAAGACATCTCTCCGTCTTGTGACATAAGTTGTATATATTCTTTATATTTATTATTTTTCTTTTATTAAAACTTAAAATCGATCTCGTCAAGTCCGAGTGAACGACAACCCTACTACCACTTTCTACAACATTATTGAGTCACATCATGACGTTAATTCACATGTTACTTCTAGTGATTACATAAATAACACCGTTGATAATGAAACTTAAATTATGATACAAAGGCATGGGATCTTATAGATAATAGTGTTGATATATTATTTTAATATAATTCATCAGTTGTTGTTTTTTTAATTAATAGGCTTCATCACCCTTTCGCCTACTTTAGATATGGAATTTTTAAAAATTGAAAGAAATAATTTTTAGATCATAAATGATTAATCATTGACATCTATCATTATAACCTGGACCTCCATAATAAAAACTATAACCATTTGTATCATAATTGTCGTCGTCAATTTCCAAATCATAGCAGTTTGGATTCGTAACAAATTTATCAACATTTTCAGGGTCCTTGATCATGTTATTTTCATCAACTACTTGAACCCAATTGAAATAACTCGATATTTTCAAACCACCCTCGTAAGGGAAATGACCGCTACCCATTTGAGTCGAAGTATGTCGTCCTTTGCTCTTCCTATTAATGATTTCTCCACCCCATTCTACTAATGTTGCTGCTTTTGATAATTCCGTGAAGAGAGAACTTGTATAATAACCAACCGAAATACCTTGTAATTGTACCCACCAGTGTTCACTACTTTGGTCCTGCCAAATTGTTATTAAAAGTTTATTTTTCGATCAAAGTTGATAATGGATATGAAAATTTGATCGCTTATATATTCTTACCTTGTGAATACTGAATGTGGCATCTTTTTGGTTTCCATTGAAAGTGGATACCTCACTAAAATTGCAACCAAGGGAGATATTTGACGACGTCTGCACAAAACCATCGCAAAGGAGGTTGTAGCAACCCGAGTTCACGTATCCATCCGCCTAATATAAAAAAAAATGCTTTGATATTTCAATCTTGAGAAAATAATATTAAACAATAATAGATAGCTTTCCAAGGCATATTCATCATCGACTATTCCATATAAAAAAAATAATAATACTAACCGTCCAAACTATAAAAAATCTGGCCTGGTCGTCATCATATAGGTCTTGGTTCACCTAATTATAAACACATTTGAAAAATTAATGGTACCTCATAAGAGGATAAAAATTCGTTTACATATAATTTCGGATGAATAACTTACTTCCCATCCAGCTTCAATAGTATTGATATTTTTGTTTTCACCAGCGGCAGCCCAAATTTGAGATATACTCATTTCATTTGTTTCGGTAAATGGTTTCCAAAGATTTATTTTTGCTTCTGCTCCTAAAAAATTGCCTTCCACTTGAATTATCGCGTATTATAGGAACACGAATTAATTTTGATTACAACTATATATTTTCACGTACAAAATAATGGTATGTGATTATATATACCTCGTGGTCACTTGCAGTGTCGTTTGATGTCCGTGAGGATGATAGTGATAATCTTGGATGATGATGTTTACGCAAAAGTGTAGGATTGTAATTTTTTCCTTTCCTCCTAATAGGAATAGTTTCTTGTGGGCATGATCCATACTTATGCCACGTTTGTGTAAGTTGAAGTGTACCAAGATTATTTGTTCTCATTCCTTTCGGGTACGAACTTGGTCTCAACTATTTCATAACAATAAAGGTTAAGTATTTTATCAGGAGTTTAAAAACATATATTATCAGAAGAAAATGTAAAATGTACTAAACCTGTATTGTATGATTAGAAAGCAAAGGATGATTAAGACTAGGTTGTCTGTAAATATCATAACAGTCAATGATATGATCGTTTTCAACCTACAGGATAAAAAATAACTAAATAAGTATGTGTACATGAATACATCAAAAATCATGATATTAACTTTATGAACTAATTGAAAAACCATCACCTCAATGGTTTTGATTATTGCTTTGTTCACTGCTTTCATAATCGTTCTTCCTTCAACTAATCCTTCATTAACAAGTATCGTGAATATCAGAGGCCAAAATATTAAGTCGAGAATTTTAACATTATTAACCAATAAAGTATGTGGATACAATATGGTTAACGAAGAAGATTTTTTATAAGATTATATAAATTGGTGTCATTTATTTTTGGTATAATCGTATTCATTTATATAATACCTGATTTTCTTACGTGTTTGATTTTTTTAGTATATTGAGATATTTTATTGGCTTTTGTCATAAATTCAAAAAGATTTTTGATATAATTTTTCATCAATGCAACTCATTAATATAATTCTGATTTTCTTAAATATATTGCAATATTTGATTGATTATTATCATAAATTCAAAAGATATTTGCTATAAATTTCCACCAACTCAAGTCAATTATTTACTCATTGTCGTTTATGTTAGAGCATTGCTCGTTCGAACTCACGAGTGTTGCTATATCAAGCTTGTTGTCAAATTTAGTTTATCAAAACTATATCTTGATTTCTGGTCTACAATTAGTCAAGTCTAGGATTAGGATAGAAGTGTGTAGTTGAGAATCGGACATCACTACATTATACCATTTGAAGCCGAAGATCAACCGAAGATTTTGGATAACTTCTTCAACAAAAGGTAAGTGAAGACTGAACCACCTATTTCTCAAGTTATATTCATCCTTCAATCTATGAGACGTAGTCGCATGACTAATTAGACTATTACAAGCATATCAAGAATTTTGAGTCAAGTTTATCTTGGTAATTTGTTCTCGAAATATATATGACTAAGCTTAATGCACATCTGTTCATACTTGATGAATTTCGGTTAAGAACAATTTATTGTTCATAATATAAATCATGATTCAAGATTATCATTCGAAAATAGCCTGAAACAATGATATGTGTCATTGATGTTATTTCAGAATGTTTCGAATTAATTTAGAGAGAAATATATAACTACTGTAAATCTGGATAAAGGACAATATGCATACCGGTTCACATACTAGGAGAACTGTTATAGGTCTGGAGCCGCAGTACATGTACTCAGTACACGTACCGGCGTAGCTATAGTTCGGTGGCCATTTTATGGTACGCATACCCGGTATCCATACCATAAAAGTCTGTTGCTCGTGAACCAGTAATGGTACACATACCATTTATGCATACCGTAAAGGAAATGTTGGTTTTTAAGCCAGAATGGTATCCATAATCGGTACGCAAACCGGAAAAGTTATGTGAGTTCCTGAACTCGTGTTTTTAGGGCTGTCAATATCTCCGATATCATAAATCCGCTTCTGAGTATTCGACATCGTATAGGATTTTATCCGTTTTATTGAATATTGGATATCCGATTAGATTTTTTATCGGATATTTCTTCCTTAACATATCGGAATCGGATTAGGCTCCATCCGAATTGTTAATATCCGATAGAACGGGGAATTTTTTGTAATTT
Source organism: Papaver armeniacum (assembly GCA_023531295.1). Lineage (NCBI taxonomy): Eukaryota > Viridiplantae > Streptophyta > Magnoliopsida > Ranunculales > Papaveraceae > Papaver > Papaver armeniacum. The sequence continues at coordinate 55,203 of JAJJWW010008939.1, forward strand.
CCCTAACCATATTAGAAACTAAGAGACATAACTACTTCAGAGTAATGTTTTTAAGGCTATTTATGTGTTTGAATGTGTGTTCGAAGACAATTATGAACATGTTTTATAGGGTTTCTAACATTTTTTTTGTCAGAGTCGGATATTATCGGATAAGTATCTGATATCCGATAGCTTAGCATATCAGAATAAATAACCAATTTTTGATATCCTGTATGATATTATAGATTATTGAATATCCGATAGCGCTTAATCTATCGGATACGGATTTCTAAATAGCCGACGGATATTCATCCGTTGATAGCCCTATGTGTTTTTGTCTTAAGGGTACACACACCCGGTACGTGTACCATGACAAAAATAATCACGTACTTGCTGTCGAATATTTTCAGATGCAAAAAAAAATAAAATTGTGAGATAATTGGCATTTGAATAAATCTTTTAGACATGATTGATCACATTATAACCTATGGTTGTGACCCAAGCTTAAAGTGTTAAGTGTTATATGAAAAATGATTAAGATTATGGTTCAATTGGCTAGTGTTGGCTAACCGTCCATGAACAATGTCTTTTACACGGTTTGGTTACGGTTCATCCAAACCAGAGTGTATATCTTGGTATGTCAATCTCATTTCAAATATTCATCTAACGGTGGATACTGTTTGCTTGGTTTCAAAGTTATCTTAATTTAAACCTAAATCAACCTATACTTTGAAAGTCTATATAAGGGAGAACCTCAAGCAACTGGGAATTTTGAATCCATTACACTATTCTTTGTGTGTCCTAGTTGTAAACTAGAGTCTTCGTCTCCCTCAAACCCTTCTAAGGTTTAGCAACTAAAAAGACTTCACCGAGGGATTCGTGAAGCCAGGTCCAACTATATTTATCTTGATAGTTTGAGTATCCTGATCTTGTTTTGATTGTTGAGTTTCTCACTCAAAACTAGATAGATAGAAATCGCAAAGTCGTCTTCGTCTTAGACTTTGTGATTCCACATGTTTAATACTTGTGAGGTGAATAATAATTTAGGCTGCTATTCGGGAAGCATAAGTCCGAATTTTGTGGTTAGCTTGACTTTGTCTATCGCTATCAATTTCCAATCTCACCTTGATTTACGACCAAAAATAAAATCACATATAGGCTTATCTGTGGGAAGCAGATTATTTTAAAGTCTTCAATTGAGTTGAAGCAACTCTTAAGTTGTGAAGGAAGTCAGCTAAAGGAATCATTTACGCAGAGTCCTGCTGGGATTCAAGAGGCGTAAGGAGCGCGAATGTAACCGAATTGTTGTGAGGGTTTAATTCGGTCTCAATTACATTCCAGTCCGAAGTTATTTGTAGTAGGCTAGTGTCTATAGCGGTTTAATACAGTTTGGTGTTCAAGTCTGGACTAGGTCCTGGGGTTATTCTGCATTTGCATTTTCCTCGTTAACAAATTCTGGTGTATGTGTTATTTCTTTTCCACGTTATATTGTTTATCTTTATAATTGAAATATCATAGGTTGTACATATATCAATCAAAGTATATACATCCATCCTTGTTTGTTGGATACGACTTGATTGATTCTTGGATATTGATATTTGGAATCGTCCAAGAACTCTCACACGTAAATCAGGTTCACGAACTAGTTTCTGTAAACTTTCTGATTGAGGGAGAAAGAGATACAAAACTGAATATTATTCCTTGATTGAAATTCATTAAGTTGAACTCTCGGAATTATATTTAGGTTTTGTCCATACAGGTTTCCTAAGAAAAAGTTGGTGGTATATTTTGGTACCTCACGTTTTCAATTGGTATCAGAGCAGGCAAACATGGAAAACCTAATAAGTTTGTGTTTGTAAATGATTAAACCTGTAACCTATGAGTCAAAGTATGGTTTTAAATTTACTAAAAAAATACTCATTGTACGTACTTCCTAGAATAAAAATCAACACAAGGAAAGAGATTTCCTTATTTGGCAATACACCTCTCTTGTGTTTACAACTGAGTAGTTTATCAAACCTTTTGAGAAGGCAGTTGCACAACAGGTTTATAAACTGTCATAATAAACCTGTAGTTAAAACTGTCTATGCAGTCAAGGACCCTGACCACGAAACGTGCTCCCAATCTTTTCTTCATGACAGAGTTAATATTCTTGAAGAACTACTTCAATCAAAGGAACGAAGCAATGTTTTTCTTGAAAAAAGACTCGAGGAAAGTAATAAAATAGAAAAGCTCTTGAAAACAAGAATTAATGATTCAAGAGATGATCTATTACAAGCACTTTCAACGATTGAGAACTTGGAAAAAGATTTATCTATACTAAAACCACTATGTGGTCCAGTAAGAAAAAACTCAGTATGCTCTACAGAAAATTCTCTGGAAAGCACGTGTCCTCATAGTTCTCAGCATGTTAGGGAAATGGTTTGAATCACCTTTAAAAATACATCCAGTACACAAAAGAAAAGTAAGTCTGATCACATTCAGAAAAAAATTTACCCAGTGTAAACAGGAAGGTCATAAGAAACTATGTGGTAATAATTCTAAAGGGAAATCGTCTAGTGTGAAACCTTGTTTTCACATGAAAAGTTTCTCAAAAGATCATTCTTCAGTAGCTGAGAGAGATAGGATTTATGTTTTACAAAAGTGTTTGAACCAAATTATTAGTTGTGTTGCAACTCTCAAAATATGTGAGAAAAATAAAGATATCTTCAAGTCGAAGAAAGCTTTTTTATATACTCAAAACTACTCATTTACGAATCTTCAAAAAAAAATAATTTATCTTAGGATTTCTAAACTCATAGCGCAGACTAACCAATTGAGACAAGGCATTAAAAAGACAAGGAAATGACTATGTTCAGGTAAAAATTCTACTTCCATATCCCTCAGTTGCTTACCCAAGATAAACTGTATGAAAGACATAACAGGTACTCAACACGAATAGATACCAAGAAATCTTGTTGTTCATGATGGGCATGTTATGGATGCCTACCATAACATAACTTCCTCCCATACTTTAAAGGAGGATGCACATTCAGTTCAAGGAAGGTAACCATTTCTTTCTTGGCATTTGTTGTATATCTTGTTTTGTGTATCTTTTTTTTTATGTGTTAAATCATAACTCCAAGTTATCCCATAAGGTTGTCCTTGGTACAGTCTTTTCAAATGCCTTATTGTGGATATCAACTACCTCTTGTACTCTAATTTTTTATTTATCGAGCTAAGAACAAGGTTGACCTTGTCTACATGAACCTCTTGGAATAATTTGGGTAGCGAACTCCATGAGATCACGAGCCCATAATTCTATGGGATTCATGACTGGTCGAAACCCGTATAAGTAATGACTCAATCCTCTTTAGAAAATTCTAGAAAATGATCTTTCGTCCTCCAGTTTCCGTACCCTAGAAAGTGTGTTGATATATATATACAAGTGCTGGTATAACTCGTGAATTACCATTAGTTATGAACACTTATGGGATGTCAAACACCACAAAGGACGATGGAGGATGTTGGTAGCAAAGGAATTTTTGAGTTTTACGATAATCCTGTTACCATATCTTGTTCCTTTTCTCAAGAACATTAAAGGACAAAACCGGTTGATAATTTGGTTGGAAATCTCATGAGAGACTTTGGAGTTGTGTTCGATCAATTATCTGTAGCCAAGAAGGATCTTGAGCGTCTTAGAACTGAGTTGGGAAAAACAACTGACGATCTTGGTTCTTTCAAATCTCAAGGGGCTGACTACATATGAGTCTTAAAATCCTTATTTTTGTTTTCGTTTATTTACTAAGAAACTTCTTGTGAGGATTTATCCTTACATTCGAGAAGGATAACTATGGTTTGGTATAGCAAATATTGTGATTACACAAGCTATATCCAATAACTTTCATCTTGCATGTTTTTAAATTTATTTATGAAAAGACGAGGGTACCCAAATATACCACAATCTTAAACTTTTCCACCCATAAGTCCTCATACCGAAAGTGATTGTCTATGGACTAAGTCGAGACAATACAACGAATCGGTATTCACACTTTGTGTGATCATCTATGGATACGAGATCGAGACAATACAACAATCAAAGTGTGATTACTTGATAATAGGTTCGGACTTAACCAAACTCTATAGGATCACTATCTAGTAATATGGAGTTAACGTTTGTGTATTTTACTTTAAATTATAATAACAACAATTATAATTGCGGAAAACAAAAGTAAATGACACAGCAAGATTTTGTTAACGAGGAAACTGCAAATGCAGAAAAACCCCGGGACCTATTCCAGAATTGAATACTCTCAGAATTAAGCCGCTATACAAAATCAACCTAACTTCGTATAGTTGAGACCAAGCAATTAAACCTATAGTTTACCTAGTTTCTCCAGTATCCATGCGCTTCCGACATTCGATAAGTGCACGCACTAGAGCAATTCCTTTGGTTCGTATTTGTTGATGGTGGATTTTAGTTCAGGGCTAAAATTGTAAAACCATTATTTTTACGTGCTGTCACCCTGCAAAGGGAACGCTGATTAAGAAGTGATGAGTGCAAAAACCTCTTCACTTTATTTATTTGAAGCAATTCAATAAATACACAAAATTCACCAGAATGGTGCGTGCAACAAAGAATCCCAAATATTCTGTAAATTTTACTAGCATTAACAATTAATGCATGATTTGCCTAGTATTTTCCATGCCGTGTTCTCAACCGAACTCTCATCATTGACATGACATGACGACTGAGTGCTCACTCTCAGCAGAGTAACATGACTCTCCGTGTCAATATTGAGGCATGCATGAAATACCCACACAGGATACATCACTCTTTGACAGAGAGTTTCGCATCAACGCGCTTTGGTTAGCCGATCGAGCATGCTTAATTTCCTTAAGGAAAATCTAGACTGTCCAAATCAGTCTCAGAAACGATCATGGCCACACAAGTTGGCCGCGCAATTTAACCAGCCTAGACGATCCTTAGCAGGAGCAGGCTACCACCACAATGACCACCAGCGGGCCCGTTTATGCCCTGGTCGGTCGAACACACGCCATTCTCCCAAACAACCATCGAACGCTAGCCTGAAGTAGGATGGTTGGGCTGGTGTGGAGAAGCTTGGAAAAGCTCGTGCGCACAAGACTGCCAATGTCGGCCTCAAACAGATCGCGGCCGTCCAGCTTCGCCAGCTTGGTTGGACGGCATAGATCGTCCCATGGTCAGTTGGACAAGCGTTGTCCTGCACACCGGCGGACCCTCTTTCTACTTACCTGACCGACCTTCTCACGACTTAGCCAGGGAGGAGCAAACGCTTGCTCGAAGTTCGGCCGGCGTGATGCTTTAAGGGTCACAGGAAAGTCCATTAGTGTCTTAAATTGATCACGACCATCCAACTTCACCTGCATTTTTGGATGGCTTAGATCAAGCCTATGACCGTGGGACAGGTACACACATGCTCACCACTGGCTCAATATGGGCCCCACATGGTCGGCCTCCCCAAAGGAGGAGCATATCTTGCCAAACCGTTAGGTTGAAGTCGTGTACACACGACCGATCCAAAACCCTAATTAGGGTTTGCGGCATGTTACATGTGTCGCTAATCGATCACGAGCGTCCATCTTCGCAAGCTTGGACGGAGGGTGTAGATGTAGACTTAAAGGTCCCGAGCATGTCAACATGATCACCGTGGGCTCATCTACACGCATGACCGATCGACCAAGGCCAACCATGGCAGGACGTCTTCAAACGCACGCCCGAAGTAAGCATGTCGCGCGGTTTCCAACTCTTTTGCGGCATGGGATTTCTGTTGCAAATCAATCTCAGCCGCTCCTCTTTGCCTGTCAAATTGAGTGGCTTAGATCACACTTTCATGGGACAATGAGGTACAGACGTGTACACCGGCCAGCTGTCTACACGTATGCCCGGTCGGTCCTTCCTAAAACACCTCCCATGCTTGGTTTCGACCAAGCTGAAGAGTGATGCTTGCGCACCTCTTTAAAACCCTAAAATTCCACCAACGGTCGCAAATGAGTGTCATAAGATCATCTCGTCTCGTCCAACTCTACCAGACTTGGTTGGGAAGCCACGGCTAGGAGTTAAACGACCAATGAAGCATCCCCATGATCACCGTCCGCCACTCTTCCACATAGAGTGATCGGCCAAAGCAAGGCTCGCCCATGCAGCCTCCAAACGATCACTTGAAGATGGTTGGACGTGATGCTATTTTAAGATGCTTGATCGTGACTTACTCCGTTAAGCCTTAAAATAGTGATGCTTCATACATGTTGAATATATTCGATGCATTACATGCATAGAATACACACGATATTTCATAAATATCGATTTCCCAAATAACTTAGTTATTTAACCTAGCACCGTATGCTACCTTATGTGGGTCCCACGATCCACACAATCGAGACATCAAGCATGTCACAAACTAGGGGATACATACTAGAGTATTGGTCTGGCGGTTTACAGCGTGCAGCGTGCAATGCGCCATCACAAGAACGTGTCAGGAATACATGGACGATTAGTGATAATGGGAGAAGTGGGCTTATACCTGATCGTGTGACAATCACCAACACGAATCCACTACTCCATCACACCACTTCCTCCACTTCCCATGAGAGATGAGGGTTAGGCTCAATGACTTGTATAAATAGGTTCTCCTCCCTATTTCCAAGGGACAAGACAGAAATCAAGTGTTGATACAATCGTATTCAAACACCCAGAGCCGATTGCTTACATTATTGCAAGCCGTTCGGATGATTACGATACAAGTCATAAACAGCCAACACCTTCATAATCTCAACACCTTCTTCGCTTCCCTCCCTAAGATCAACCCCATCTCCTTCACTTTGTGACCGAACCAAGTCTGGAACGGCCATTTCTTGGTTTAGGCCAGAATTGTACAGATTGATCTCTCGAATCAAAAGCACTCCCGTGCAGTGCATTTGTTTAGGGTTTAGATTCATTTCTCACCACACACCTCAAATTACCAAAACCAGCAGAAATAGTTTTCACCCATAAACAATTGGCGACCACAGTGGGAGATTAATCTCCCGGTTGCAATCTCGAGATTTTTAAAAAGGATGGTTGGCCTCAGGGATGATTCTACCGCGACGGGTGTCAGCCAGAATCCCTCAAATGGTAATGTTTCCCACCCTCCTTTGAACAATTCTGTTTATAACGAATTTTCATATTTCGATACCCCCATTATCTATGTCGCTTCAACCGATGGAGAAATCCCAACGTTGGCTGAACTAGCACGGAGGCAAGAAGTTCTGGCAAGAAATGTACATGATCAAAGAAGCGATAAATGACATACTCGATCTCCTCATCGAGATGACATCAGATACGAACAGTTCTCCTGTCACAGAGATTTCTACACTGGGGACTGATCCTCGCAGCGATCCTCCTCGAGTCAATAGTTTCACTATGAACCAGAGGTCGGTGGATCAGGAAGCGACTTCTCTAATGGAAATTTTATGCAAACATTTACACCTCTCGAAGAATCAGCGGGTGGAGACATTTGATGCAATCAACCAGATAGCCCTAGACGTACATTTAGCCCCTTTGCGTCCAGAAATCTCGAAGACACCAGAGATGTCTGTGAATAATGTCACATTTACAGAAGACGACATGATAGCGGAGGAAGGTCACAACCGGGACCTATATGTTACTGCGCGCATCAAGGATTCAGAGTTCAAGAGGGCCATCACCGACACGGGAGCGTCTTCGAATGTGATTACTCTCAAGACTCTCAGGACGGCAAAGGTTCGCTCATGCAAGATCGTATGGAAGCCTACCACGATGACAGACTTTGAAGGAAACCAAACCAACACGTACGGATATGCCAATCTGAATTTATCTGTAGGGCCCGTCCAGTCAAAGGTAAAATTCGAAGTCATAGAAAAGGAGCCGGACTACCATATGATACTGTGGAGACCGTGGCTTCATGACAATAGGATTGTCCCTTCGATGTATCATCAGTGCCCGAAGACTATGCTGAATAAAGAAGTCGTTCGTATTCCTGCATCGCTGTCTCCTTACGCACCGATATGTGGAGTGGAGTTATTTGAACCAAGAGAAGATCCGCGGGAAGAACCAGACAAAGTTCATTGCATCCCACTCCCCACGTGGGCGTCAATCCAGGAGGATGACCGACTTGCATATCCTCACGATGCATCTTTGTTGACAAGGCGTTCTTCTTCATCCGGTGAAGCAGCGACCCACGTTCACACTAAGAGGGAGACTGATGCCCAGTCTCCCCGCCCAGTTGAATGCTACAAAAACAACGAGCCACAAGAAGAGGTGCTGGATGCTCCACGACATCTTCAAGACGGCACCAACTCCACGACTGATGAGCTCGAAATCGTTAATATAGGGAATGAAGAATCTCCCATGCCTATCTCCATCAACTCAACTTTTTCCACGGATAAACGCACGAAGCTTGTCCAACTTCTCAAAGAATATCAGGACGTATTCGCTTGGACGTAAGAAGAAATGCTCGGTTTAGATGAAAAATCGGTCACCCATCATCTACATGTCATACACGGATCCAAGCCGATCAAACAGTCTCCGAAGCAATTCAGGCACGAGGAGGAAGAGCAAATCAAGACTGAGATTTAGAAGTTGCTAGTTGCTGGCTTCATCAAACCCATTCATCATCCGACCTGGTTGGCTAATGTGGATCCAGTGAAAAAGAAAAACGAACATATCCGGTGCTGCGTGGATTTCAGAGACTTGAACAAATGCTGCCACAAAGACGATTTTCCTCTGCCTAACATCGACATGTTAGTAGACGCCACTAGCGGACACGGCATGTTCTCCTCCATGGATGGATGTAGCGGCTAAAACCAGATAAGGATGTATGAGCATGCAAGTAAGACAGCTTTTCAAACCCCTATTGAATTTTTTTATTATACCGTAATGCCATTCGGTTTGAAGAATGTCGGTGCGACGTATCAACGCGCTATGATGGCAATCTTCCATGACATGATGCATAAGCAAATTGAAGACTACGTGGGTGATATAGTAGTCAAATCCAAGACTCAAGCTATCCTCACAATGCCGCTGCCGCGAACCGTGGAGCTCCAAAGCTTCATGGGCAAGGTGAATTCGACATTTTATACCTGTCTTAGCCCAGTTACTTCATTCACTCCCTTGCTGAAGAAAGAAGCAAGTTTCGTCTGGACCGCACTACTACATGAAACATTTCTGAAGATTCAACGAATATTGTCATCTTCAAATCATCACAAAGGGTTCGCCTATTATGTCAGCCCGGACGAGAGAGGACCCGGGACATCTTCAGATCTACTGGAGCCGACACCTCAAGGTGTAATTGCGCATCAATAGGGCGGTACCTGTCAATCATCCTTTGTTAAAAAACCATCGCTTTCAGACATCCTCTGAACTCCGTGAAGCTGCTAAACGCTTAGTTGCGACAGCACCTGCCCTGCTAGAAATAACAATCCTGCCAGTAACGAAGAGCCTCACGATGTTCGTGGAAGCATATATTTCACCAACGGGCAATACAACCTTCAGCCTCTTGTAAGCAGTTTCGCTGAAGAGTAAGAGGAAAACCACCGAGATACAACATCCTGCGCGTCAACTCCAACTCTAGTACCGCATGCACGACTGATGAAACAACGCCCAAGATATTCCATATCTGTATCGACGACATAAGCATCAATGAGAGACTCTTTCAGAATTTTGTCTCCCGTAGAAGAAGTAGCTGCGTTACCAAAGGAGATTGCACCTGGGAATTAAGAGGAACTTCCCTACTCCTCAAAGACACGATCCAAAGATGGTAATGGCAAAGGAGTATGACCGGGGACTGCTTAGCACTGCCCATCTCAAAGATGGTGAATTTATAGAGATGCAAGCACGCCATCATTCCAATATGTCCAAAGACGATGATATACTCAAGAAAGCAGACGTGTTGTCAAAGGTCAGTGATATTCCTGGACGTCTATGAAACGCAACGCAGACGTAAAGACGGCATCATGAACCCAACATGACAACATCTATCAAGTCGAAGGCTCAGAGGATACTCGTGGGCAGGGGACTGTCTCCCTCCTTTTCATTCCATGAGGCAACATCAAGAATTAACTTCTCCCTCTAATAACGAGACGAGCTCTGCTACTATATGAAGACTGCCAAGTTCGTGCCCGTAGCTATCACACCTCTTCCTTCCAATCTCTTCTGATTACAGCTGCAGCTAAGAACCATTGTTCGAGCTTTACCATAGCAACAACCACTACGGACAGAGAACCATGTAAATCACGTTTGGGACTGAGGCTCAGCATGAAGTTCCTTCACCGTCAGTCAAGGATTTCTTCAACACAAGAGAGGTGGTCAATCAAGAAGCATGTAATTCGTAAGGGGAAGTTAAACCGGAAGGTAAGCCGCTTCAACGCTTTCCCGAAGAAGCTTGCTTCAACGCTCCCTCCAGCAGAAGCGTGCTTCAACACTCACTCCAGAAGAAGCCTCTTCAACGATCGCTCCAGCAGAAGCTTGCTTCAATGCTCTCTCCTGAAGAAGCTTGCTTCAACGCTCTCTCCTGAAGAAGCTTGCTTCAACGCTCGCTTCAGAAGCATTATCTCCAGATGACATCTTAACATGATCCTCTTTGTTCATTTTCAAACAACTACAATTAAACAAAGTGGAAAAAGAGTCAGTATTTCGTATGGAGAAATCAGGTGTTAATGGTCAGAGACGGAGTATGTATATGAAAAAGACAAGGTCTAGCACATGACCACGGCCAGTGAAGCATGCTTCCCTGACCGTGGAAGACCATGCACGGCCCCTCGTTTGATCGAAGCAGGCGCAGTAGCCCCACGAACGAAGCAGGCGCGATAGTCCGTCGATTAGGCACAGCCCCACATTTGAGCGGAGCAAGCACGAAGCAGGCTCTCGACCGAAGCAGGCATAACAAGGTCGATCGAAGCAGGCAAGACTGACATTCGAGCGGAGCAAGCACGAAGCGGTGCTCGATCAAGCGTGCATAGCAAGGTCGATCGAAGCAGCAAAACCGACATTCGAGCGGAGCAAGCACGAAGCAGGCTCTCGACCGAAGCAGGCATAACAAGGTCGATCGAAGCAGGCAAGATCGATATTCGAGCGGAGCAAGAACGAAGCAGGCTCTCGACCGAAGCAGGCATAACAAGGTCGATCGAAGAAGGCAAGACCGACATCATGCTAGGGGAACGCTCGCCTGGACGCCTCTTGAACGTGACATACTCCAAGGACAGGACGACCCGTCTCTCCTGGTAATATCTAACTTTGGCTCATAAGTTTTATCTTTATTTGTCACCATCTAATGCCTACCCCACAATAATGCAACCATTATGTGCTAGGCAGGGGACTTAATGTTGATGGTGGATTTTAGTTCATGGCTAAAATTGTAAAACCATTATTTTTACGTGTTGTCACCCTGCAAAGGGAAAGCTGATTAAAAAGTGATGAGTGCAAAAACCTCTTCACTTTATTTATTTGAAGCAATTCAATATATACACAAAATTCACCCAGAATGGTGAGTGCAATAACAATCCCAAATATTCTGTGAATTTTACTAGCATTAACAATTAATGCATGATTTGCCTGGTATTTTCCATGCCGTGTTCTCAGCCGAACTCTCATCATTGACATGACATGACGACTGAGTGCTCACTCTCAGCAGAGTAGCATGACTCTCCGTGTCAATATTGAGGCATGCATGAAATACCCACACAGGCTACATCACTCTCTGACAGAGAGTCTCGCATCAACGCGCTTTGGTTAGCCAATCGAGCATGCTTAATTTCCTTAAGGAAAATCTAGATTGTCCAAATCAGTCTCAGAAACGATCATGGCCACAAAAGTTGGCCGCGCAATTTAACCAGCCTAGACGATCCTCAGCAGGAGCAGGCTACCACCACAATGACCACCAGCGGGCCCGTTTATGCCCTGGTCGGTCGAACACACGCCATGCTCCCAAACAACCACCGAACGCTAGCCTAAAGTAGGATGGTTGGGCTGGTGTGGAGCAGCTTGGAAAAGCTCGTGCGCACAAGACTGCCAATGTCGGCCTCAAACAGATCGCGGCCGTCCAGCTTCGCCAGCTTGGTAGGACGGCATAGATCGTCCCATGGTCAGTTGGACAAGCATTGTCCTGCACACCGGCGGACCCTCTTTCTACTTACCTGACCGACCTTCTCACGACCTAGCCAGGGAGGAGCAAACGCTTGCTCGAAGTTCGGCCGACGTGATGCTTTAAGGGTCGCAGGAAAGTCCATTAGTGTCTTAAATTGATCACGACCATCCAACTTCACCTGCATGTTTGGATGGCTTAGATCAAGACTATGACCGTGAGACAGGTACACACATGCTCACCACCGGCTCAATGTGGGCCCCACATGGTCGGCCTCCCCAAAGGAGGAACATAGATTACCAAACCGTTTGGTTGAAGTCGTGTACACACGACCGATCCAAAACCCTAATTAGGGTTTGCGGCATGTTACATGTGTCGCTAATCGATCACGAGCGTCCATCTTTGCAAGCTTGGAAGGAGGGTGTAAATGTAGACTTAAAAGGTCCCGAGCATGTCAACATGATCACCGTGGGCCCATCTACACGCATGACCGATCGACCAAGGCCAACCATGGTAGGACATCTCAAAACGCGCGCCCGAAGTAGGCATGTCGCGCGGTTTCCAACTATTTTGCGGCATGGGATTTCTGTTGCAAATCAATCTCAGTCGCTCCTCTTTTCCTGTCAAATTGAGTGGCTTAGATCACACTTTCATGGGACAGTGAGGTACAGACGTGTACACCGGCAAGCCGTCTACACGCTTGCCTTGGTCGATCTGCCTAAAACACCTCCCATGCTTGGTTTCGACCAAGTCAAGAGTGATGCTTGCGCACCTCTTTAAAACCCTAAAATTCCACCAACGGTCGCAAATGAGTGTCATAAGATCATCTCGTCCGTCCAACTCTACCAGCTTGGTTGGGCAGCCCTAGCTAGGAGTTAAACGACCAATGAAGCATCCCCATGATCACCGTCCGCCACTCTTCCACATACAGTGATCGGCTTAAGCAAGGCTCGCCCATGCAGCCTCCAAACGATCACTTGAAGATGGTTGGACGTGATGCTATTTTAAGACGCTTGATCGTGACTTACTCGGTTAAGCCTTAAAATAGTGATGCTTCATACATGCTGAATATATTCGATGCATTACATGCATAGAATACACACGATATTTCATAAATATCGATTTCCCAAATACTTAGTTATTTAACCTAGCATCGTATGCTACCTTCTGTGGGTCCCACGATCCACACAATCGAGACATCAAGCATGTCACAAACTGGGGGATACATACCGGGGTATTGGTCTGGCGGTTTACAGCGTGCAATGCGCCATCACAAGAACGTGTCAGGAATACATGGACGATTAGTGATGATGGGAGAAGTGGGCTTATACCTGATCGTGTGACAATCACCAACACGACTCCACTACTCCATCACTCCACTTCCCACGAGAGACGAGGGTTAGGCTCAATGACTTGTATAAATAGGTTCTCCTCCCTATTTCCAAGGGACAAGACATAAATCAAGTGTTGATGCAATCGTATTCAAACACCCAGAGCTGATTGCTTACATTATTGCAAGCCGGTTCGGTATTCTGATACAAGTCATAAACAACCAACACCTTCATAATCTCAACACCTTCTTTGCTTCCCTCCCTAAGATCAACCCCATCTCCTTCACTTTGTGACCGAAGCAAGTCTGGAACGGCCATTTCTTGGTTTAGGCCAGAATTGTACAGATTGATCTGTCGAATCAAAAGCACTCCCGTGTAGTGCATTTGTTTAGGGTTTAGATTCATTTCTCATCCACACACCTCAAATTACCAAAACCAGCAGAAATAGTTTTCACCCATAAACAGTATTCCAAACAGTAAAGGAACAACAAATCTGTTCGGTAACAACTATATTCAATCTTAGTGATATGAGTTAGACAAAGGCTCTTTTGTTTAATCCAATAAACTCCTTTGTCGGGTTTAGATCAATCTATCCAACAACTACCAAAATAGCAGAGCTTAGATTATGCAATCAATAATAGGATCTATCAAGATGATAAATGTTGATGCCGATTTACGCAACTAATCAATCAAATCTATCAAAGATAAACCGATTATAGTTGGATCCAAGCCGATCAAGTTTTGTGCACACAAAAACTATGAACCCAAATAAGAAATATTTTTCATCTTCAAATCTTCTTAAATCTTCAATAAACACCTACACACCATAACTTGAATCTCTTGTGATCAATCACGCACAGAACGGAGTCTGTTAACAATGGATTATCACAAGACGTCTTTAGATTTACAAACTGTTCTAAAGATCTCGTCGACACTTCGATCTAGTTTGAGTGAATCTTATATCAGAAGAGAAGATTCTCAAGAATAAACAAACTAGGTGCAATCAAATTTCAACAATCGTTAGTCAATCAAATCAAATCGAAAACTAATAATACTGCAATTATCTAGTTTCCCACCAACGGTACTCGTAGAGCTTCTTGATCCCAAAGAAGTCTTTAAACAAGCGGTCGTAAGAGATTTAGCCTAATTAGGGTACTTTCCTCTCCGAATAGATGGCTCCACGAGTAACAACACAACAAGGTAGTTTTGCTGGCTCTTAGGATAGTTTGCTCGAAATTCAAACTTGGGTATTTATAGACCGAGGAAGTTTGACACCAAGGAATTTCCAAAACCGAAAATATTCTCAAGATATGCAATATATTTCCAAATTCGGTTTTCATAATTCCTAGAAATGCTTTGTCCAATATTAACCGAAATCCTACTAGAAAATCTCCAATTAGTAAATGCACATTACCAATTTTTATTTTCCAGAGATATGCATTTTAATTGCTGGTAATTAAAAGCATATAAAATTAACAACCTTAATTAAAAGATTCTCAACTTATTTCAGTCCGGGATCTCCTTGAGTTATTAAGGAATATCTTTGAACAATAAAAGATAAGAGTTACTGAACATGTTCAAAGTATGTCAACATCTTATTTCTTTATAAATCCTCTTTCATATTTACAATCTTGGAACCGATTATACCACATTTCCAAACAAGTTTAGAACTGGTTCATCTCATTTCCAAGAACTATGTGATTGATCAAATCAACATACTAATCATGGGTTTATGGTTCTACCAAACACAAGGATCGGTTCTACCTTAATATGGTTACTGGGACCGGTTACATCAGTTACCAAATTGGTCACGTCAATTACCAGGACCGGTTACCATATTCACATGGTATTACTTGTGATCGGTCACACCAGTTACCAGGATCGGTTACACCAATTACCAGGACCGGTTACACCAATTACAAGGATCGATTACACATTCTTTTGTGATCGGTCACACCAAATACTAGGATCGGTTACACCAATAACTAGGATCGGTCACACCAATTACAAATATCGATCATACCATCTTAGGTGATTACTTAGGATCGGTTACACTAATAAAAGTCATACCAATAAATAAGTCAGGCATTGTGACTAGTTTTACCAAGATACATAAGAAGTTATGATCGGTTCTACTAACTCACACATATTGGTAATCCAAAGATATGCAATGAATAACAATACCAATAAGCCTAGCGATTTCCCTTTCGATTCATAAAACAAGTTCATGAATGTACTTCCTTTAAACAAATGTAAACATTGTTTCCTAGGACGAAATCTTCACCCATACCCATACACATAATCACAATAGCATTCATACGATTATGTCAATGTCTTATATACGAAGTTCAAAAGATAAGCGTTATACTTCGTATTGTAATTCCTTAACACTATGTCTACTAGAGTATAATCATTCACAGCTTCGCAGTTATGTTTTCAATATAGCATGACTTGAAAGATACGTTGGGAATGAAATTCAAGTCAAAATATTACTAACCTCAAGAGTAAGGATGATGTCATCGATGTAGCTTGTTACTTCTTCACATTCTTCAAGTCTTCGAGTAATACTTGTATGTCTCATTATCCTAATCTTTCTAGCCTAACCTATACGAAGTTGTCACTAGTACATAATCAAGCGACTCTTTAATTGAGTTTTGATTCACTAAAATATGACAACCAAACTTGACATACCAACGCTTGGTGGGTTCAGCCGAGCTATGCTCTAACAATTTATTTAAATTCTAGAATTTTTGGAAGATGAACTTGCAGTATTTAATCATTATTGGTTTAATGCATTGCAAAGTCTTATGAGATATATGTGTCCTTTACTTTGAACTGATATCTCATATATATTCAAAAGTTAAATCTATTATGTTTTCTGAACTGAAAATAGAACAAAAGTTCTGAGAATTTTTTGTAGCATCAATCTACTTGGGATCACACTTTTGTGTTATTACTGTACTATTACTCCGTGAGATTTTCTTATGTTGAGTCATACCGATTAAAATTTTCTCCTTGTTCATAACTGCCATTGAGATTAATTTATGTCGATGTTCATGATACAAGTCCACGTGATTTGTTAATGTCCGACAAAATCCTTTTTTTTCATCAAAGTAAGGTTACTCATGTTGTTATTTTAGGAATGGCATCAAATGCGGGAGAGTTCTTAAATGAACTTGTGCTTAAATTGCTATGTATTTGTGAGGGTGTGGATGTGAATTTATAGGGGATGCTTGTATCTTAAATCTCCTAGATGAACGCTAAATAATTTTTACCATGTGATATCATCTAAATAAAAGTTAATATGTAATCACTTTAAGTCTTGAAGTATCTTTTGGTTGAATTCATTGATAAAAAGAGAGAATTAATTAGTAGTTACGCACTACATATGTATGGTTTACGGATCATTATATAAGGGGGAGTGAATCAATATCCATAGGTTTCACCTATTATGGAAAAGATGTAAGTATTGATTAAGGGGGAGAAACATATCACTGTAGTATTACTTCAAAGTTGTGATACAATTGAACTTTGAAGAAGATAATAATACTATGTTTCTGTATACCAACGATTGATAATATTTGTTTTCAAAGTTGTTATCGCTACGGATCTTCAACAACAACGATGCTGAGTTGAACACGTTCAGAATCATTGCAACTTGAAGTAACGAAGAATTCAAGGAGTTGAAGAAACCAAGGAAATCAAGCATGATGGATTCAAGGAGTTTTTGAAGCTTTATTTTTAAATCCATATGTATTCATAATTTTGTCACTAAAATTGACAAAGGGGGAGATTGTTAGAGCACCGCTCAGTCGAACTCACAAGTGTTGCTATATCAAGCTTGTTGTCAAATTTAGTTGATCAAAACTATATCTTTATTTCTAGTCTACAATTAGTCAAGTCTCGGATTAGGATAGTAGTTTGTAGTTAAGAATCGTACATCACTGCGTTCTACCGTTTGAAGGCGAAGAACAACCGAAGCTTTTGGATAACTTCTTCAACAAAAGTTAAGTGAAGACTGAACCACCTATTTCTCAAGTTAATAATATTCATCCTTCTATCTATGAGACGTTATCGCATGAATAATTAGACTATTACAAGCATATTAAGAATTTCGAGTCAAGTTTATCTTGGTAATTCGTTCTCGAAATATATATGACTAAACTTAAGTGTCATTGATGTTACTTGGTAATGTTTCAAATTGATTTAGAGAGAAATATATAACTACTGTAAATCTGGATACAAGACAGTATGCATACAAGTTCACATACTAGGAGAACTGTTATAGTTCCAGAGCCACATTACATGTACTCAGTACACGTACCAGCGTAGCTATAGTTCGGCAACGATTTTATGGTACGCATACCCGGTATCCATGATATAAAAATTATGTTGCTCATGAACCAGGAATGATATGCATACCGTTAAGAAACTGTTGATTTTGAAATCGGAGTGGTATCCATACTCGGTACGCAAACCAGAAAAGTTATGTGAATCCCTGAACTCGTATTTTTGTGTTAAGGTTACACATAATCGGTACATGTACCATGACAAAAATAGTCATGAACAATATAAAGTACACGTACCTGGTACACGTACTTGCCCTGTCGAATATTTTTAGATGCACAAAAATTATTTATGTGGGATAATTGGCATTTGAATAAATATCTAAAAACACTATATAGACATGATTGATCACATTATAACCTATGGTTGTGTCTTAAGCTTAAAGTCTTAAGTGTTATATGAAAAATGATTAAGCTTATGGTTCAATCGGTTAGTCTTGGCTAACCGTCCATGAACAATGTCTTTATACACGGTTCAGTTACGGTTCATCTAACCAGAGTGTGTATATCTTGGTATGTTAATCTCATTTCAAAGATTCATCTAACAGTGGATATTGTTTGCTTGGTTCTAAAGCTATCTTATCTTCAACCTAAAGCAACCTATAATTTGAAAGTCTATATAAGGGAGAACCTCAAGCAACTGGTATTTTTCAATCCCTGACACTATTCTTTCTTTGTCCTAGTTATAAACTAGAGCCATCCTCTCCCTCAAACCCTTCTAGGATTTAGCGACTAAAAAGACTTCACTTAGGGATTCGTGAATCCAGGTCCAACTATTTTTATCTTGATAATTCGTGTATCCTGTTCTTGTTTTGATTGTTGAGTTTCTCACTCAAACAAGATAGATAGAAATCACAAAGTTTTCTTCGTCTCAGACTTTGTGATTCCACAGGTTTAATACTTGTGAGGTGAATAATAATCTAGGCTACTCTTCGGGAAGCATAAGTCCGGATTTTGAGGTTAGCTAGACTTTGTCTATTGCTATCGATTTTCAGTCTCACCTTGATCTAGGATCAAAAAGGAAATCACATATAGGATTATCTGTGGGAGGCATATTGGTTGAAAGTCTTCAACTGAGTTGAAGCAACTCTTATGTTGTAAAGGACGTCAGCTAAGGGAATCATTTGCACAGAGTCCTGCTGGGATTCAAGAGGCGTAAGGAGCGCGGCTGCAACTGAATTGCTGCGAGGTTTAATTTGGTCTAAACTACATTCCAGTCAGAAGTTATTTGTAGTAGGCTAGTGTCTCTAGCGGTTTAGTACAGTTTGGTGTTCAAGTATGGACTAGATCTCGGGGTTTTTCTGCATTTGTAGTTTCATCGTTAACAAATTTTCTAGTGTCTGTGTTGTTTCTTTTCCGCATTATATTGTTTATATTTATAATTGAAATATCACAGGTTGTACGTAAATCAATCAAAGTAGATATATCCATCCTTGTTTGTTGGATACGACTTGATTGATTCTTGGATATTGATCTTTGGAATCGTCCAAGAACTCTCACGCGTAAATCAGGTTCACAGACTAGTTTATGTTAAATTTCTGATTGTGGGAGAAAGAGATATAACTTTGAATATTATTCCTTGATTAAGATTCATTAAGTTGAACTCTCATAATTATATTTAGGTTTTGTCCTTACAGGTTGCCTAAGAAAAAGTTAATGGTGTATTTTGGTACCCCACGTTTTCTATTTACATTTGACCATCCCATTCTTATCCCATCCAAAGACATCCGACGAATGTAAGAGTTGTAACTTCTTTTCATTATGACATTAATTGGGTTGCCTCGTAATTATGATCATTAAGAAAAATAATTAAAATAAAAATAAAAATAATTAAAACCTTATTTATATCTATTGTGGTTGAAAACATGTTTAATTGAAATTCTTATTTTTAACAAATTAAACATCTTTCATCAATTTGTAAAGAAATAACAGCATTAAAACCTTTGTCATCCTAAAAAAAAAAAAAATTATTTTTGTAGATTCATTGTCAGTATGGGAGTGATGATGTATCATATCTCAAAAAATGAAAGAGGAAAAATAGTCAAAAATAACGAGCTGCAACCGAACTATCTCTCCCTTACCCAACCACTATTGTATTGTGATTAAGGGATAAGTTTGGTCATTATGGGTAATCATAAATGATTCATTTTGTTTGTATTTCCAAAAAACTACAATCTTCCTATTTCAAACCAACATTTGCTTTTACAAGACTTCAAAAATCTTATAAAGGATCTCTCCAGTGATAGAATTCTTTCATATCTTTCTTAACATGGCTTTCAAGAAAGAATATGAGAATGACCTAAGAAAAGAAATATCAACTTTGATATACTCTTGTAGATTCGAAAGCCTGTTACAAAGAATCGGAAGGTGCGCAATTAATCAAGGTTCCATATGGTTGGCTCTCTAACTCAGCCAACATGCAAGTTCCCAATTGTGTGTTTTCTCAAGTGCTCATTCAATTAAAATATATCTTTATTAACCAACCTTACAATCCCATCTACTTGGAATTGAGTATTTTCAAACACACATGAGCATCTTGCTTTCCAGACATTCCAAAGAGTATATCATGCAACAATTGTGAAGCCATCATGCACATTATTTAATGTAAACCAGCTAGAAATCCAATCCTTGAGAGACTGCCCTACCATATTCCTTATAAAAAACCTATCCATTGCCATCCACACCTGCTTAGTTAGCTGACAGTTTAATAACAGATGATCAATAGACTCAATATTATTATGACAAAGCGGACAAGAGGAGTTTACACTCGGCAAAAATCTAGCAAGTCTTTCTCTGACAGGTAGAAAATTATGAACACATTTCCATAAGAAGTGTAAAATCTTCGGACGTAAAGGAGCCTTCCAAAATTTTATCCAAGGAAAATTCAACTGAGTAGCAATTAGGTTAGCATCGTGACCTGCACAATTAATAGTTTTATAGGCAGTCTTCATCATGGCCTCCATCTTAATATATCACTTCCTTACATATAATTTATAATCTTACAAATTTCATCAACAGTCTCATAGTCAAACAAAGCTTTTAAGATATCTATATTCCAAGTATTAGTTCCAGGTATGATGATTTGATCAACAATTTTTAAGTCAATAGATCTAAACCTATGTGACACAAAATCAAATCTATTGGGAATCCATATTGATATTAATTTTCCATTTACAACCTCTCAACAATAATTCTCCTTAATGATTTGTAAACCATCATATATTCTTTTCAAGACCCATGAGCCATTCTTCTTAGCATAAACATGGGATGACTATTGGGGAAATATTTATATTTCAAGACCTAACCCATAAAACATCTGGTTCACATAACATTCTCCAAGCAAGCTTCACAAGAAGAGCCGCATTCGAATCATCAGTCTTCTTAATGTTCAGGCCACCTAAGACTTTAGGCATAGTGATGGTATCCCATCCCTTAAGAACTAAACTTCTGCCAGATTATTTTTTATTTCAAAAAAATTCCTCTGAATGTCATCAAGCCTATTTGTGAGTCTTCTCGACATAGGAAAAACAATTAAGTGGTGTGAAGCTACATCGTGTGTCATAACTGTTATAGAAGGTTGATTAATGTGCTTACTCTTCCAAGTTGCTAACCTATCATGAAATTTATCCTGCTGGGTCCCAAAAGTTTCCATCTTATTCCTATGGATTAATAGAGGAACACCAAGATACTTGTCTTGGAGGGTAATATCTTAATCCCTAAAGTAACCGCAATCCGGAATCTTATCTTGATCATCGTAATAATTCTTGTCTATTCTAAGGTATGTCTCTTATGTTATACGACCATTCAAGAAATATCGATCAGTGAATAAGTTTGATATAAATTACAAAGTACTATTCGTCTCAGAATTTCTAATTCTCATAAGTATCATATCGGTTTGATTGATCTTATGAGATACAATCGATTGGGCATCTCTATAACCTTTTGAAGAGAATAAGCTATCATAATTGTTGAGGTACTACTTGATATCTTCTTTACCTTGAAGGTCCCTCATAAGAAACATATTTCGATTACCTTGATTTTACATCTTTCTGAAAGAAATCAATAAGCTATCTGTTAGAAGAAGATTAATTAAAAATCTTCACTTATGTTGAAGCTACTCCTAGGGTTGTAAATGACGTCAGTTAGGGGAATCAAGTGCATAGGGTCTTGCGAGATCCAAGATACGTAAGGAGCACGACTGAAGCTGAATTGCTCGGAGGGTCGATTCGGTCTTAAATCATATTACTCCGAAGTCTGATAGTAGGTCAGTGTATGTAGTGGCTTAATATAAGGAGGTGTTTAAAATTGGACTAGGTCCCGGGATTTTTATTCACATTGTTGTTTTCCTCGTTAACAAAATTTCTAGTGCCTTGTGTTATTTCTTTTCCACAAGAGTGTATGCACGTGTATACACACGTGCTAGATCAATGGCTAAAATGTGATCCAGTAAGTGGTAGCAAGTTAATTAAGTCACACTTTAATGTACAAAATAGAACCATCTCTTTGAGGTTTTTCTCTTCCCTAAAATCTTTACTGCTCTCTCTCTCTCACCATATTTTTCTCCCCTGATAATCTAGAGTTCCTTTGTTTTCTCTTAAAGAAAATTAATGATTTTGATTCGAAAGTAATTTTGATTGAATTTTACTGTGAAAAGCAAATTCTAGGGTTATCATCGTTGTCTTCTTCTTTTTTGCTTCTTGTTGCACTATTTTCTTGGATTGATATATGGTTAAATTGATTGAAGCTTTAAATTAAAGAGAAAAATGAAGTAATTTAGAGGAGTGAGAGTAGTAGAAACAAAGAAGAAATATGATTGTAGATATTGGTATGACTTTTATTAACCGATCCTAAGTAATCACCTTAGATGGTATGATCGATATTTGTAATTGGTGTAACCGATCTTAGTAATTGGTATGAACGATCACAAAAGAGTTGTAATCGATCCTTGTAATTGGCGTAACCGGTCCTGGTAATTGGTGTAACCGATCCTAGTGACTAGTGTGACCGATCACAAGTAATACCATGAGAATATGGTAACCGATCCTGGTAATTGACGTAACAGATCCTGGTAACTGATGTAACCGGTCTCAGTAAAAATATTAAGGTAGAACTGACCCTTGTGTTTGGTAGAACCGTAAACCCATGATTAGTGTATTGATATTTGATCAATCACATAGTTCTTGGAAATCAGATGAACCAATTCTAAACTTGTTTGGAAGTGTGGTATAATCGGTTCCAAGATTGTAAATATGAAAAAGGATTTACAAAGAAATAAGATGTCGACATACTTTGAACATGTTCAGTAACTCTTATCTTTTATTGTTCAAAGATATTCCTTAATAACTCAAGGAGATCCTAGACCGAAATAAGTTGAGAATCTTTTAATTAAGGTTGTTAATTTTATATGCTTTTAATTACCAGCAATTAAAATGCATATCTCTGGAAAATAAAAATTGGTAATGTGCATTTACTAATTGGAGATTTTCTAGTGAGATTTCGGTTATTTTGGACAGAGCATTTCCAGGAATTATGAAAACCATTTTTGGAAATATATTGCATATCTTGAGAATATTCGGTTTTGGAAATTCCTTGGTGTCCAAACTTCCTTGGTCTATAAATACCCAAGTTTGCATTTCGTTCAAACTATCCTAAGAGCCAGAAAAACTACCTTGTTGTGTTGTTACTGGTGGATCCGTCTATTCGGAGAGGAAAGTACCCTAATTAAGAGAAATCTCTTACGACCGCTCGTTTAAAGACTTCTGTGGGATCAAGAAGCTCTACGAGAACCGTTGGTAGGAAACTAGATAATTGTAGTATTATTAGTTTTCGATTTGATTTGATTGACTAACGGTTGTTGAACTTTCATTGCACCTAGTTTGTTTATTCTTGAGAATCTTCTCTTCTGATATAAGATTCACTCAAACTAGATCGAAGTGTCGACGAGATCTTTAGAACTGTTTATAGATCTAAAGACATCTTGTGATAATCCATTGTTAACAGACTCCGTTCTGTGCATATTAATCACAAGAGATTCAAGTTGTGGTGTGCAGGTGTTTATTGAAGATTAAATAAAATTTGAAGACAAAGAAGATTTCTTATTGGGTTCATAATCTTTGGTGTGCACAAAACTTGATCGGCTGGGATCCAACTATAATCGGTTTATCCTTGATTGATTTGATTGATTAGTTGCGTAGATTTGCATCATTATATAGTATCTTGATAGATCCTATTTTTGATTGCAAAATCTAAACTCTGCTACTTTGGTAGTTGTTGGATAGATAGATCTAAACCCGACAAAGGAGTTTATTGGATTAAACAGAAGAGCCTTTGTCAAACTCATATCACTGAGATTGAATAGAGTTGTTACCGAACAGATTTATTGTTCCTTTACTGTATGGAATACGAACCAAAGGAATTGTTCCAGTGCGTGCACTTATTGAATGTTGGAATCGTAGGGATACTGAAGAAACTAGGTGAACTATAGGTTTAGTTGCTTGGTCTCAACTATACGAAGTTGGTTTGATTTTGTATAGCGGCTTAATTCTGAGAGTATTCAATTCTAGACTAGGTCCCGGGGTTTTTCTGCATTTTAGGTTTCCTCGTTAACAAAATCTTGTTGTGTCATTTACTTTTGTTTTCCACAATTATAATTATTGTTATTATAATTTAAAGTAAATTACACAAACGTTAACTTTGTATT
Source organism: Papaver armeniacum (assembly GCA_023531295.1). Lineage (NCBI taxonomy): Eukaryota > Viridiplantae > Streptophyta > Magnoliopsida > Ranunculales > Papaveraceae > Papaver > Papaver armeniacum. The sequence continues at coordinate 79,675 of JAJJWW010008939.1, forward strand.
ACTTGATAGTGATCCTATAGAGTTTGGTTAAGTCTGAACCTATTATCAAGTAATCACACTTTGATTGTTGTATTATCTCGATCTCGTATCCATAGACGATCACACAAAGTGTGAATACCGATTCGTTGTATTGTCTCGGCTCAGTCCATAGACAATCACTTTCGGTAAGAGGACTTATAGGTGGAAAAGTTTAAGATTGTGGTATATTTGGGAACCCTCGTCTTTTCAATTTTCTCTTGCGAATTCGTGTTTTGAGATTACAAGACTTGTTCTTGTTAGATATTGATTTTTGAGATCGTCCAAGTTAACTTGTTTACAAATCAGGTATATAATAATTACCGTTGATACTTACCGATAGTAGCAAGTTCGTCCATACAGGTTTTCAAACAAAAAATTGGTGGTGTACTTGTACCCTCTCCATTTCAATTGGTATTTGAACATGCAAACACCGAAAAGACCCAATAAGTATGTGTTTGTAGTGATCTTAAATTTATGGATAAGAGTTTTACCTCTGTTAACGTACCACCAGCCATAAATGATACAAATTACTTATAGTGGAAAATAGTTATGCATTCCTCTAACAAACTCGTGATTTCAAATTGTACCTCATATCTTATTTGATTATTACATACACCTTCTAATTTACAAGTATACGAAATATCCATTCCCGATAAATATTGCGATCGCATTTCCATTTATGGACTATTATAAATACTCTCCGTTTAGGTTGATCTTGCACAAATATCCTAAATAAAAAATAAAAATAACCTTTATTTGGAGCTAACTAGAGAAAATTGCTTCCAGAAAGTTGCTTTCATTTTTATGGAAACAACTTGTTAGTTGCTTACATGAAAGGGTATTCGGTGGGGGTATTTTAAGTTGAATAAGCGTACATTTTTAAACAGTCGCAGTAGTACACTGTTAGTTTTGTAAAGGGACAATACATTTTCTGTACACAAAGTCCAAAGCTCTAGAAAAACTTCTTTATGCATTCCTTCCTTCTCAAAGAAGCCTCTTTTTAGTCCTTTGGTTTTCCACTGTAAAAAAAAAAAAACACTGAAATGGCGGTCAAGTCAGGGGTGGTGAATCATGAAGAAGAAGAAGAAGAAACCGAAACAAGGGTAAACCTTTTCCCTCTCTTCCACTTCAAAAACAAGGGTAAACCTTTTCCCTCTCTTCCACTTCAAAATATCAAAGTGGGTTTTCATCAATTTCTATTTTTACAACTTCTATGGTACTTTATTTTTTGATGTTCTCACATTTTTTTTTTTTTTTTTGGGTATTAACATGATGAAACAGAGAAATGGATCCAACATTACTCATCGTTGCATCAAATCCTCTTAGTAGGTGATGGAGATTTTTCATTTTCTTTATGTTTGGGTAAAACATTTGGTTCTTCAATTTGGGCTAATTAAAATTTACACCTGGGCTAAATTTTATGTTAAAAATTACACTAACAAAATATCTTTTTGGTGGCTACATCACTTGATCAATATGGTATTATCAACTCTTCACCCTACTCTTTGTTTTTGTTTTAATGCTTCTATTTGACTCAATACTACTATTACCTCTTAATACCTTACTGTTCCATTAAGTAATGTTGCACTTTTGCAATTTCTAGGGACTTGTATTTTGGCACCAAATGAAATTGAAAAGTAGCCCAAAGAATCATGTACCTAACAATGCTTTTGTTTACATGGTGAGCATAAAATATGTTCTTGCTTCTTAGATCCTTTTTGTATATTTCTTTCATTTAAGCTGATGTTTGGAGGTTAGCATGTCTTGAAAATAATGTTTTGTGGGTTCTTATAGGATTACATTTGGTAAATATGTTAATGCAAGTGGATATTTTTCATTTAGGTCTTAATTAGTTCATCAATAAACTATTCGAACCTAGGATAAGAGGTTTAGGATGGATATGCTTTGAAGTCAGTTACGTGACGAATGTTCGAAGATATAATGGTCCTTAAACTATGCTCAAATTGAAATTTTGGGTGATATTCCCAAGATGACACTGGATTTAGGGCATATTCCCCATTAAATGGACAGATTTAGGGACTCTACTAACTCTATAGTAATATCTAGATTGCGTAACTAATATATTTTGAGGGAAAGTATCCAACACACAGGAGAAGTTAGTGGAGATGCAAATAGGTTTGAAGAAATTGTATAAAGGTTTAAGAAATGGGTTTTAATCGATTTCTACAATGATATGAGTAAGGTTCTGCTCCATTGCTTTGTGTAACACATCCCAAATAGTTTCTAGTCGGGCAAGATTGGACTTTCAATCCAAGAGTGGATTTGGAAATAATTGAGAGTAAGAAAGAGTATGAAGTAGTAGAGGAGGTTTTGGGGGAAAAGTTAGGGTTTTTGAGAAATTTGTGATATGAGTGAGATGAGTGATTCTAATCCTGATTTTGAAGTGGGGGAGTCTTCTAACTTTCCTCCTACAGATGAGTACTTGTATGATGATCTACCAAATCATGATCAGATGGATTATATGCATGATCCTCACTTTTATTTTCCTCAAACTCAAGATGGGAATGGAAGTGATGAATGTCTTGAGCCAAATGTAGAATCCAATGACCCAGAAGAAGAGAATGGAGCTGCAAGTAATCAGGTAGACAAGTTACGTGGTGAAGATTGTGATTTTTCCATGCAAATGATCGATTTTGCCTTTTTTTTTCACTTTTGCTGCCCAGTCTCGGCAAGGTCGACGATTGTCCATCATGCCGATTGTAAACTTTGGCGTGGTAAATAATACCAAATGCCCCGACTTTTCATGAGCAGTGTTAAGTCAGCAAGGTCGAAAATTTGAACCCTGCCGACTACCAGATTTTTTTCAACACAGGAGACGTGATTTGAAAATGTTTAAGACGGCATTGTAGTGGATACGTCGACCCTGCCGAATATATTTTGGTCGGCACTGTTTTATTTTTCTACCATGCCGGCTGTATTTTAGTCGGTGTTGTTTTATATATCGACCCTGCTGACTATTGTAGTACATATCAGCTAACTTGTGATGTTTTGTAGATTGCATTGGTACCGATGATGGATCAGCCTCAAGCTCACAATGTTATGGGTCCTGATACTTCTGCACATTATGCTAATGATTTGGAATGGAAGGAAAAAGATTACGCGGTCAAGTGGGTTATTGAGAAAGCAAAAGAGAAGATGTGCGTTCTAGTGAAAAACACCCAACAAAAACATTCGTTGTTTGAAATGGTATGCGAGTGTAGTGGGTCGCCGGACGCAAGTCACAAGAGAAAGGGTTATGTGTATGATAAGAAGACGACCAAGGTGTACAAGACGAAGTCAAAGAAGTATGGATTCCCATTCAAGATTATTTTTTGGAGGAACAAAGACACCGATAACATGTGGAGAATGAATAGAGTTAATTTTGGTTGGCATAACCATAAAGATACGGAAAGTTTTGTTGGGCACTGCCAAGTTGCTAAGTTGAAACCGCACGAGTTCGAACAAGTAAGAACAAGTTGGGGAATTAAACCAAGCAAGCTCCTTAGTAAGTTCAAGAGGGACGACCCGGATAACCTTTCTTTATTGTCTACAATTTATGCAGCCAAGGCAACTATCAAAATAATTGAATGGGATGGAAGAAAGGTAATGGAAGAATCACAATGGTTGGCACAAAAATACAACTACACGGTGAGACACCATGAGTCATCGGAGGGGAAGGTGGATCGTATTTTTCTTGCGCATCCCGATATGATTCAATTGGCGCGGTGCTTTTACCAAGTTTTGTTCATGGATTGTACTTATAAGACGAATAGGTACAACATGCCTTTGTTGAACATTGTAGGACATACCTCGGATAAATAATCGTTCACGGTGGCATGGTGTTTTATGGATCGTGAGAAGGATGATAGCTATATTTGGGCATTGGAAACTTTGAAGCTTCTCTACCACGAAGACGAGACTCCTGGGGTTGTAGTGACCGACAATGAGCAAGAAATAATGAACGCCGTGAGGATAGTTTTTCCCAAGGCACAAAATTTGCTTTGCACTTGGCATATACAATGCAATCTTAGAAAGAATTGTAGGAATCATATCCAAAAGCCAAAGGCAAAGAAAGGTACTAAACGTGAAAAGGAGGAAGATAACGTCTTAGTAAACTAACTAAAGAGGAGAGAGAGAGGAAGAGAAGAAGAAAAAAGACGAAGAATGGAAAGAAGGTGAGATCAAGTTTGGGTTATTCATGAAAGCGTGGGATAAGTTGGTTTGGTCGATGAGTGTGGCAAGATATGAGATAAACTTGAAGGATTTCTAGGATGATTGGGGCACTAATTACCCCAAAGTAGTGGAATATTGAAGAGACAATGGTTGACGCCACACAAAGATAGGTTTGTGTATGCTTTTACTTACGACTATAAACATTTCAAACTTGAGCCCACAAGTATGGTAGAGCAAGCTCATGGGAGACTAAAAGGTCTACTTTTCACGAGTTAAAATGGAATTGTGACGGTGCAACCTGCTATCCACGAGTACACTAATAATGATATCAACAAGATAAAAAAGCAATTCGAAGAAAGTAGGTTCCGGAAGTTGAGGGAGTTTAAGGAGGATAATTGGTTGCTTGTTGGAATACATTGCAATGTCTCTCATTGGGCAATACATTTTATGATGAAACATCTCAAGTTGTATCAAAAGTATGACAAACCGAGCACTCCTTGTAAGTGTAGGATAATAAAGGCTATCGGACTTCCATGTCGTCATATGCTTGGTAGGTATAAAACTCTGATTCCGATTAAAGATATTGATCCTTATTAGAAGCAACTATCTTTCAAACCGGCTCTAAGAGAAGATCCCGGTGAAGAGTTTGGCAACATGGAACTTGGGAGAATAATCCTCGATAAGTACCCCACGTTGAATAGGTTGGACAAACAAACTATGAAGCACAAGTTGATGCCAATTGTTTACCCTTTTATGGAAGAACTTGAAGAACCGGGGAAACAAGATCCAACGGGTAGACCACCTACCACAAAGACAAAGGCGGAATAAAGGGAACAAATTAAAGAGTATTTGAGTACAAAATGCGATCCATCCGGACATGATTATACCGAGGCGGAATACAAAGAAGAGCCGGCTAAAAAGAAAAGAGGTCGTCCGAGGAAAGAAACAACTACACCAACCGTTTCAAACTTGAATCCAAATAGCACTCCACCTCTTGAGATTCAAGCAAGTGTGGAAGTTGTTGTAAAGAAAAGGGGTCGGCCGAGCAAAGAAATAACTACATCAACCGTTTCAAACTTGAATCCAAATGACACTCCACCTCTTGAGAGTCAAGCAAGTCAATGAGATGTTGTGAAGAAAAAAGGTCGTCCGAGGAAGGTAGTAAAACCGGTATTGGAAGAGTATCGCGTACAACTTCCTCAAATTATTCAAGAGTTCTTTATTGGTACCGACGTCCCAAAGGATGGAAATTGTGGGTTTCACAGTGCCTCCCAACAATTGGGACACCTAAGTGGAGCGATTAAGAAGAATCTCACCCACTATCAATACATAAGAAAGAAGATGGTCGCCCGACTAGTAAAAGACAAGGAGTTTTATATCTCAATGATGCTAGAAGGTTCCATAGAGGACAAAGAAGCGACTTTCAATCCAACTCAGAAACAAATTGTTGAAACTCCTTATCAAATTTGTCTCAAGATTGGACATCTTGCTAATAGATGCAAATTCAGATATATGACTTCCAAGAACAGTGGTCTTCCTCCTCAGAAGGCCTATCTTGGTCTTGATCTCAATGCAGGCAGTAGTGCTGATCCCACTCATTGGTTTGAAAATAAATTTGATTATAATGTTCAACTTCCTTCTAATTTTGAAACTGGTGGTTATTGGGGACATAGTACATCTGGTCCTGTGTGGATACCTGACTCTGGTGCATCTAGTCACATGACAAATGACTCCACATTACTGAATCAAGCTACTTCATATTCTGGTCAAGAACAAGTAATGGTAGGTGATAGTAAGCTTCTTCCTATATCTTTAACAGGTTCCTCAGTTTTATCTACTTCAAGTAATAACTTTGCTCTAATTAAAGTTTTATATGTACCACATCTTCAACACAACTTACTATATGTTGCTAAGTTCACCAAGGATAATCATTGTTCCTTTATCTTTTATCCATGGGGTTATGAAATAAAGTCTTTGAAGAACAACCATATTCTGGCTAAAGGCAAAGTGCTGGATGGCTTATACCATATCAGACTGCTACTACTTCACATGCTACTCTATCCTCAGTTGTAGCCTCTCCAACATTCTGGCATTCAAGATTAGGTCATCCTGCTCCAAAGATACTTCAAAAACTAGATGTTGTTGATGCTATCAAGTTATCTAGTAAAACTACTACTTCAGTTTGTGGTTATTCTCAGTTGGGTAAAAATAAATGTCTTCCTTTTCAGTCTACTGGTTTTGTGTCTACCACTCTTTTAGTACTGGTTCATTGTGATATTTGGGGACCAGCACCTATGCACTCTCATCTTGGTTTTAGGTATTATATATTTTTTGTAGATGATTGCACTAAGTTCAGTTGGATTTATCCTATGAAAAATAAATCAGATTGCACTCAATGTTTCAAAGTGTTTGAGTTTCTTGTTGAGAATTATTTGATGTCAAAATCAAACACTTTCAGTGTGATGGAGGACTTGAGCTGACCAAAGGTCATTTCAGAGAATTTATTGATTCATGTGGTATTGCCTTGAGAATATCTTTCCCTTATCTTTATCAACAAAATGGCTCTGCAGAGAGGAAACATAGACACATCACAGAAGTTGGAAATACTTTATCTTTCAATGCTTCAATGTCAAAGAGATTTTGGTTTGACTCATTCTTAACTGTTGTGTTTCTCATTAACAGATTACCCACTAAGGTATTGGAATACAAATCTCCTTATGAAGCACTTTATCATTCTAAACCTAATTACTTTATTCTCAGAGTTTATGGGTGTCTATGTTATCCAAATTTAGTGCCTTATAGAAAAGATAAACTTAGCCCAAAGTACACAACTTGTGTATTTTTAGGCTATAATACACATCATAAGGGTTACAGATCTATGGATTTACTTACTCAGAGAGTTTATGTTACTACTCATGTGGTATTTGATGAGACAAATTTTCCTTTTGCTGCTCATGTTGCTTCCTCTCCTCACCAGTCTCTTCAACAACTGATATACTACATACTTCTTCCTCAACTGAGTCATGTTCTGATTTAACAAATGATACTTCTTTACAGCTGTTTGAGGGTGGAAACTGTTTCTGCTGATTTTGGTAATTTCGGGTGTGTGGGTGAGAAACGAATTTAAACCCTAAACAATGTACTGCAAGGGAGTACTTTAGATTCGAGAGATCAATCTGTACAAATCCGGCCTAAACCAAGAAATGGCCGTTTCAGACTTGCTTCGGTCACAAAGTGAAGGAGAAGGGTTGGTTTTTGGGAGGGAAGCAAAGAAAGTGTTGAGACCAGAATAGTTGATTTTGAAAGAGTAGTTGTTTTACGACTTGTATCAGAAAGTGGGAAGCTCACAGATGGAGAGCTAGCAAATGTTTTCTGAGTGTTGTATGCTCCTGACCTGAACTTCTTGTTCGGTGGAAATAAGTAATGCTTATTTATACAAGTCGAAGTGAAACGTACTCTGGTCTCATTAAGAAATGGAAAACGGGTGAGTAAATGGGAGGAGGTGGTAACCGGTAACGCCTGGAACTGAAGTTCCATAAAAGAAAGCATTTCACCAATACTCCCTGTATTTACTAACCGCCTCATCCTTATGACACTTTCTTATAACGGGCGTAGTGTACGCCGTACTGTAAACCGCCAAACCAATACCCAATGAGCATCCCCCAGTTTGTGACATGCGTTGATGTCTCGAGTGTTTTCGTGGAAAACATGTAGCACGTTGTTGTTGTCCTGCGAGTTGACCTTGGGAGACTTGCCGACTCGGTAGTGACCTTCGACGGTCGAGATTTTGCATCTTAAGAGGAAAGATAGCTGTTGATTATTGCACCCCTTCGTTTGGTAGCCAGTGGCATGGAAGCATGATCAGTATGGCTTTAATATGGCTTAGTTTAGGCGCGGCCAAAATTTAGGGTTTTGGCTTTATTAGGAGCGACTAAACTAGGGCCAAAGGTTGCCATGCGTTGGCTGGTAACCTTGGACAGCTAAGATTTGTACCTTAGATGAAAAGTGGTCGTTGATTGTTGCAGGCCTTCGTTTTGGTAGCCGCATAGGGAAGGCCGGTATGGTGTGGTGCGGCAAGGTGGTTGGCATGCCATTGGCACATGTGGTATGGTATGCCTTGGCGCGGTTTGGCGTGGCCAAAACTAGGGTTTTGGGACAAAGGTTACCATGCGTTGTTTGGCGACCTTGGACGGCTAGGATTTGCATCTAGGATGGAAGGGTGGCCATTGATCGTCGCACGTCTTCGTTTTGGTAGCCGCAATAGGGAAGGCCGACATGGTATGGCGCGGCAAGGCGGTTGGCATGCCATTGGCACATGTGGCATGGCATGCCTTGGCGAGGTTTGGCGTGGCCAAAACTAGGGTTTAAACTAGGGCCAAAGGTTACCATGCGTTATTTGGCGACCTTGGACGGCTAAGATTTGCATCTAGGATGGAAGGGTGGTCGTTGATCGTCGCACGCATTCGTTTTGGCAGCCGCAATAAGGAAGGCCGGCATGGAATGGCGCGACAAGGAGGTTGGCATGCCATTGGCACATGTGGCATGCCTTGGCGCAGTTTGGCGTGACCAAAACTAGGGTTTTGGGCCAAAGGTTACCATGCGTTGTTTGGCGACCTTGGACGGCTAGGATTTGCATCTAGGATGAAAGGGTGGAAGTTGATTGTCGCACGCCTTCATTTTGGTAACCGCATGAGGAAGGCCGGCATGGTGGGGCCAAGGCAAAATGGCGCAGATAGCTTGGCATAGTGGGGCCAAGGGTTGGCACGGACAGATTGGTATGGTGGGGACAAGGCAAGGTACGGTTGGCTTGGCATGGTAGGGCCAAGGCAAGGTGTGGTTGGCATGGTGGGGCCAAGGGTTTGGCATGCCATTGGCGCATGGTGCGGATAGCATGGTTGGGGCCAAGGCAAGGTGCGGTTGGGATGGTGGGGCCAAGGGTTTGGCATGTCATTGGCGCATGGTGCGGATAAAATGGTTGGCATGCCTTGGTGCGGTAGACGCGGCTGGCATGGTTTGCCATTTGT
>JAJJWW010008940.1:0-107577 GCA_023531295.1 Papaver armeniacum
ATTGTCATGTTAAAATTTCCCACCTTGACTTTACTAGGAGGATTCAATTACATTGAGGACAATGTAAGGTTTAAGTGTGGGGGAGTGGTTAAGCATGTTTTTAAAACAAAAAATAAAAAAAAAAAAAAAAATTGAAAAAAAAAAAAAAAAAAAAAAAAGTTTTACATAAAAAATTCCAACTTTTAGAGATTTTAGAGTCACTAGCATACTTCTAGGTATGTTTACATAGAGATTTTGACCGACATAATTGAACTTGGAAATGTTAGAGAACTACATTCGGATTTCTTGCTTGTTAGAGTGTTAAATAATGGATTTAATCATGCCGGTGATGCGAATTTGGTGCAGGGAGAAGTGCATTATTAGAGTTGCTGATCAATCATTAGTGGAGACTACCCGTATTCATATCATGTGAGGCACCGACCAGAAATTCTTCCATCTACTAAAGAGCTTCTTTTGAGTGTGTGTCACCATACGTTAATTCCGGGTAGAATGGTGAGCTACCCAACCTCCCACCAATAGAAGCACTACTCTTTGATCTCTTGAGTGCTAATTTTGTCAATCATAAGGGTGACGTCTATAGATGAAAGCCTCCTTCTTGTAGTTCGATTTGCAGTTAGCACCATTCTCTCTCTCGACAACAACGGGTCCATAGAAACACCATCATCATCAACAATGAGCGACATCAAAATCTACAAGGAAAGTTGGAAAAAGCTCAAGGTTTACAAGCAACGGAACGAGAAAAAGAGCAAATTTCATATTCAAGTAAAGCAACATACAAAGAGCAGATTTTTACATATATGTTGAAGACTTACAATACAATGAGGTAATTTTATATTCAAGTATGGAGACTTATTCATAAAAGCGAAGAAAATCAAAAGGTGAGAATTTTTGAAGTTTATGATTTCAAGACGATACAAGTTGTGAAGAATCAAGCGGTAAAATACTTCTCCCACGGGCATGGTTTATTTTTTGTATTTTATTTTTTTTTAAAAAAAAAAAAAAAAAAAAAAAAAAAAAAAAAAAAAAGAGAAATATTTGTTTTGTTTTTATTTATTTAATAAGCCGTGGGGAAGGAAAAATCTATGAGGAAGTTTCAAGCGACAAGTATTTTAAGGTAAAAAGGTTACAAATTGTTATGGATTTATGAAATTCGAGAGTTTATCACCAATAGTTGAAACCGAAGACGAAGACCAAGGAGATAAAGACGAGGAGCGGAAGATGTTTCTATTGGATGCCGTGAGAGTGGTGTTATCATAATTGGCGATCGGATGTGAAGGTGAGTAAGTAATCTCATCCTCGATAATAGTGGTTGATTTCCTTTCGTAGAGATCGTCCGAAAAATGGTTTTTCAAAATGTTAAAAGATGTGGGTTTTTAAAAAATATTTCGGAAGTTGTCCTTCCCACCATTCAACGTGTTGCAGGAATTCTCTCTTCATTCCTACCTGCACACATGTGAGACCCATAAAAAAGCCGTCTTTTTGAGTGCAATTATCATAAAACCCTATTTGGTGAGGCAGAAGTCGAGGCGAAATGCTTATTGGTCGTTTCTCAAACACGTGTTCTCTCATTATGGTGTGGTTATTTCTCACTCAACATTTAAGAATGAGAATATGTTCTTTGGTATTTCTAACTTCTCATTACTAGCATGCGTGAAACTTTATGTCCTCATAGCTCTTTGGATGCTTGGGACGCTAGAACGCTTTGAAAGTTGTGAGTTTTAGTTTGATTTGCTCGAGGACTAGCAAAGTCTAAGTGTGGGGGAATTTGATAGGTGTAGAATACACCGTATTTACTATCTAGTAGTTTATGCTTTCTTTGCTATTTTTTTTTTGTAAATTATGTATTTTACGTGTGTTTTTGAGTTATTAGGTACTCTGGAGTCGCACGGAGGAAAAGAAGAAGAAATTACCAAAATTGAGCAAAAAGGGCAGAATTGTCATTTCACAGGGAAAGCACTATCTGGAGTCCAGTCAAGGTTAAGGGGTAACTCTTCTTGGAGGTATACTAAACGCAAACCAGCTATGGTTAAGGGGTTATCATTTGGAATACCCCTTATCATTTAGAAGAGGTCAGTAATTATCAATGGGTGGCTATCTTTGGGTGCAAATATCGTCCCATGTTCGAACCCTAAAAGCAAGAAATATCTTTCGTTCAATTCATTTTCACTTGAAACTAAGAAAAGAGAAAAGGCTGCGCAAGTTTGTGGAGCTGAAATCAAAGTGACAGTTGCTGCTATTTTTCCGACAAATAAATCGAGAGATTGAGAGAAGAAGTTGAGGATCGACGGGGATCGAGTGGAATTGTGAAGGAGATCAAGAACAAAGCAGAGATGGGGTTGGACCTAATCGATAATGGAGAAAGAAAGAGAAGCAGACGGAGGAAAATGAGATCGAGAAGAAGTAGCCACTGCTGTTGAATACAGAGATGGAAGAGAGGGTTGAAATCGAGATGAGTAGAAGCTGGGAATCAGAGAGGGGTTTCTGGAATTGAAATAAAGGAGAACGAGCAAGTGATGATGCAGTGAGGTTAACTGTATGGATTTAAGAAGTTGGTTGCTGTCGTTAATGGAGTAGATCGAGAAATTGATGAATTCAAGCTAGGGTTTTCCGTTACTGTTACTGGTGATGTGGTAGAAGAAAGGGGTCTCTGAGTTTTCAAGGGTCCGGTGGAATTGAAGACTCAGATGAAGATGGGGTTTCGATCTGAAGTTGTTGCAGTCAAAAATTAGTGGTAAATTTGATATGGGTTTGTTGGAATAGATCGATATACGGTTTTAAATCGAGATGTTCATGAATTGTAGAAGATGTTGTTGTTTATCAGTGAGTGAATGAAAATAGATTCAATGGACAACTGGGTTATCTGCTGTTGAAGTTGGAATCGAAATGGAGATTGGATTTGTGCTGAAATTAAAGAAGGAATGGGTTTGTTGCAGAACAGAGAGGAGAAAATTAAAGTGGGTTTGATGTTGTTGGTGGTAAGAAGAGCAGGACAAGAAGAAGCTGCAGAGAATGATGCTACTGATGCTGCAGTTCAATTCAAGCAGCAATTGTACATGGAGTTACAATAGATGAATGTTTAGGATTGTCGCAGGAAGAAGACATTAAAATGGCCTGAAATTATGGCCGGGAAGTCCTGTAATTAAACAGAACTCGGCCGGATTTTGATTATGGCGAGTCAACTCGGAAGCCAGCGTTTCAACTCGATTCAGCCCAGTGACTCAGCAAATTAAGACAAATTAGACAGCTGACTCGGCTGATTCAGCTTCCTCCCTTTGACTAATTGACTGACGGAAGACTTACGGTTTGACCTGTTTGACCGTTAGTCCTAACGGTGGACTGACGGAATATGCTCTCGACGGACAGAATTCTCAGGTGGCCGGCGACGACGGATTCCGGCCATAATACCAGTTTTCCGGCGAGCCAAAAATTCCAGAATTTTCTATGGATTTCTCTCATGGGTGTGAAGACTTGGACTAGGAATTGGATGGAGAATTGGGCTCAAACTTGGAAAGAGAAGATGGAAGAGTTGAGAAAAGCTTGGATTTGGAAATTGAATTGCTAAAGGAAAAGGATTCTATTCCTTGGAAGATTTGGAGAATATTGAAGCCTATAAATAGAGAAGTTTTCTACACCTTTTGCACACCTCTCTACACACACATCACTTGTGTTTTTGATAGCTTTTGAAAATTCTTCTTTTTAATTATTTGTGTGAACTCTTGAAAATTCTCCTTTTAATTATTATTTGTGTGAATTTCAAAAACATGAGTAGCTAATTTTCTTATTGATTGAGGATGAATTCCTAGTTCTTAACATGATTTGAGTTTTGTTTCAATTCTATCTTGAAGTTTTTCACATGATTATCGTTTGTTTTTACTAATAGGAATGTTTATTCATTCATGATTGATTGATAGATTGTTTAGAGTGCACGCTAAATTGATTTGTTAGTTTAATCTAATTCTAGTATAAGTTAGGGAATAAGTAATCGTTCTCGACACTTTACACAAGTAGAAAACACGAGACCTTGCGGAGGGATTCCGTGGAGCGATTGTGTGTAAAAACAACGCTAGAAAGTGGACCAAGCGAACCGAGTTTAACTACTAGTACTAAACCTAAATTCATAGATCTTAATGCATTCGGGAATTACATCTTTGTAAGCGAACCTCAAGGTGGTTCTTTTGAATAGAATCGATAACTAAGCGGACTTGTTACTCAGTGAAATAAGGGATTTTGGGGCTAGCTAAGCGGACCTGCTATCCTACGGTTGGTGATAATCTGTGACTAATAACAAGTAGAAAAGAACATAACTTGATTCATTGTTTCGTAACGAAGAAGGATTCCTTGATCTTGTCTCTCTTATTGCTTTCAACTTTATCTTTTAATTGCTTTGTTTATTTTCTTTTGCTTTATACATCCCCCCTTTTGTGACAATTTTTACAACTAAGATCTCTTGCTCCTCGTGGGAACGAACTTGACTTCCATTATATTATTTTTAATTGAGTGGAAATATTAATTAATTTGATTGCACCTACGACACGCATCATGAAGAAAAGAAGAAAAGTGAGTTTCTTAAAAGTCCAACATCAACTAAACCTCATGGTAAGAATCGGAAAATTGATTTTCGTGTTGATATTCCACTTTACGATGGGAGTGTCGATGTAGAAAAATTAGATGATTGGATTGAACGTCTAGAGACGTATTTTTCTTTCTTTGAATATGGTTCAAAAGAAAAGATTGCTTTCGCGGCATTGAAGCTACAAAAGCATGCTCTAACCTGGTGGAAAGCTTATCAAAGACAAAACCTAGGTAAAAGAGTATTGTTGTGGAAAAGATTCAAGGCAGTTGTAAGAAAACAGTTTTATCCAGTTGGCTACCTTGAGGAGAGATGGTTTAAGTGGTACAACTTGAAGCAGACCTACAACCAAACCGTACAAGAATATACTTCGGAATTTCAGAATCAAGCTATGATTTTGGATTTAGACTTGGGAGATTATGTTATCTATATGAAATATATTTCCGGGTTCCGTGAGTATATACATAAGGAGTTGAAGATGTTTTCGGTGGATACTATCTCCGAAGCAAGTATAAAAGCTAATGCCATTGAAGACATGCTTAAGAAATCTGCATCAAAGGGAATACTAAGATGAAATCTGGAGGTACCACTGTGAAAGAAGGTGAAAGGAGCAAAGAAGAAGGGAAGTCTGGTGACAAGGAAGGTTTGTCTTGCACCCATTGCAAGCAAACAAGTCACGTTGTCGACAAGTGTTGGGTTAAGAACCCTCATCTAAAGCCTAAAGGGTTGCATAGGAAAGAAGCCAAGAAGGCAGCACTAGTCGCTCAAACTCCAAAAGAAGTCCATGGACTAATGGAACCCAATTCAAAGCTTTCTCTTAAGACAGGGGCAAAAGAAATACCTTCAAAAGATGATCTTAGGGAGCGACTCTTCACAGTGAAGATGCAAGTCAAAACTTCACTAGTTGATGCTGTTATTGACCCGGGAAGTCAAAAGAATTTACTTTCAAGTTCTTTGGTGCAGAAGTTAGGATTGACAACTTTCAAACATCCAACACATACCCTTTAGGATGGCTTCAAAAGGAAGGGGGCTTACAAGTTTCACAGCAGTGCACGTTCAAGTTTGCTTTAGATGAGTCATATATTGACGAAGTTACATGCGACGTAGTTCCTTTGGATGTTTGTCAGGTGGTACTAGGTAGTCCTTACCTATGGGATAGAGATGCAACTCTACATAGGAGAGAACAAAAGTACACCTTTACCAAAGATGGAGAAAGTTTTGTGATTAGGGCTATTGATTCTCCTCTTGAGGGAGCAAGCTTGATCACAGCCACTCATGCTAAGAGGTTGGTGAATGCTAGCACAAAGTTCATTCTCCTTGTGATCCGTTCTCTTGAAAAGGAGCCGAGTAGAGTATGTTTAGCAGCCTTGACTACTCAACAAGAAGGCGACCTAGAAAGGTTGAAGTTGAAATACAAGGATTTATTTTATGATGTCACATGGTTACCGCCAAATAGGAGTGTGGAGCATGAAATCATGTTGACCAGGGAGAGTTCTCTGCCTAATGTAGGTCTTTATCGCACAACCGTCGAGGAATGTGATGAGATCAAGAAACAAGTCCAGGAACTTCTATAATTAGGAATGATAGTGCCAAGTGCTTCACCTTGTGGATCAGCGGTGTTGTTGGTTCCAAAGAAAGATGGAGGCTGGCGCATGTGTATTGATTATATAGCATTGAACAAGATTACAATCAAGAATCGTTACCCTTTACCTAGGATAGACGACATGATGGATCAGTTAGAAAAGCTCGAGTATTTACAAAGTTAGATTTCAAATTTGGATATCACCAGATGAGAGTTCGAAAAGATGATACATGGAAAACTGCTTTCAAAACCAAACAAGGCTTGTTCGAATGGTTGGTGATGCCTTTTGGTTTGTGTAATGCTCAAGCGACGTTTATGCGTTTGATGAATGATTTATTACGACCTTTTATAGAAGATTTTGTGATTGTTTACTTGGATGATATCATAATATACAACAGAACTTGGGAAGAGCATCTCGTTCACGTTGAGAAGGTGTTTAAAGTGATACATAAAGGCCAGCTGAAGTTGAACGTAAAGAAGTGTGAGTTTTGAAAGGAGGAGTTGGTGTATCTCGGATTCATTGTTAGTGGTGGACAATGGAAGATTGATCCAAGGAAGGTTGAAGTGATCACTAAGTAGCCTAGACCTAGCAGTGTAACTGAAAACAGGAGTTTCTTAGGGGCTTGCACCTACTTGCGTAAGTTTATCCGGCATTTTTCGAATATTGCAGGACCATTACATGGTTTGACGGGAGCTAAGGCAAAGTTTGAATGGCAGCGAACCCATGAAGACGCTTTTCAGTTACTAAAAAGGAAGATTTCAGAAGCACCAGTGTTGGCATTTCCTAACTTACAACATACTTTTGAAGTTGAGACCGACGCTTATAACTATGCATTGGGAGGAGTGTTGTTACAAGATGGTAAACCAGTGGAGTACCATTCAGAATTGTTCTCAGGTGCTATTAAGAACTACGCACCTTATGACAAAGAATTTTATTCTTTATATCAATGTATCAAGCATTGGCGAGTGTATCTCTTAGGTAAAGAAGTAGTGGTACATTAAGATCACAAACCATTGGAGTATATACACGCTCAAACGAAGCTACAACAAGCCCAACACATGAAGTGGATGTCTTACTTGATGACTTTCAATATTATCATTAGGTACAAGAAGGGAGTAACAAACAAGTTGGCAGATATGTTATCTCGACCTCCAGTTCGAGCATTAATGGTGGCCATGAGAATTCAGCCAATTGTCCCTCAAGAGTATGCGGAGTCATACGCATCCAACAAAGACTTCAAGAAGGTGTTAGAAGGTGTAAAGAGTGGTTTGAAAAGCGAGTATGAACTCCGAGATGGATTGTTATACAAAGGTCAGTTACTTTGCATACCATAAGATGGAGATCGTTTACAGTGGTTGAGAGAGGCACACACTTCCCGAGTTACTGGACACTTTGGGATGAATAAAAGTCTACTTAACCTCCGGCGTTATGTCTTTTGGCCGAAGATGCAAGATGATGTGTCTAAGTTGGTTAGAGGGTGTAAGTTGTGTAGCACATCTAAACCTTCCAACAGAAAATGTGGGTTATATCTACCATTGCCAGTACCATCAAGGCCTTGGGAGAGTATTTCTATGGATTTTCTTGGTGGATTACCGAAGACCAAGTCTGGTCATGATTATTTGTTCGTTGTAGTCGACCGATTCAACAAGATGATTGCATTAATTCCATGTAAAAAGACGGTAACGGGAGCCGGTGCAGCAAAGCTCTTCTTTGAGCATGTGTGGAAGCATTTTGGTTTACCAACTTCGATTATTTCTGATAGGGATAGTCGATTCCTTAATAACTTTTGGGATTCTTTATGGAAGATGATGGACACTCGGTTGAAGAAGAGTACAGCTTTTCATCCACAAACAGACGGACAAACGGAAGTGGTCAATAGGACTATGGTTCACATGTTAAAGGGATATAATTCTAAGCATCCTAAAACTTGGTATGAGAGTTTACCATATCCACAGTTTGCTTTTAATAGAGCAGTTCATAGTTCTTCGGGAAAATCTCCTTTCGAGACGTGCTATGGTTACTTACCACCTAGTCCTTTCGATCTAGTATTTTCTAGTGACACCTCAATGGGGGGAAAGGAAGGAAGTGAATGGCAAAATGCACAAAAGTTCTTGGAGAAGGTATCTCAGATTCATGCGACTGTTGAAGCACAATTAAAGAAGTCACAAGCCAAATACAAAACAAAGCATGACAAGCATCTTGTGCCTTGTAATTTTGGTGTTGGTGACTTGGTATGGTTAAAATTAAGTAAGGAACGACTGAAAGGGGAAGGTAAGAAGTTGAAGCTATTGAGGTATGGACCATTTCGTATTCTCAATCAGATTGGTGATAATTCCTTTCGTCTAGATTTGCCACCTTATCTAGGAATGTACTCGGTAATAAATTTTGAATACTTGAAGTTGTTTGAACCACCATTACTTGATGATGACGGCGACGACACTATGATCCTACCACGAGTAGAAGACTTATGGTTTGATAGAGAGGAACCACTCAAGGAAGACTGCATATTAGAGCGAAGAGTGACTAAACACGACAAGGAGAGATAGAAGATTTTATAATTGGATGTAAAGGTAAAGTCCCTAGCAAGGCCAAGTGGTTTAACAAGGAAAAAGGGACTCTCGAGTTCCCTAACCTTCATTTTTAACTCTCACAGGAGTTCAAGTTCTTCAAAGGGGGACCCATGATACAGGTGTATCCGTACTCCTTTAGGGAACTTAGTTAGCCTCAAGCTAAGTTGAGGGAAGAATCCTATTCTAGGCAGGAATCCTTATTTAGGCAGAATTCCTAGTTAGGGAAGAGTTTTTGTTTTAGGCAATACTCTTAGTTTAGGAAATAGATTCCTAATAGAAGTCCTTGGTCGGCTGAGTACGATGAAGGCTATATATAGAGGGCTTTGGCTAATAGCTAAGGACACAAAATACTAGGTACAGAAAACCTAGAGAAAGCTTGGGACAAAACTTGTGCAAGCTTAGCAAACAGTTTAAGGTTAATCCACTATTTAGAGAAGATTGTGAGCGTAACAAAAAGAAAATTGTACTCCCTCTGTCCTAAAATTTATGTCCTTTATTCTATTTTCGTCTATCCTAAAATTCTGTCCAGCTTCTGTTTATAGTTATATTTTTCAGTCAAACTCTCAAATATACCCTTAATTTTTATAATTACAAAACTATTTTTAAAATAACCAATTTAAGAAAATCTTAAATGAAATCTTTATAATAGGAAACAAATCTTTTTAATATCAATCCTATTTATCTTCATTCTATTTTTAACCAAAAACTATTTTTGGATGTAAATTTAAGATACTCATAGACAATTATTAGCCGTAGTTGTAATGACTGCAGCTTTCATAGTTGCTTCTAGCAATAAAATCAAACAAGAAATTAAGACAAGATACAAGCATTAAGTTACAAGCAGGGAGTACTAGATAAAAAACTTTATTGAAACAATCAGTTCATACACAAGCATAGATAGACTAACTGTTAATGAACCAAACAAAAACTGAAACATAATCAAAATACCCTAGGAAACAAACGAAAATTAAAGAATGAAAAAAGCAAACTAAACACTAATTACCCACCAATGCAGATGGAGTTTACTCATTGAACTGATTGAGGTAGTTTCGAACACTATCTATTAATGCGGCATCACACTCAAGTTGAATGGGTAGATTACCATTTCTCGCCAATCTGTCTTTCGCCATATGTGGCACCTTATAATTATTTCCTCCCAACTGTTTCATACTTTCTATCATGCAACCTTGAAATGTCAGGAAAACATAATTAAGGTTTTCAGAAGATAAATTTTCAAAAGACTCTTGCACAGCTTGAACTAATTCATCAATTGTGTTGGGCGCATACCGATACTGTAGTGATTGAATCGCCCGAAAATAACCAAGATCTAAAACATTAAAATCCTGACTGTTTGGTGGTTGGAAAGACAAGCGGATATCGAATCCATCTTTTGAAGCAGCTTCGATAAATTCTTGATCGTTTGGGTTGATGTGTGGTCTCGCATTGTCCTGTTGAATAAATATAGGCTCCATGTTGCTACTGCGTGGCCATTTGTTTCGGATTGCTGGCAAAACCTTGTTGATCAGACACGATCGAATGACATCTTTGGTAACAGACAAAATTGCTTTTGTTTCCATAGTACCAGCAGTACGATTCTTACTATTGCGTTTTGCAGGCTCTTGGAAAGTGAAAGGAAAAATTCCTATCTTTCCAGAAAATTCTTCATTGTTAGCAGAATCATACCTGGGACGAGCAACCACTGCTAAAAACATGACCTTGGTAATAAAACGTTTACTCTTACAACTGCGCAAAGGTTTATCTTCTAGTGGGAGAAGATAATACTTCTGCGACTCCTTAGTCATATAGAACCACTTTTCGTCAATATGAACGTAATTATACATGCTTTTGAAAATAGGTTTATTAGGAAAACAATAATCTTCGAGCATTGATAGAGAAAATAGAAGCCTTGCCTTTTTATTGTCATCGGTTAACGCTGGCTTCAAGGCGTTTGAATGTGGTCGTATTGCACCTTCTTTGATTCTTTTATGAACCGTTGACTTAGACATATTCGCCGCACTTGCCATTGTTCGAATGTTTGTGCGCAGTCGTAAAGGTATTGAAGATATCACGGCTGGATCAATTTCAATTCGTTTACGGCCAGCTCGTCCAGTTAGGCTATGAGAAACATCAACCAAAGAACCATTGGTCATTCCAGATTTTGCTTGTTGCCAGATTCTACGAATAGTTCTTGTGCTTACAGAAAACTTAGCAGCAATCTCAACTCCCGTACCGTGCTTGATTTTTCCATTGACACTTTGTTTGAGAAGCGTCTCATAAATGGCTTGTCGTTGAGCGTTGGTTAGATTTTTTTTCTTTGGGGATTCCATTATCCAGTCCTTAGCTGAATATGATAGGAGATTGAGAGAGATTTGTAGGTAGGAAGGGTTTGATTGATTTGTGGTGATCGACACAGGTATATAAACAATGGAGAGGATCAAAGGAATTCAAAGGAATATTTTAAGTTTCCATGGTGAGTATATACACATATATACACAAAAGAGGAAATAATCTATGAATGCAATTTTGAAGTGAATTTCAATTCCAAAATTTTAGAGTTCCCTCCAACATTTCAGTTCCAAAATTTTACTCGTTTTGATTTTGATTCGGTAACTTTACCGTAATGTTGTGAGCGGGAAAGTTATTCTACAACTACTGTTTCAGGCGGGACACGAGAATCAATTTTGCCTCCAATTATGAAAATTTAAGAAACCAAATTTGGAAGATCTTTTATTTTCTCTTTAAAATACTCCATAACCATCTGTTCATCTCTACAACCTTTGCATCTCTTTTTCTCTTGATCGGTATTTTTTCATCTCTTTTTTCTTCAAACACCATGGACTATGAAAGGCTAGCTTACCTAGCTTCTATAGTTGAGTCAATTTTGCAAGCTAGGAGGGATGCGGCCAAAAAGAAGATACCAGTGGTCGAAACGAACTCACCACCCAAAGATAATGAGCACCAATTAGTTATTCGTCAAATGCTGAAAATATATATGCCTAAATTCTTTGATTAAGAGTATCTTACTACTCTATGTTCTATGAATAAAGTTTTCTAAGTACAGTATGAATAAATTTTTCTAAGTACTCCTATCTGTTTGGGTTAATATTTCACGTGGTTCTTGTTTGCTCTTTTAATCTTTGTTCAAAACGGTGAGATATTAAGCAGTAAAACCAATCTGTTTGTATTACTCCAATTGCAGTGTCATCATAAAAGATTTGCAGTGTGAGTATCATCTGTCGCAAGGCATAAGCTACGTGCATTGTCATGATAAATGTTTGCATAATTGTTCCTGCATCACCGTGTATGTGGTGGTGCACGGGATATTACTTGGCCTTTTGTTTCAATATGGGAGTACTACCGAAACAAAAGTACGCATATTTCTGTGCACTGCGTTTGAGCATTTCAGTACCATAGTGCTTGGCCTTAAAGAGGTGCATTTCAGTACCATAGTGCAGTAAGAGCAATGGCGCAAACTACTTAAAGAGGTCTATGTCTACGGAGACTACAATTTGAATCCCAGCTAATGGAACATAAAAGAATTAAATGCGACGAAACATTTACTAACGAGAAATATAAGAGTGACCAAAGGGAGATTGACCAACTAAAAGTTGAAACAGATTTTGTCCTGTCAACCCATAATGTTGTCAAAAACACATTGCAAAACTACAGTACTTATTAGACTAAACTGGCTAGTGAAGCGGCTGAAACCTAAAAGAAACTCCACACTTACCCCAAAGAAACCAAACATAAGTTTTTTTTTGACACGCCCCACAACAGAGATTTAGATACATGCATTGATTGGCATTGCAATGAGATACAAGCACAGATTTAGAATACAGTACGTACTAAAAATGAGATAAAAATTCAGTTTGTGCAAGGAGTAAACAAATTAACTTTATTAAAAAAAATCAGTTCATACACAAGTAGATAGACTAATTGCTAATGAACGAAACGGAAATTAAAACATGAGATAACCTAAACAAATTCTACTACTCCAAATGAAAAAAATACCGCAGCTTCCCAAGCTTACTGATTGAGGTGATTTCGAACATTATCTATGATCTCGGCATCACATTCAATTTGAATGGGTACATTCATATTTCCTATATATGGCACCTTATAGTTATTTCCTCCCAACACTCTCATGGTTTCAATCATGCAAGCTTGGAATGCCAAAAAAACATGGTTGAGGCTTTCAAAAGATAAATTCTCAAAAGCGTCTTCTACCGCTTCAACTAATTCCGCAATAGTTTTTGGCGCATATTGATGTTGCAGAGATTGAATTGCCTGAAAATAACCAAGATTTAAGACATTAAAATCTGGACTATTTGGTGGTTGGAAACACAATCGAATATCGAATCCATCTTTCGAAGCAGCTTCAAGAAACTCTTGGTCATTTGGGTCGATGTGTGGCCTCGCGTTGTCTTGTAGAATAAATATTGGCTCCTTGCAGCAACTATGCGGCCATTCGCTTCGGATTGCTGGCAAAACCTTATTTATCATGCATGACCGGATGACATCTTTGGTTACATGTAAAATTGCTTTAGTCTTGCATTTTTTCGGCTCTTCAAAAATGAAAGGAAAAATTCCAATTTTTCCAGAAAACCCCTCATCGATCCTTGGACGGGAAACTGCGGATAAAAACATTACCTTGGTGGTGGAATGCTTACTCTGTGACTCCTTAGCTAGACAAAACCATCTTTCATCAATATGCACATAATTGTACATACTTTTGAAAGGAGTTCTAGGGACACGATAACTTTCGAGCATTGATAGGGAAAAACGAAGCCTTGCGTTTTTATTTTCATTGGTTAACACCGGCTTCAATGCATTTGAATATGGTGGCATGGCACGTTGTCTGATTCCTTAACTTTTTTTCTTGATAGATTCTGTTTTCCTGATCTGTGTACTACAACAACAACAACAAAAAAAGTGGGTGTATAAGTAAACATGATTTTCTAAACCACATACTACTCCATTGGCTAGAATACCACGATAATATCCAACACACAAAATGGAAGTAGGTAAGGTTGATTTTTGGCCTGGAACATTTATTTGGCCTTGACAATCTAAGTATCTTGTAGCTTAAGTTCGGGTAAGGTTGATTTACTACCATTGCAATTGTCACAGTTCCAAACCAAAGTCTGGGTCAGGCAAATAAACAAACATGTATGGAGTACTCAATAACACTATCGGTATGGCGGTAATGATGTTGGTAAATGTACAATACACATATACTCCAGACTAACAAAGAAAATCATTAGGACGATATCATCAAAGACAATCAATAGAGAGATTAAAACAGAGATAAAAATGTATACCTGCAATTTCGTTGCCTGCTAGGAGAAAGACAAATAAAGAGATTTGTAGGCGTAGAAGGTTTTGATGGATTAGGGATGGTTAACAGGGATATATATACATAAGAGAAGATCAAAAAAATTTATGACAAATCTAAAATTTCATGGTCAGTGTATATACGGAAAAGGAAATAAACTAGATATTCACTTTTCAATTTGTTTTCCCTCTCAAATGAATTTTTTTGTTTTCCCTCCGGTCTCTCAAGTGTCACGGCGGGAAACTAAAATCAGTTGGAGGGAATTTTTTTTTAACAATTCTTCTTATAATCCATGCATACAGATTTTTATTTTTATCTTCTTTTATAACATTTCTAAAAATAACAATATTACCAAACATGTATTTTTGTTACATGCTTCATATATTTATTTTTAATTTTAGTAATAATGCAGCATTTAATAGGGGTAGTTTTGTATACTCCTTTGGTCTCCTTAATATTTTGACTTAGTCAAAGCGGACTAAAATTTTAGGACGGAGGGAGTAATCGTTTTCTTGTTCACAATCTAGAGAAGATATTTTCTTCGAACTACTACTTGTGTTCTGTTTTCTAAGTTTCTCGTCTGTTATTATTCTGAATTCCACCTTTATAGTAATAGCTACCAAGGTATAGAGATCAATACGTATCACTCAAAACCGGCCTTGATAGGCAGACCGACCAAATGGCAGCTCCAAACGTCAGAGTTTGATATAACGTGCGCTCCTCCAAAAGCTATCAGAGGGAAAGCGGTAGCAGATCTGCTAGCGGCATTCCCAGGAGAAGGGACTACCGCACTGCATGAAGACCTTCCTGGGGAATTTCTAGAAATCTCTTTTGTCAAAGAGGAGGCGTGGCTATTATATTTCGACGGTTCTGCTACTCCTAGTAGTAATACCGGAGGAGTGGGTATAGTTCTAGTGTCTCCAACGGGCGAAGTCTTTTCACATTATTTCAAGTTGGACTTTCAGTGCACCAACAATTCGGCAGAATACGAAGCTTTCCTCATAGGATTGTCACTAGCCAAACAAGCAGGAGCCACACACCTGGAAGTAAGAGGCGACTCTAAATTGCTGGTCAATCAGATGAATGGAGTATACTCACTCAAAGAGGTGACACTGGCCCCTTATAGATCCGAGGCGCAAAAGTTATTGAACTACTTTACTGATGCAACCATAACCCATATTGGCCGCAATAACAACAAACACGTCGATTGCCCAGCCATATTAGCCTCAAAGCTGCGATTCGAAGGCTCGGAAGAAACTTTGATTGTAAGGAGACGGACTGTAGCGTCAACATGGCTCTCACAATCTAAGGATGCTGAAAGAAACGAATGGAGAACTCTGATTGTTCCAGAGCTAAACAGTTCGCTCTCCCAAGGAAAGGTCAGTCTTAAAACCCTGCAAAGATTTTTCATGCTTCATGGAGTGTTATACCACCGGAATCCATATGGGTCTCTGTCAAGATGTCTCGGAGACGAGGAAGCACAACTACATCTTAACCGTATCCACGGTGAGATCTGCGGACAAACGTTGGTAGTGACTCTTTATTGACGTCTTCAACGCCTTGGCTACTACTGGCCAGATATGGAAACTCAATCCAGATCGCTCTAAGGTTCTTGCTCTAGTTTTCAGACACCACCGCGTCAATTGGAGGTCTATAACGTTGGCTATGCTTGGGACTGGCGAGAACCATACATCAATTATCTTCGCGACGGTGTGCTGCCTGCCAACAAGAAAGATGCAGCGAAGTTGAAACAGAAGGCTAAAAAATTCGTATTTCATGAGGAAATCCTATACCGCAAAAGTTTCGGAGGCAATCTGCTACGATGTTTGGCAAAATCTGAAATCCCAATTATGCTAAAGGAAACGCACGAAGGCGAACACCAAGGAAAGAAGAAGTTGTTCCTCCAAATACACGAAAGGTACTACTGGCCAACTATGGAGGATGATGCAGCGACGTTTGTTCAGAAATGCCGTGAATGCCAGACTCACGGGAATCTCATCCACGTGTATTGCACCCGCTTCACTCAGTAAGTAGTCCATGGCCTTTCTACAACTGGGGACTTGATATTATTTGGAATATCAATCCAGCATCCTCAAAATAGCATGGATATATCATACC
The DNA here is from genome assembly GCA_023531295.1 of Papaver armeniacum. NCBI lineage: Eukaryota > Viridiplantae > Streptophyta > Magnoliopsida > Ranunculales > Papaveraceae > Papaver > Papaver armeniacum. The sequence continues at coordinate 16,177 of JAJJWW010008940.1, forward strand.
TGCGACAGAATACTTTACCAAATGGGTTAAAGCTATTCCTCTTCGAGGAACCACTGGAGCGACAATTGCAGCGTTTATTAAGGAATACATCATTTGTCGGTTTGGCGTACCTAAGCACATCATTACTGATAACGGTACCCCCTTTGACAACAAGCAAGTATAAGAGCTGCTCGAAGAATATGGAGTTAAACAGAGTTTCTCTACTCCTTACTACCCTCAAGGGAATGGACAAGCCGAAAGCACTAACAAAACTTTGATTCGAATTCTCAGTCGAACGGTGCACGATAATCCCAGGACATGGCACGAACAACTGCCAATGGCGTTGTGGGCCTATCGAGCGGCACCGAGGAGCTCTACAGGCGTCTCTTCTTATTCACTTGACTATGGCGCGGACGCAATCCTCCCAGCAGAGATCAAAATCCCGTCAGCTAGAATTGTAGCAGCGAGTGGAGTTCAATGGAATGAGGTCGAAGCATCGAGTTCCAGAATTGCGGAATTGGATACTTTGGACTCCAGGAGAGTTAAAGCGGAAGAACATGCTCAAGCATACAGGAACATGATCTCGAGATCCTACGATAAAGCTGTAAATCCATGAGTTTTTAAGGTAGGAGATCTGGTGTTGAAGACTATTAAACACATTCAGTAAGACATGTCCGCACCAAAGTTTTCTCCAAAATGGGAAGGTCCCTACGTGATCACCAAGGCATATAAGAGTGGCTACTACAAGATTGTCAAAGAGGATGGAGGTAAATTGGAAGCAGTCATCAACGGAAAATGGCTCAAGGCATACTACGCCTGATCATCATTATATCCCTTGCTGCCTCACGACGCAACAATCAGGCATTTTCATTCTTCTCATATCTTAGTTATCAAATTCTCCATTAGTTAAAGCATGTTAATGTAAACTCCATTCGCTTAACAAAATCCAGTGCAATTCATTTTCCAAAGCAAGGTTCAAAACCCCCCCAAAAAAAAGGAGAGACGATCAAAACGTCATGGTGCCTACTTATTCAAAATAATAAATATAAGTACGGCTCAGAAAAGGCCATCCAACAAGTTGTAATTCCTTGAAAGCATCATTTACAGTCTCTCCTGATACCTTTCAGTCATACTCTTCAAATTTTGGATCGCCTGTTCCACCTTCTCAGATTCCGCAGCCAGGGCCTTCTCCTCTTCCAAGATAGCCTTCGCAGCAGGAACGACATTGGCGATGATACCTGCTCGATCAACTTTGATAATATCAAGGCGCTGCCGCAACCATCCCACGTTGAACTCAATGGATTCACAGGTAGATATCATATCTTCCCACTTTTCAATAGTTGATTCAGCAACATAACGAATAGATGTACCTTCCATCTCGGCAATCATGGGTAGGAGACAGTTCACCGCGGTAACTAAAGCAGACGAGCAGTGCCGCACCACGTTTAGTCGTAATATGGCCGTACCTTCTCCATATTTTCGCATACAAGGGCATGAACTCTTTCCTCACTAGAAAACCACCAACAACCCGGTAACTAGAAGATAAGCATCTCATGTGAATATCGAAACGCAAGCCCGCATTGGGGGTACTCGTAGGAGGAAATACCCAAATCAGTGTCTTCCAGGTCAGCAGCAGGCGAGTTTGAGATTGAAGGGAGAGGAGTGGTTAAATAATCGTCGTCAACCACTGTTACACATGTTCGGAAGGGTACCTCTACAAAAAAAAAAAAAGATCTCGTCACCTACTGGCCATGACAGACGAATACATATTCACCAGTAAAAAGTATACCAATATGATCTTCTTGACTCAAATGATTCGGATAGGAGAATTGTCACAAGGCTCAGGGATTCGACCGCTCTAAAAGAAAAAAAAATGATTATACGTCAAAGAAAAGAAGAATTATCACTTCAAAAGCAGAAGATATTTAAAGTCATACTCTGGATACAAGCCGCTTGCGTTTAGTAGAAGGATCTGGCTGAGTTGAAGAAGATGATCCACTTCTGTCTGACATGATGAAAGCAAATGGAATCGGCAAAGAAAGTTCTTTTCCTAAAGTGATGAGAGCTTTTCAGTTTCTCCTGTATATATATGTGCACGGCGGAAACCCTAAAAGAGGACTGAACGACTATAACAAGATTTATCCATTAAACAAGGATTCAACGCCGAACAAGTCGTGCTTCTTGTCGAAACCCTAATTAAGAACCGGGAAAAGTCCGTTGGATGGTCAAAGAAAGATTGCGTTCAGCCCAGCTCCAGGTCTTGGTGTGACACAACCGACATGTCTGGAAGATGCAAGGAAGTAGTTGTTCCAAGTTCAGAGCAACAACCACTTCCCTGGCAATATTTATTTACTTTAACATGATCATTCTATTGCTTTTACTGTCACCATCTAGTGCTTACCCCGCAATATCGTCACTATTACGTGTTAAGCAGGGGACTTAATGTTGATGGTAGTTTTCAGTTCAGGGTCAAAATTGTAAAATCATGTATTTAGTGCGTTGTCATCCTGCAAAGGAATAAATGCCATTTAAAAGTAATGAGTGTTCAAACCTCTTTACTTATGTATGTATTAAGCAACTCAACATATTTATGAAATTTATCAGAATGGTACATGAAGCAACAATCCCAGATATTCTGTAAAATTTTAACCTATCGCATTAATTACTAATGCATGGTTCGCATAGTATTTTCCTATGCTATGTTCCCCAGCTGAACTTTCAATGTTGGCATGACATGACGATTGATGTTCACTCACAGCATAGTAACATGAATCTCCCGAAGTGTCAGTATTGAAATCTGCATGAAAACGCTCGCATAGGCTACACCACCCTCTGACAGAGAGATTAGCGTGTTTACACACCTTTTAATTGAAAGCTAGCGCGATCGAACGCGTTTAAATTCCTTAAGGAAAATATGGACTGTTCATATCAGTCTCAAAAATAATCAGGGCCACACGATTTGGCCGCGCTATTTAACAAGTGTAGGATCAGAATATCGCAACACCAAGATTCTCGCGAAGTCCATAAACGACACACTGCGAAGACATCGCGGGATGGAAGTAAAAACGACGTAGCGGATGACGACAGCCAAAACACGAGAAAGATGTGAAGATGTAGCGAGATCGAGGAGTGTCGCGAGATTTGACATTTGTACATTTGCGATACTTCGCAAGACATACCCGAAAATAAAGGACAGCTTAGCTGTCATCCACTATGTAATGTCCTATATAAAGAGCCGAATAGGCTTACGAAGGGAGAGATATTTTTCGAAGTGTTGGGAAAGTCATTAAGAGAGAGAAAGTTTAGAGTGATTGTGATTCTTTGGTTTATCTCCTTTTCATCTTGTAACATTTCTGGAGTTTGATCAATAAAACTTATAATTGTTCATCTTAAAATGATTTGATTGTGTGGATTCTTGTGAGGGGTGTAGTGTGGGATTTCCTGCAACTACATAATGGCGCTAGAAACAGGGATGAGTGAAGGTTGATATTGTGATTTGGAAGGATTTGAAGTAGTAGATAAAGAATTTCATATAATTTTCAACAATTCATTAAGGTTAAAGAATGGCAAGAAGAAGACATACATCAGAACAACCAACGACTGTTAGAAGGAGTAGGAGACTTCTTTGGAGAAGAAAGAAATGAAATGGGAGAATCTTCAAGAGCAAACACAAGAAATAATGGAGAAAATCGGGTTCAATCGCCAATTCAGCATGCACCAATACAAAATAGAACTGAGGATTATGACAGAGTAAGCGTACACACTTGGCGATCGGATTCTGTAGATGAAATAGGGGAAGAGCCGCAATTAGGAGGTAATGGACAAGAAGAGAGAGATCAAGAAATGGTTGGAGGAATAATTCATGGAAACGAAGAGATTACATCGTTAGAGGCATTGAGACAAACAATACGCGAAGAAAGGCGATTGGAAACAGAAGAACGTGCAAATCTGACAAGGCAAAATCATGAGTTAAGGATGGAAAACATAAGGTTACAGAACAGAAGGTCAAGAAGCACTACAAGATCAAGATCAGTAAGTGAAGAAGTAAGACGAGATATGCTTTGTAGAAAATGCTAATGAAGAAATTCAAGAAGAGATACAAAATTTAGATGAGGAACGTCGCGAAAGAAGAGAAATAAGAGGAGATCATTATATTCAACATGGTGAAATTCTCCAAGATGGGCAAAACTATGGAAATCAGAGAGATAGACACCGACAAAGGCGAAATAATCAAGAGGATGGAGAAAATCAGGAAGAAGGAAGGAGAATATTACATGGGAGAGAAGTACAAAGAAATCACCAAGCAATTCAGGATGAAATTGAAAGGCATTATACTGAACAAGCACATCTAGCTCGCGAGAGGGAAAGACTAAGAGCAAAAATGGAAGAACAGGAATTACAAGAGGCAATTCTCCAAAACAATCATGATAATCAAGAAAGGAGACGTGAGCGCAATCGCAATAATGATAATATCAATGAAGAATACGATAGAGTACTAAGGAGAACTGAAAGACGGCAAAGAGGAGAAAATGAGAGATATAACGATGTGCGAATCCATGAAAGGAATGAGAGAGAAGGTCGCAGAGAAAGACGAGAAGAAAATGATGATCAAGAGAATCAAAACGGATATGAACACAGAAGAAGAGAGGCGGAGTTAAAAAGGCCAATGGAAGATAATTCTAGTATAAACGAACAAATTTTGAAAGAGCTAGAGGAAATGAGAGGAATGTTAAATAATAAGAAAGAAGGAAGTATGAGACAATTGGATGAAGCTATAGAAGAAGCTGCGAAAACCCCATTCACACGAGAAATACAATTAGAAGGAATACCCCAAAATGTAATTTGCCTACATTAACCAGCATTTTTGATGGATCAACTTGTGCAATACAACATATCAAAGCTTATTTGAGATGTATGTTACAATGGGAAAATCATGACGCTATATTGTGCAAATACTTTGCATCAAGTTTAATAGGAGAAGCTCTGAAATGGTTTGAAGGCCTTCCAAAAAATACTATAGCATCCTTCAATCATTTACAGGCTATATTTTTAGGGGCGTACATAAGTAACAATTTCTCGCGACCTGGCATTGAAGACGTATTTGGATTAAAACAAAGGGTTGGTGAAAGTTTGAAGCATTTGACCATGAGATGGAAGACAATGTGTAGCGACATGGCGGGTCGCGTTGATGAGAGATATCTCATTTTATCATTCATTAATGCTATGTTCGCAACCAATCTGTTATACATTCAAATTTTCAGAATTAAGAACACAATTACAATGACTGAGCTGCGAGAATTACAGGAGGAATATATTGATCTCGAGGAAAAACAAAATGAGATGGAATCATACCCAGTTGCGAACACGAGTTTGAATGCAGCAAATGCAAGCTTGTTACCTAAATTGATAAATACAGTGGCGAGCACTTCGCAAGGACAACCAGAGTTGATAATGGGTGATAATCAGCAGAAGCTAGTAGCTACGGGGAGTCGTGACCAAGAAGAATACGAGAGAGAAAGAAATTTCTATAACCGCGGTGGAAATAACAAAATTCAAAGACTTGATCAGCCGCAAGAAAATTATGGAGGTCAAAGGCAAAATTATCATAGGGGACAAGGAAGTCGCAGGATAGTATGGGAAGAAATTGAGATGCCACCTCTGAATGCTAGCATAGAGAAAATATGGGAAGCTATAATCTTGATGGAAAATATACCAACACCATGTAACATGGGAAAGGAGCCACCTCCAAGCGAGAGAAGCCATGAATTTTGTTTTTATCACCATTTCCATGGACATACAACAAATGACTGCAAAAACATAAAGAGAATCATTCTCAGGATGATAGATCAGGGAAAGTTAAATCATTTTCTAGTGAGAAAGGCTCAACCTCAAGCATTACCATCTCCTCCAGAAATTCCCAGGGAGAACACAACAAAAGAACGTGAAACATTTGTGATAGAAGTTGGGGCAAAAGCAAAAAATCTGTTTTGTAACTCTATTGTACATTCGTACAAGACAATTGAAGATTTCCACGATATTACTCTCAGCAAGGTTTACGCAAGGGATGTCAATGATAAAGAAATAATGAACACCGCGAAGACGTCGCAACTGGAAGAATGGCAGAAGCAGATCATTTCTTTTACCGCGGAAGAAGTACCTAAAGGTGGAGGAATGCATGATAACCCATTGGTGGTGAGATTGGAGATTAACCCAAAACCTAATGATGATGAAGATGATGAAGCGGAAACTCATGGGCAATTAATAGAATTTTAATGGATACAGGTAGTTCTGTGAATATCCTTTTTTTATCATACCTACAAAACTATGGGAGGAAAAGATGCGATTTGATACCTTCAACCTATAAAATTTATGGTTTTAATGGTACCGCAAATAAGCCAAAAGGAGAAGTTCATATGCGAATTCCACTGAAAGGATTATCTTCTGGAATTTTATTTTGCGTAGTTGATGTGGGATCACCATAAAACGCGCTGATCGGACGACCATGGTTACATGAGTTCTTAGGTGTCGCATCAACTTTCCATCAATGTATCAAGTTCCCTCATCCCACTGGTGTTGGTATCATAAAGGGAGATTGGGTTGAAGGAAAGAAGTGTTACGAGGTTGATATCGAATCCTGTGAAGAAAGAGCTGCGAAACACAGGAGTTGGAAAAACAACATTAAAGAAAAACAAAGAGGTGAAAAATTAATGGTAGATGTGATAGAGAAAAGAGAGGAAGAAATGCTGCAAAACCAAAAAATGATGAAGACAGATAGTGGCAAATGTTTCGCAATGGCAGAAAGTAGCAGAAATAAGAGACTTAAAGAATAACTGTAATTGTTGATTGTCAGAGAAAAATTGGGGAGGGAGATAACAAATGTAAGTTGTTTATTAAAAATAAATAAATAAATAAATAAATAAATATATATATATATATCAGAATGGGACGAACCTTCAATGGCATACACAGCAAAGTACCTAAAGTGCGTCATGTAAGGGGGTATATGTAATGTGGCTCAGGGAAAAGGTTACACCGCCCCTGGAACCTGAGTCATGGAGATTGGGGGTAATAAAACCCATCCAGGAGAGGTACCTTGGATTTTCAATCTAAGCTAGTGACTTAGATTGACGACCGGGGTCTTTTCTAAGGAGTCGACATTTGACCAAGGCGCCGAGGTACACGGTTGAGCCAAGGGTGCCTGGGCATTTGAAGTGTCTCGGCCATTCTTGGCAAGTCTCGGCTTATGCTGCACTCGGCCCGAAGAAAACTCCACTTAGGGTGCAGTCTCGTAACCATAAGCCCTATAGGCAAAAGGGATAAGAGGCTGCGAAAACAACTGGTTGTTGTTAGGACCGATGGGAAGAGCTAGCCTTGTATGGCATAAGTACGCATCCTTGAAGGGGCAACCAGGGAGAAGATAAGGGCGGCACCCTCCATTAGGGAGCTGATAGTGTCAAAAAAGACGCAAATGTCATGAGACTTTATGTTCGCAAGAATATTTAGGCTTGTCATATTTTTGCAACAATCCTGAAGAGGCAAAAATACAAAAGAGTAGATAAGACGAGATCAATGGGTCCTTACATGCAAATGTAAGGACGTCCTGCGATTTCGTCGCAAAGACGGCAATGTCATGGGGCTTTACGTTCGCAAGGATATTTAGGCCTGTCATATTGTCGCAAGAAAAAATATCATGCAGAGGCAATAATACTAGAGAAATGATAGGACAGGATCAATGGGTCATTACATGAAAGTGTAAAGACGTCCTGCGATCTTGTCGCAAAAATGAGAGGTGGCAAAGTAAGACCTTTAACTAGGAAGGAAAAATAAGACCACACAAGAGAAATGATAAGGCAAGATCAATGGGTCATTACATGAAAATGTAAGGACGTCCTGCGATCTTGTCGCAATGATAAAGTTCAGCAGAAAATATCTGCGAAATTATGCTTAATCTCCAATTCGAAAACAAATAACAGAGGCAAGTATGGGAATGAATAAGAACGTGTTATTTATTTTCATATGACAGATTTGCGCATATATTGATTGACCATATTGAAAAAAAAAAGAATTGCTCTTTATGTGCAGGAAGAAACAAGAAAGATAGAAATTATATTCAAAGACTCAAGAAATTCGCAGCAAAAGAATACACCCGTAGATGGGAGATTGAAAAAATGATTGTACAAATATTACAAAGGAAGAAAAAGGAGAATAAAATTATTTCTCATTTGATCCTTCCCCTTCATTATCTTCATCAGATCCTTCAACTTCTTCATCTTCATTAGATTCCTCTTCTTCTTCTTCACTAGCATCGCTATCAGAAATATCCAGAGGAGGCATATTTTGGGGAACTTCATCAAGAAGGAAAGGGTATTTAGACTGAGGGATGTTATTGTCATCGCAGACCATCTCAATAGTTTGATTGCGAAAAAGAATAACATCATTCTTAAAATTCGCGATGCTGATCTTTAGTTGGTTCTTGACCTAGAATATTTATCATCCCGAGAAGAAAGATTTTTGGCAAGTTGCTCTTTCTCGATTCAAGTTCTTCAATTCTTTTTCTAACCTTGCTTCAGCTTCTGCGAACATATAACATTGAATCAGCAACTTGATGACAATTTTATGCAAGCAATTAAATAAAGAAGAATAATTAACAACCTTCTCTGTCAGAAACCATATCTCTAAGCAAGGCCGTATGCTCAGCTTGAAGACTAATGTTAACACCTAAATTATTTCTGGCATCATCTAGAACCTTCGTAGCCCAAGCAAATTCATCATCATTGTTTATGAGGAGAAGGGAACGAATTTGATTCTCTCTTTCGCTAAAAATAACATTTTGACGGATGGATTCATCCCTTTCAATTTGAACTTCAAGAAGAGTCTTTTGGAATTGCACTAGTGCTTGAGCACCTTGTCTAGCAATGCGATCTTTATCATCTATGAGATCACTAATTTTCTTCCTTAAAATACTAATTTTCTCTTTAGTACTAAGAAACAAACGTTTAAGTTGGTTGGCTAAGCTTAAGCTAGATCTATGATCAAGTTCTAAGAGGCGAAATCTGGATTGAAGTTCATTTAGAGGAAGAGATTTAATTTTGTTATTTGAAAAAATATCCAAAGAATCGTTGAGATGAGCAAGAAGAGAATCATCATCCATAGGTTCAGGAAATGAATGAAGAAGAATGGCTTCCTCAGAAAGGTTATAAAAGTCTGCGAAAATGATAAGTCAGATGAGGGAAGATAACAAGAGAACAAAACAAAGGAAAAGGAAAAAGTTCCATACCATAAAGCTGTTGGTTGGAGCTTTGAAGGCTAGAAATATTATTCTTCTGAGTGACAGAGTCAGCTTCTAATTGCTTGTTCTTCTCGCGAAGAATGGCATCTTCAGTTTCTAATTCTTCATTTCTCTTGCGAAGAGCAGTAGCTTCAACTCCCAATTCTTCATTTTTCTTGCAAAACTGAAGATTCTTCTTTTCGAGAACACTGCGCCTCTTCTCAAGATCTGAGGCAATAGCAAAGGAAGCTCTCCCGGACTACAAAAGAAAACAAAAGAAATTAAAAAGATATGATTTAATTAAAGAAAAAAAAAAGAGAATGAAAACATACCAAGACACTAAGAGAATTTAAGAAGCTTGGAGTCACTGATCTGGAGACTCCATGAAGAGAACTATCACTCTCAAGCAAAGGTGAATCGCAAATACTCGCGAGAGCCTTGCATGTATTAGAAAGGCGATCGTCACCCATCCCTTGCATGGAATCAGAAAAGATGCTAGACAGTTGTGCCATAGAAGATCCAGCTGGAGAATTTGAAGAAGGGATATTCACATCATCATATTCCTCATCACTAGAATTTTCACCTGACTGAAGATTCGAATGAGAGGGGAGGTGAAGTTTTCGCTTCTTCAGAGGCGGAGCAACAGACTTCTCCTTGCGAAGAGGATTTTTACCTCTACCTTTGGCTTTCGCATCCTCAGGGTTTTCTTCTTCTCCAACAGCTTCAACACCAACCTTCGCACACAGATGAAGATAAGAAACAGAGGCAACAATATTGTTAAAAAAAAATATAAAGTGTTTCCTACTTCATCCATGACGGAGCGAAGAGCAGCTAAAGTGCTAACCTTCCCGGTCCGATTGTAGCTCAATCTTAACTTTTCAATCTAAAAATTTTCACGAGAATCAAAGGATAAGGGAATAAGCAACCAATGAAAGATTAAGAAGTACGCGAAGTTGGAAGACATACCTCTTTATTCTTCTCGGGCCAATTGAATACCCAAGGTCGATAAGTAGCGAAGTTCGCAGGAAGTACATTCGAGCCTGCGATATAAGGCCCTTTTAACACCAATGTAAAAACACACCATCTATCATCTTTAGAGTGACGCGGGACGTTGTTTTTACCAGAATATCAGTCAATGTCTTGCATAAGGAGCTTATCGTTAGCAACATCATCCTTTCTTTTAAGACGAACACCCTAGTGAGTATTATCCCTCCTCATAGGAATGAATTCATAATTCTCGTAGAAACTCTCAATTGTGTATCTTACAGCGAGTATCGCCAATTCCTTAAATTGTGGGTCCCTAACTTCTGTTGGGTAAAGAGACCCCTTACCAGCGCCACGATTGGCGAGTTCAAGTATTAAACGGATGCAATCCCCACTTAATTGATAGACAGCTCGCGAGAAGTTCGCATGAGCAAGAATTCCATAGAATAACGGAAGGTTAGGGTTATAAAGAGGAATGGGAAGGCCGGCGAGAATTTGACCAAGAGAAATTATGATTTCATGATCATCACAATGATGATCAGTGAACAACTTGGCAGAAAGAATGGATTTAGATTCCTGACCGGGAATGGTGGTTAAAGTAAAATCTTTTCCTTGAAGATCTTTTTGAATTTCTTCAAAAGAAGCTTTGTATTTGTGACCGGTTGGAGCCATTTTCAGTATGGGAATGAGTGAAGAACTGAAGATCGAAATAAAGAAGAAGAAGAAGATTTACAGTAGCAGAAACGGAAATTACGGAGGAGAGTTGAAGAAAAATTGCAGAGAGAAAGTAAAAAAGAAGAAGAGGAGGGTGAGAAAACTATATATAGAGAAGAATTCTCGAGAAGATAAACGCATTTAATGCGAGAAGGGACGTGAACGGTTGAGAAATAACGATTGAAAGAGACGTGTCAAGAAATGGGTGGAAGAAGAGACACGTGTAATAAATTCTGCGTAATAATACGGAACCATACAAATACAGAAAAATATGAAGATAGGAACAATTACGGCATTTTGAAAAAATTAGTTCTCATGACGTTCTCTTCTTCGCAGAGAAGACATGAGAAGAGGCAAGATGTAGGATCAGAAAAACGCAACACCAAGATTCTCGCGAAGTCCATAAACAACACACTGCGAAGACATCGCGAGATGGAAGTAAAAACGACGTAGCGGATGACGACAGCCAAAACACGAGAAAGATGTGAAGATGTAGCGAGATCGAGGAGTGTCGCGAGATTTGACATTTGTACATTTGCGATACTTCGCAAGACATGCCCGAAAATAAAGGACAACTTAGCTGTCATCCACTATGTAATGTCCTATATAAAAAGCCGAATAGGCTTACGAAGGGAGAGATCTTTTTCGAAGTGTTGGGAAAGTCATTAAGAGAGAGAAAGTTTAGAGTGATTGTGATTCTTTGGTTTATATCCTTTTCATCTTGTAACATTTCTCGAGTTTCATCAATAAAACTTATAATTGTTCATCTTAAAATGATTTGATTGTGTGGATTCTTGTGAGGGGTGTAGTGTGGGATTTCCTGCAACTACAACAAGCTTAGACTACTCCTAGCAGAACTAGGCAATCACCATAGTGACCACCGGCGGGCCCACTAGTGCCCTAGTCGATCGAGTCCTATTTTGCTCATTCACAAGCGCTTCAAACGCCGACCCAAACATGGGTGTTCGCGTTGTATAAAAACAAGCTCAAACGAGCTAAGACCGGCAAAAACGGTCTAAAAAAACCTATCGCATCCGTCCAACTTAGCTGGCCTAGTTGGACGGCTTAGATCGCATCTCGAGAGATCAAAGAGGTGCCAACGTGTTCACCGTCGGTCCAACTTCTCCCTTGGTCGATCGACCTATCCACGGAAAGTCCATAGAGCATCAAATCGCTTGCCCAAAGTAGGGTGAACGCGCTGTTTGGAAAACCCTAAAATTGCTTTGCGGCAACACATTACTGCCACAAAACAATCACAACCATCCATCTTCGCCAGATGATTTGAGCTGCTTAGATCTAATTTTAGATGGCCCAAGAGACGTCAGCATGCTCACCGACAACTCATCTTTGCACATGGTTTATCGACCTGTTCAAACTAGCACTCAGTGCCTTGAATCGTTCGCCCAAAAGAGGGTTGGCCGTACGACCTCTAAACCCTAAAGTTGCGTCAACGGCAATATACAACTGCCGCAAATCATCTCGTCCATCCAACTTCGCCAGCCTATTTGGATGGCGTAGATTTATTTTTAGAAAACTAGCAAAGTAGCATTGTGATCACCGGCTATCCCTCCTTCACAGGGAGCAATCGACCAAGTGACAGCTTGAACATAGGGTCCTCAAACGATTACCCAAAGATGGTCGTTCGTGCTACTTTTAAGACGCTCAATCCGTGACTGATTCGATCGAGCTCAAAAACAGCTATGCTTCTAGCACATCGATTATTTTCAGCCATTTATTCGAAAGCGATGCTTTACATACATCGATTATAAGCAATGCTCTATAAATATCGGTTTCACAAATAATTTATTATTTGACCTAAAAAGCACCGTGTGGTGCTTTCAGCGACAAGTCCCACGACTTAACCCATTTACTCGAGACATCAAACATATCACAAACTAGGGGATTCTCACTGGGGTATTGGTCTAGCGGTTTACAGCGTGCGGCGTGCAACACGCCCATTACGAGAATGTGTCAGGGAAGAACGGACGGTTAACATCAATGAGATAGTAGGTAAAAGCGTGACCAGTTTCCCCTCATAGTGGAAACGTGGTGATCACCACTCTTTACACAACTCCACTTCTCCATTTGCCTAATCACCTCCACTTCCTACGAGATCAGAGTGTGCTCGAACATGACTTGTATAAATAGGATTTCAACCTATTGTAACACAGACACAAGTGTTATCAACACAAGTAACCAGAAACCATTTTATGATACAAGTCATAAAACAATCACACCTTCATAATTCAACATTTGATCTCAAACATCTTCTTCGCTTCCCTTTTTAGATCAACCCTTCTCCTTCACCTTGTGACCGAATTGAATCTGGAACGGCCATTTCTTGGTTTAGGCCAGAGTCTTACAGATAGATCTCTCGAATCTAAAAGTACTCTGTGCAGTGCATTTGTTTAGGGTTTGAATCGTTTCTCATCAACACACCCAAATTTACCAAAAATAGCAGAATCAGTTTTTACCCCAAAACAGGTTTACGGATCATTATGTAAGGGGGAGTGGTTTTCATTGTGAGATGAAGTATTGACTAAGGGGGAGAGATGCATATCACCATAGTATTATTGTCAAAGTTGTGATAAAATTGAACTTTGATGTTGTGTAATAATACTATGACACTGTATAACAATAATTGAGAACATCTGTTCTCTTATTGTTATGGCTACGGTTCTTCAACAACAATGATGCTGAGTTGAACACGTTCAGAATCACTGGAGTACTTGGAGTAACGAAGAATTCAAGGAATGTTGAAGAACCAAGAAAATTCAACATGTTGGATGAGAAGCTACAAAGTTTATTTATTTTATAATCCATATGTATTGATAGTTTTGTCATTAAAATTGACAAAGGGGGAGATTGTTTGAGCATTGCTCGGTCGAACTCGCAAGTGTTGCTATCTCAGGCTTGTTTGTCAAGTTTAGGTGATCAAAACTATAAGTCTTGATTTCTAGTCTACTTATAGTTATGTCTCGAATTAGGATAGAATGTGTAGTTAAGCTTTAGACTTCACGGCGTTCGTAAATTGAAAACGAAGATCTACTGAGGAGAGCTTTGAGGAACTTCATCAACAAAAGGTATGTGTAGATTAAAACTTATCTATCACTCAGAAGTCTATTCTATTTTATCTCCTAATGAAACTAAGTCGTATAACTATATAGACTTCTACATTACATACATTTGATATTTCGAGCTGAGTTTAACTCGCTTATATCTTTCTCAAAATATGTGTTGGAAAGCTTTTTGCTTTAGCTACGTCCATCATTATTCTTGAGGAGTTTAGTCGGAAAACAATTTATTTGTTGAAAACTAAATAATCAGTCAAAAGATGATCATTTGAAAATTGCCTTGAAACATCGTACATGATTTGTGTGAGAAAGTCATTTGATATAGACTCGGAATGTTTCGTATTGATCATTCGATCACTTGAAAATTACTTATAAGCTAATAGTTTGTGTGAGACAACTATTGTCGTCTTCTAAGGATGTTTCAATGATTGAAATGAAAGTTTGAAACAAATAACCATTGTCTGGATATAACACAGTATGCATACAAGTATGCAAACTGTTGTAGTATGATTCGGGTCCGGGAACCAAGGTTGCGCACCAGTATGCGAACGGTTTTAACTGTCAAAGTCCGGGAACCAAGTTTGCATACCAGTATGCAAATGGTTTCACCTGAGTTAGGTCCGGTACGATAGTATGCATACCCGTTTGCGAACTATCGGACGTGACCAAAGTATGAAACTTAAGTTTGCATACCCGTTTGCAAACTAAGTTGGTTTAAGTTCTGTCGGTTAAGTATGATTTCATACTCATGAACAAATACATTTATTAATTGAGGAATGCAATCTTTGCAAACCGTGGCTAAAATGTTCATGAACTGATTCTCTTGAATCAATCCGATTTTGTTTCAATTGTGTCTTGTACACTTCTATGAGAATATCAACAATTGAACAACTCTATGAGTAACACAATTAGATTCATTTGATTATCATTTGATCTAAAAGTGTTAAATGAATGTGGTTAATACAAAAGTGTTTATATGGCTAACTTGGTTAACTATTGTTGAGCCAAATCAATATACATGTTTAGGTGCGGTTACCCATATCTAAATGAAGGTATATTTCATTTGTGTGTAACAAGCTAAGACCATCTAACGGTGGAGATATATTGCTTTGGTTTTAAGCAAACTTAGCTTGAATCTTAAATCAGGTTTTCATCTAACGGTGAATATTGATTGCTTTGTTTCAAAGCTATCAAACCCTGATTTGAAGACTATATAAGCGAGAACTCTAGCAACTGGAAAACCTAATCCCCACACCTCATGTGTGATACTAGTTGCGTACTAGAGTCGATTCTCCTTTAACCTAGGGTTTTCCTAAAACCATTATAGGTTAACGACTTAAAGACTTCAATGGGATTCTGAAGCCAAACCCAACTATTTTCTCTGTAGTTGCGTGTTCTGATCTTACTTGTTCTATCGTATTGACTACTATCTTCTCTAAGATTTGCTCGATATTTATCTCCGATAGGTAAGATATAAAAAGTAATCACAAAGGTTTTCGTCTCATTCTTTGTGATTCCACAATAAGTTGTTTTATTACCATATAGTTAAGTTATTGTGAGGTGATTGATATTTCTAGGTTGTTCTTCGGGAATATACGACTGGATTATCAATTGGTTCATGTTCATCTTGATTTATCAAAATACGGAATAAAAACTTCGTAGGAATTTCTGTTGGAGACAGATTTATCTATCAGAATAGACTTTTCTGTGGGATACAAATTTGTTTATAAAGTCTTCGACTTTGGGTCATAGCAACTCTTAGTTGTGGGTGAGATCAGCTAAGGGAATCAAGTGCGTAGAATCCTGCTAGGATTCTGAGGCGTAAAGAACGCGATTGTACCTTAATCGGTGTGAGACTTGGTTAGGGCTCAACTACATTCCAGTCAGAAGTTAACTTGTAGTAGGCTAGTGTTTGTAGCGGCTTAATATAGTGTGGTATTCAAATCTGGACTAGGTCCCGGGGTTTTTCTGCATTTGGAGTTCCCTCGTTAATAAAACTTCTGGTGTCTATGTTATTTCTTTTCCGCATTATATTTTTTTATATAATTGAAATATCACAGGTTGTGCGTAGTTCAATGAATTGGTAAATCCAACCTTTGGTTGTTGATTGAAATTCCACTATCTCTCCTACTTGTCGTTAATGTGCTACTCATCTAACTTTTCACATGGGGTGTTGCCATGCTGCATGTTGCCGTAGACCACCAGACCAATACCCCATGAAGAATCCCCCATGTGACGTATTTTGATGTTTCATAGGTGTTTCTGATGAATCATACATCTCATATTACTTAGGCTAAATCGTAGCCGTTGATGTGCCATATGGGTGTGTTAGATTGAAGTTGTTGTGAAAACAACTTAGCCAGAGCCATCTATGGATTTAGGGTGTGCTCGTGCCTTGTTGTGACATACCATAATATCTTGGCATATTAGCGGCAAGTTAATGCACTATATTTAGCATGGTATGCTAGTGGCATAAAAGTGGCATGGTTCCGCGCGTGTTTTTTACGCCACAACTAAAATAGAAAGAAATATTACAGGCCATAATCTGTGTGTGAGATAATGGAGTAATGAATTACCGCGTGACCTATGATTGGCCTATTTTATGGAGATAAAATAACAAATGATGTAATGGCCCAAGAATAGCGCGCATTAGCGACTGAACTAGTAAGTCGTGGTTTCCATGGTTTTGGGCGCGACTGTCAAAGACCAAAAAATAACGCGTGGGATGGTGCCATGGCTTTGGACAAAGCTTCCATGGAAGATAATAGCGCACGACAGGTAGGAGAGATAGTATTGAATCACTTTAAAATTGGCTTGAGGACTACTTAGCCCGTTAATTGAATACGCTTTATTGAATCACTTGCGGAATACAAATTTTATTGATACAGATTCAACAATCCTGACGCTGTGTCATGGATTTTTCATTATATTTATATATCTAGGTTCAGGCTAATTTACCACAAATATCCTTGTCAAAAACTCACCGTCAACATTAGTCCCCTGGTTAGCACGGAACAATGTCATGTTGCGTGGTAAGCATCATATGGTGATACAAACATTGCATAATCTCAAAATTTATAAGTATAGGGAGGCGTTACTTATCTGTGTTGCCACGACGCAATAGCATATCATGGATACAGAAGGAGTGGTTGTGCAAGGCTCGTGGCGGAATCATACTTGTGGAATTGATCTCCATATGGCTAAGGCGCGGTCCCGCGTGGCCCCACGCGGTTTGGCCGGCCCGTCTTTCCTAAATCGACCATGACTAATCCAATTAGGAATTTTCCTTTCATGCATATATATACACCCGCTTGGCATTGTGGAGGGGAATCCGTATTTATTCCTAACCGTGCAAGGATTGCAAGATAAACTCCGCGCATGCGTTCCCCTTCAAAGTGGTCCCGCAGATTTGACTAGTTATATCTAACCTAGCAAGGATTCTCCCTTATATTTTGAGTGAATAATTAGGGTTTGGGGATCTCTCTCCCTATCTTCTCTTAGCTGCATAGGTTATCAGGCGCGATTAGTTCCTCCCATGTCGACCTGCCTCTTTTTTTTTGCTAAATTAGATGCCAATAATCATGCTCACCTATCGCAGATAAAATCCTAATTAGATCCGTGGTTCTTCGCAGTTCGGCGGGAGGTTTCATCAGATTCAACCAGATTAGGGGAGCATCTTTCACGTGATCACATCTTGGCGATGCATACATAATCGATTAACCCTAATCCACATATGTTAGGCGAACATGAAAGTAGGGTTGTTAAAACTCCAAGCCATGATGATTATAAGCAATCCGTTGTTATTTCTTCATCTACCACACCCAGCTTTCGCGAAAAATTCTTAGAAGATACCATTAAAGAACCTATCAACACGGGTAATGGTGACTGCTTCATTTCAAAACCAGAAGGTGATGCCCAAGTTCAGAATATTTGTCCAGATGCCATTGTCTAGTTTGGCTTGCAGAGAGAAGAGTACAATGCCTTCTTTTGCTGACTTTAAGATAGCCCAGGCGCCTTTATTGAATTAGGACGCATGGTACAAAGTAATGTTGAAAGATGTTGAGTTAAAACAGATCTTGAAGAAAGCCAAAATAATTCATCTTTGAGAGCTTCTTCGGTATTAAGGCTTAATAAAGATATAAAAGGTATCCTTGCATTTATCTCTCGCTGGTGTGGCCCGAATCTTACTTGCTACGGGAAACGGGTTTTGGTCTCTGGTCTTTGGTGTGGCCCGAATCATTCAGCAATATGTGCATGGGGTGAAATGACTATTACCTTGGAAGATGTAGTCGCACTTCTCCAACTTCTCGTTGTTGGCAGCATTCCCTTAAAGTGGCGTGCAGAAGATAATGTTAGAGCATAGCTCGGTTGAACTCGGCAAGCGTTGGTATGTCAAGTTTGGTTTTTCATATTTTAGTATCAAAACTCATCTAGAGTCACTTGATTAAATACTAGAGTCAACTTCGTTCAGGTTAGACTAGAAAGTCTAGGAATGTTGAGACATACAAGTATTACTCCGAAGACCTGAAGAATGTGAAGAAATAATGAACTACAACGACGACATCATCCTTCCACTTGAGGATGGTGAAAAAGCAGTGGTCTAACAACCACACCCAATATTTCGTTCGTCAATTTGTATGGACTAACTCCAATATAATTCCAAGAGAATCAACTAGACAGTCAAACTCAATCAAGGAAAAATATCCAAGAGTTATATCTCAATTTCCCAATACAATCTGCAATCGAACATATAGAAATTTGTGAGCCTGATTGATATGAGAAATAACTTGAACGGCACACCAGAAACCAATGTTCAAGTATCAATCCATTTCAATCAACAACCAAAGGTCGGATTTACCAATTGGTTGAACTACAAAAAACCTGTGATATTTCAATTATTTAAACAAATATAATACGGAAAATAAATAACACAGATACCAGAAGTTTTTTTCACGAGGAAACCGCAAATACAGAAAAACCATGGGACCTAGTCTAGATTTGAACACCACATTGTATTAAGATGCTACCGACACTAGCCTACTCAAGTTAACTTTGGACTGGAATGTAGTTGATCCCTAACCAATTCTAACACCGATTAAGGTACAATTGCGTTCCTTACGCCTCTGAATCCCAGCAGGACTCTACGCACTCGATTCCCTTAGCTGATCTCACCAAAAACTAAGAGTTGCTACAACCCAAAGTCAAAGACTTATAAACAAATCTGTCTCCCACAGAAAAGTCTATTCTCATAGATAAATCTGTCTCCCACAGAAGTACCTATGAAGTTTTGTTCCGTCTTTTGATAAATCAAGGTGAACATGAACCAATTGATAATCCGGTCTTATATTCTCGAAGAACAGCCTAGAAATATCAATCACCTCACAATAACTTAACTATATGGTAGTAGAAGAAGTTATTGTGGAATCACAAAGAATGAGACGAAGAGCTTTGTGATTACTTTTTATATCTTACCTATTGTAGATAAATCTCAAGCAAATCTTAGACAAGATAGTACTCAATACGATAGAAAAAGTAAGATCAGAACACACAACTACAGATAAAATAGTCGGGTCTGGCTTCAGAATCCCAATGAAGTCTTTAAGTCGTTAAACTATAATGGTTTTATGAAAAACCTAGGTTAAAGGAGAATTGACTCTATTCGCAACTAGTATCACACAGAAGGTGTGGGAATTAGGTTTTCCAGTTGCTAGTTTTTTCCCTTATATAGTCTTCAAATCAGGGTTTGATAGCTTAGAAACAAAGTAATCAATATTCACCGTTAGATGAAAACCTAATTTAAGATTCAAGCTAAGTTTGCTTAAAACCAAAGCAATATATCTCCACCGTTAGATGGTCTTATCTTGTTACCCATAAATGAAATATACCTTCAGTTAGATATGGGTAACCATACCTAAACGTGTATATTGAGTTGGCTCAATAACAATTAACCGAAGTTAGCCATATGCACACTTTTGTATTAACCACATTCATCTAACACTTCTAGATTAAATATGATGATCAATCAAACATGAAAGATAATCAAATGAATCTAATTGTGTTACTCATAGAGTTGTTCAATTGTTTATATTCTCGTAGAAGTATACGAGACACAATTGTAACAAATCGGATTTGATTCATGATTGTACAAAGTACTTATTGAAGATTCAATTCATGAACATTAAGCAACGGTTTGCAAAGATTGCATTCCTTAATAGATAAATGTATTTGTTCATGAGTATGAAATCATACTTAATCGATTTTAGAACTTTAACCAACTAAGTTTGCAAACGGGTACGCAAACTTAAGTTCGGACTTTGGTCTTGTCCGTCGTCGCTAACTCGGTAGAACCATTCGCATACTGGTATGCAATCTTGGTTCCCTGACTTTAACAGTGAAAACCGTTCACATACTGGTGTAGGATTCAAATATAGCACAACATATTTTCTTAACGTGCGAGATTCAATTATTTCCTTAACTCGCGAGAATAGCTTGCGAGATTCATTATTTTCCTTAACTCGCGAGAAGAGGTTGCGAGATTCATTATGTAGCAAAAGCCTGCGAAATTATCAAAGAGCTCGAGAGAATATGAAAATCCACTAAGTATAAAGAGGAGAGCAGAGAGACAAGAGGAGGAGACTTTTTAAAAGACATTTTTAGAGAGAGAAATATTTTGAGAGAGATATTTTTGGAGAGAGATTTATTTTCTTTATCATCTTCTCCCCAAATAATTAGATTCAGAGCTCTTACAAAATATCCATTAATGGAGATTCTCAATGTAATTCAAATGTAACCTCAACAATCATAGTGAAGAATCGTGG
This sequence comes from Papaver armeniacum, assembly GCA_023531295.1. Classification (NCBI taxonomy): domain Eukaryota; kingdom Viridiplantae; phylum Streptophyta; class Magnoliopsida; order Ranunculales; family Papaveraceae; genus Papaver; species Papaver armeniacum. Next base: position 37,014 of record JAJJWW010008940.1, read on the forward strand.
ATGTAGATCACATTGATCGAACCACGTAAAAAATCTTATGTGTCTATTTAAATTTCTAGCACTTATATTTGAAATTCATATCATTAATAAGTTTAGATCTAGAAATTATTATCAAGATATAGTTAATTGGGATTTTAACTAATACTCCCATTTGGGAGAGAGTAATGGATTTTGTCCTACCACAACTTGTTGGATCAAGAAATTTCCGTGAAAATTAATTATTGTTCATATTCTTCTAGATCTACAAAGTTTAGGTTCAAAAATGGAAGTTTTATGGAAGAAATCACACTCAGTGGAGTAAACTAAAGACATGAAAAGAAGAAGAGAAAAAATTATCATCTGAATGAAAGAATAGGAGAAAAATCAAAAGGAAAATTTTGAAGAAATAAAGGAAGTAGAACATAAGGTCATCTTTTTCCTTGAATATCAAAGGGTGAATATAAGTCATGTATTAGCATTCTCGCGATCCTTTCTCACAATTGGTCACGAGCGAACATGAGGAAATCAAAGAATTTTTGCTTCGCAAAGAAGGGAAAAATGGTGAGACGAAATTAATGAGTTCATGGTATGCAATCTTGTTCATATATTTCAAGGATGATAGCTTCAAGCAAATCATATACTTCGCAAGAGACAACAATGTTAAGAAACCGCAAATGATATTACAGAAATGAAAGAATAAGTGAAGGAAGTTTTATTTAAATGAAGAAATGAATGAAAGGATGAATGAAAGAATGAAGACATGCGATAATTTCGCAAAGATAATGAGAAAAGATAATCAAAAGTGAATGTTCCAGTTCGCGAATGATATTTTGTAAGAGGCAAATGTAAGACCTAAAAATCAGTGGAAAGGTTACACCGCCCCGAATTATTACCTTGGATTCCCAACTATATATGTAGGTTATACCTCGGTTGGGCGACCGAGGGTCTCTTTCAGGTTCGAGGGAAGCCTTGTGATGTACGCCTCCTTGAAGGGGCAACCAGTGGAGATGATGTCCATTAGGGAGTCATAAGTGCCAAAGACGCAAATGTCATGAGGCTTTGTTTTCGCAAGGAAACTTCTTGTCATATTTGTGCAAAAACTCGCAGAGGCAATAATACAAACGCGATGGTAAGACGAGATGCATCGATTTCGTCGTCAATGTCATGGGCTTTATGTTCCAAGGATATTTAGGACAGAGGCTAATACTAAGAAATGATAAGACGAGATCAATGGGTCTTTACATGAAAGTGTAAGTAGCAAACCGGCAATTCGCATATTGTCGCAATGAGGGGTGGCATAATAAGACTTTTAACTAGGAAGGCTAAATAAGACCACACAAGAAAATGCAATCTTGGTTCCTTGTCGGACTTTAAACAGAATAAGAAAAAATGAAAACCGTTCACATCGAAGATAAAACCAGAGAAATCAAGAATGGAAGCGATTTGGTATGGAAACTTGGTTTAATCGTATCATGAAAGGCGATATTATTTGGAATCTCTCAAGGGTCGCAGAGAATGCATACTTTGCTATTTCGCATGAGCACAAAGACAATGGTTAATTGTTCTAAACTCCCATTTCAATCATGGAAACGTCCTTAAAAGACGACAATGGTTGTCTCACATATACCATCATCTTATAAGTAATTTTCAAGTGATCGAATGATCAATCAAGCAATATTCAAGGAAAAAGAGGCAAGATGTAGGATTCAAATATCGAAACACTCCGAGTCGAGAAGAGACATCAAATGACTCTCTCACACAAATCATGTGAGATGTTTCCAGGCAATTTTCACATGATCATCCTTTGACTTATTATTTAGTTTCCAACAAATAAATTGTTTCCAACTTAACTCGTCAAGAATAATGATGAACGTAGCTAAAGCAAAAATCTTCCAACATATATTTCGAGAAAGATATAAGCGAGTTAAATTCAGCTCGAATTATCAAATGTGTATAATGTAAAAGTATATATAGTTATATGACTTAGTCTCATTAGGAGATAGAATAGAATAAACTTCTGAGTGATAGTTAAGTTTTAGTCTCCACATACCTTTTGTTGATGAAGTTCCTCCAATCTCTCCTTAGTAGATCTTTGTCTTCAATCCATGAACGCCGTGAAGTTTAAAGCTCAACTAAACATTCTATCTTAATCCGAGACATAGCTATAAGTAGACTATAAATCAAGACTTATCGTTTTGATCACCTAAACTTGAAAAACAAGATTGAGATAGCAACGCTTGCGAGTTCGACCGAGAAGTTCTCTAAAAATATCCCCCTTTGTCAATTTTAGTGACAAAACTATCAATACATATGGATTAGAAAATAAATAAACTTTATAGCTTCTCATCCAAAATGCTTGAGTTCCTTGGTTCTTCAGCATTCCTTGAATTCTTCATCACTCCAAGTACTCCAGTGATTCTGAATGTGTTCAACTCAGCATCATCTTTGTTGAAGATTCATAGCCATAAAAATAAGAAAACAGTTGTTCTCAATTATTGTTATACAGTGTCATAGAATTATTACACAGCATCAAAGTTCAATTGTATAACAACTTTGACAATAATACTACGGTGATATGTATCACTCCCCCTTAGTCAATACTTCATATCACAATGAAAACCACCCCCCTTACATAATGATCCGTAAACCATATGTATGTAGTGTGAACTACAAAATAATTCTCCCCCGTTTTGTCAATATAAATTGGCAAAGGTACGAAATCTAACGGGATCATAATGAAATTCTCAAAGAGATTATTCATGACTATAATAGAACATATCAACTTTGTTTCGTTGATTTCATATAGTCGAAACTTAGTGTATTCATCAAGGAGTTTATAAAGAAACAACATAACTCCTACAATATTCCACAGCCGCACTCCCCACAAAGATTTGGCAATTAAGCATAAGTTCAATTAAGAACTCTCCCCCATAAAACGTCATTTCCAAAAGAACAACAAGAGGGACCTTACTTTTACGAGAAAAGAAGAATTTCTTTGGACATTAACAAATTACATGAAACATGAATTTGTATCCAGAAAACTTGAATAAATTAACCACAAGAAGACCTTAATGATTAATTTAATCGAAAATGCTCAACATAAGAAAACTTACGGAGCCATATAGTACTTTCACATAGAAGTGGATCAGGGAAATTTCAGTACTGCGGAATATTCAAAAGTTCATTTTATCTTTTATCGATATTTGCATAAAGACATAATTGACTTAACTTTTGACATATATGAGATAATCATAGTTCACAGACATAAACACACATATCCCATAAAATATTTTTGCAATATATAAAACCAATAAAGATTAATACTGCAAAATCTTCTTGCAAATAACTTAGAATTTAAATAAATAAATCTAAAACATTGCAAGATGAAAATCGTTGGCAATAGCTATGTGTAATCACAATATTTGCTATTCCAAACCCTAGTTATCCCTCTTAAAACATAAGAATAAATTCTCATAAGAAGTTTCCTAGACATTAAGATTCTTGAAAAATTCTTTATCGTCCCCGAACTCCTTGTGGTCAACAGACATTGGAACATAAGGTTACTGAAGAAATGAGTCAATTCCAACGAACCTTCTAGACTGACGCCGAAGCAGGGCCTTCTGAATTTCAAGGGTTCTTAGAACAATAGCCTTTATTTGCTAAATCTCCATCCTTGTTTCTTTCAACACTTCAAGAACACCAAAAAACTTCTAAAGATTTAAGGGGTTAGCCCTTGGTTTCTTCATATTCTTCCTTTTTCTCTTCAAGGTTGTAGAGGAATGAGATTTATCTTTTTCCTTCATGATTGATGGCTTAACAATCATATTAACATCTTTTCCATCAGAAGATATGATTCTTGGAGTCTCCATTCAAATTTGGAATTGTGAGAGAAAAAACACAATCCTAGCTCCATAAGCAATCTTTTGATAAAAAGGGTTTTCCGGGAAGGAAAAAGGAATGTAGGGTTGCAGAACCTATATATAGGGTAAATAGGATTCACGTACAAACAACTCTCAACCCTAAAAAAGGTAAAATTGTAGATTTGAACCTTCTTTTAATGATCAAACAGGGAAAATATTTTCAATACCAATTTAGGATATGAAACGATCAACAGAATTCTAGAAAAAAAAAAAAAAAAAAAACGAAGATTTTCTTTTCCTAAAACCCAATTTGTGCATAACTCTTGACTCTTTGAAATCGGGCACATGAGACAAGATGCACTTTCAACATAATTAGGTTGTGTTGGGGTGAACAATGATCTGTCCACCATGTAATCCCTGTATGGAATTCTCTACACCCTTTTTCATAGATCGTTTAGACATGGTTCTTTTCTGTAGAGATCTATCTTTTTCTTTAGAAATTAACTTCTTTGGAGATGAACTAAATTTACATACCTCAGATGTATTCGACTTATGAACAAGTTTAAGCTTGTTTGCCAATCGATTTGCTTTCCGTTGAAGTTTGTTGACATATCTTATTTTATGTTTGTACTTGAAACAATTAGATAGTTCATGACCCCTAAAAGTACAATAAGAACATGTCAATGTGGAGGTCGGTTCAAGCACCATACCCACGCATGCTGCTAACCAAATTGAGGTACCTGAAACATGTGAGATAGAATTTTCAATAGACAGGGTAAATTCCATTTTATCCTCCAGAGTGGTCGAAAAAGTTTCTCAAGGAAGAATATCAAGATTGATGTACATACTGCTAAAATTTTCAAAATTGATATTTTCGCCAAGGAGTGCTACACTTGATTTTTCATCTTCGTTTGAATCATAGTAATCATACATTTCATCAAGAGTTGCAGGAAGACCTTTGTTACCAGTGTATTTTCTACGATTTGGATAATCATTAGCAAAATGACCAAAACCTTTACACTGAAGCACTATGGAATGTCCTCATCATCAGTATCAATAATGTCCCTATTTTTAGGAGGGACACGATCATGAGGTTTAACTAAGATTCAAGCTAAGTTTTCTTAAAACCAAAGCAATATTTCTCCATTGTTAGATGGTCTTAGCTTGTTACCCGCAAATTAAATATACCTTCATTTAGATATGGGTAACCGTACCTAAACGTGTATATTGAGTTGGCTCAATAACAATTAACCGAAGTTAGCCATATGAACACTTTTGTATTAACCACATTCATCTAACACTTATTGATCAAATATGATGATCAATCAAACATGAAAGATATCAAATGAATATAATTTTGTTATTGATAGAGTTGTTCAATTGTTTATATTCTCATAGAAGTATACAAGACATAATTGAAACAAAATCGGCTTTGATTCATGATTGTACAAAGTACTTATTCAAGAATCAATTCATGAACATTAAGCCACGGTTTGCAAAGATTGCATTCCTTAATATATAAATGTATTTATTCATGAGTATGAAATCATACTTAACCGATTTTAGAACTTTAACCAACTAAGTTTGCAAACGGGTACGCAAACTTAAGTTCCGGACTTTGGTCTTGTCCGACGATTCGCAAACGGGTATGCATAATGTCGTCCCGGACCTAACTCAGGTAGAACCGTTCGCATACTGGTATGCAAACTTGGTTCCCGGACTTGAACAGTTAAAACCGTTTGCATACTAGTATGCAAACTTGGTTTCCGGACCTGAATCATACCACAACAGTTTGCATACTGGTATGCATACATTGTTATATCCAGACAATGGTTAATTGTTCTAAACTCCCATTTCAATCGTTGAAATATCCTTAGAAGACGACATTGGTTGTTTCACACATACCATTAGCTTATAAGTAATTTTTAAGTGATCGAATGATCAATAAGAAACATTCCGAGTTGACATTAATGACTGTCTCACACAAATCATCACATGATCATCTTTTGACTTATTATTTAGTTTCCAACAAATAAAATGCTTCCAACTAAACTCGTCGAGAATAATGATGAACATAGCTAAAGCAAAAAGCTTCCAGCACATATATCGAGAAAGATATTAGCGAGTTAAACTCAGCTCGAAATATCAAATGTGCATAATGTAAATGTCTATATAGCTATATGACTTAGTCTCATTAGGATATATAATAGAATAGACTAATGAGTGATAGATAAGTTTTAGTCTCCACATACCTTTTGTCGATGAAGTTCCACCAAGCTCTCCTCAGTAGATCTTCGTCTTCAATCCATGAACGCCGTGAAGTCTAAAGCTCAACTACACATTCTATCATAATCCGAGACATAGCTATAAGTAGACTAGACATCAAGACTTATAGTTTTGATCACCTAAACTTGACAAACAAGCTTGAGATAGCAAAGCTTGCGAGTTCGACCGAGCAGTGCTCTAACTGTTAGTAATATTGACTTGAACTGTTTCATTCCTAACTGTAGATGGTGGATTTTCGATAATGGCTAAAATCGTGAAACCATAATTGTACATATTCCTGATCCAGCAATCAGATGAGTATTGAGGCTCATGTCTCTCATGGAAGCATGAAAAATCATGCCGCAAGAGTCTCTAACTGAGTTTATTGTCTCTCAGAGCATACGTGAATATGCAGTCTCTCAACTGAGGCAACGACATATCTCATGAATATTGAGCAATTTCAGTAATTACTTCTATATAGAATCGAACGATTGGACGGCTCCTAGACAGCATGCCTGCTAGTATAGAGCAATAACGTCTTCAGGATGTAACAATGTTTTCCCTGACTATATAAAAGAAATATGACGCTTCAACAAGCTCATATCGCTCAATTCTTGAATAATTAATGCTCCCAGACGACGTGCTAGTATAGAGCCATCAATTAATTATTTCTAAATCATTAGATTCATTAACTGAATCCCTAGAAAATATTTACGTTCTTCATAATATTTCATTACTTCAATTCATGGTTCTTCCCAGCAGAATTCCATGGGTTAGTGATAAATATTCAAAGTACAGGCATCTGAGCCGCTATTGAGTAAGCCCCGACCAAAATGGTGCATGTGTACTCGGCAATAATGCACTAACGAGCACTTGAATGCACGAACGAGCATTCAAAAATACGAAGGAACGATGAACCTATGCAAAATAGGAAGAAAAATAATAATAATAAAATATTAGCTAAGGTACTAGGGGACTGCGCCCACCGGCAGGCCAGTCATGCTGTGGCCGGTCCCACGCCTAATTCTTTATTTTATCATATTTTATTATTTTTCCTTGATCTCATGAAAATTCCTTCATTTGAACAAAACTCCTTCGTTTGAGGAAACTCCTCAGTTTCATGGTGTTTCCTTCACACCAAGGAAATAATATAAAATTAGGAAAGGTATCATGGGACGGGTCTACTAGCAGGCCGGCTATACCCTGGTTGTGGCCGGTCCCACACCTTATGATTCCTTATGATTTTATTATTTATTATTTCCTTCATCTCATGAACTTCCTCAATTTCATGATATTTCCTTCAAATCATGAAAATAATATAAAATTAGGAAAGGTTCACGGGACCGGGCCACTAGCCGGCCGACCATGCCCTAGACGTGGCCGGTCCTACGCGACCCTTATTTTATTTATTTAAAGTATTTTTTTTTTCTAACTTATTATTATTTTTTAATTATTTTATTATTTTTCATAAAAAAAGAAAAAGTTATACATTTACAAGAAACTAGTTGGGATCCTAGCAACAAGCTGGGCTCCAACGCGTTTTTGAATAGCTAGACCTATTCTAATGAAAAGAAAATTGCCAACATGAATATTAGCATCATGTCTAACTATGTAATTCTTCAATCTATGCAAAAACTCAATGGACTCAAAACCAAGTTCGCCTAAAGTAGTAAAAGCTAGGGTACCAAAATTAAAACCATTAGCTTTACAAACATCAAGGTACTTATTCCGCTTACGCTCAACAGCCTTAGCCAAAGCAAGGCCAGGAGTAAAAGCCTGCACATCGCCCCCAGCAAACGGAGAAACCCCAGTCACATCAAAGCAACTATCGCGGCCGTCTTCCCAATTGTAGACTAAAATGTTTGCCGGCCTAATAATACTTTATTCATAAAAGGAAAGAATAAAGTATTATTATTATTATTATTATTATTATTATTATTATTATTATTATAAAAGAGTGCCTCTAGGGGCTTTTATTGAAGAAAATCAAATGTCGTTTTGTACATGAATGGATGGGATCCGAGCAACAAACTGTGCTCCAACTCCTTTCTGGATAGCCAAACCTACCCTATAAAATAAAGAACCGCCGATTTTATTGTTAGCGTCGTAATTAGCTAGACAGTTCTTTAGCCTCTTCAAGAGGACAATGAAATCATCACCGAGTTCACCTAGAGTTGTGAAAGCCAGGACTCCGAAAGCATACCCGTAAGACCTACATATCTCCAAATATTTGTTACGTTTGCGACTCACGGCAGCAGAGATAGCATGCCCAGGTGTGAAGCTACGTAAACTAGAACCTGAGAATGGAGAGACTCCTGTGACATCAAAGCATGTATCAACTCCGTTCTCCCAGCTGTGCACAAGTATGTCCGCCGGCTTTAAAGCCGATCCATCGGACAAAAGGCCGAGAGATGCTTCCTTCCGGGACGCCACATTAGCTCGATATAGAATATCCATAATCACATCTCGCACCAAGTCGTGTCGAAATTTGAGGCCTACCTCGCTGGCGCAGTGGAGTGCATGGTCTCCGAAGACGTCCATATCACGACTACAGCAAGTGCATACACTATCTTCAGGGAAAAGTGGTATGCCGTAGCGGTATTGGGTGACTGCCCGGAATTGTCGAGGTCCGATGGTTTGATGTAGACCGGCAATGGGGATAGCCTTCAGGAAGTCCATCGCATGCTCCACCCTATTACACTGCCATAAAAACGCATCTCTTGTGGATAAGTTGAACCTGTTAGGAAGCTCCTTCTTCACTGCATCGAAATACATAGCCGCCATTTTCTGCATAGGCCGTGGGGCGGTGTTGAAGGAGCCCGAAACCAGCACCATCCCCTACTATCAAGTGCCTAAGAAAATCCATAAGCTGTTGATCATAGTGTGGTGATCAACAGCTTATGGAAGCCTAGTTGGAAGCCTAACAAGCTAAGCTCCAACGACATACTAATACATTAATTGAACAGGTTGCTGTGCTAGCCTACCAACGGGCCTCATGGGGAACCTTGCCAAGGGGAGCCGAAACGGCGGGCGGGGGGCGAGATTGTGTCACAAGGGGGCAAATTAACACTACCTTCCATGTTAATTCCTGCAATATTACGTCATTGGGGACTCGAACCTGGGACCTCCTGGAGCGCATTAAACTTTGGGGAACGGGGATGACCAGCTGAGCTAGGGGCCGTTCTTGAGAAGTCTTTTACAAGTGAGTGGTAGGAAGCCTAGCAACAAGCTGGGCTCCAACCCCTTTTTGGATAGTAATGCCTATCCTGTGGAACAAAGCATTGCCTATCCTATGGTTCGCATCATAGCTCATGAGGCAGTTCCGTAATCTATTCAGAAAACCGATAGTGTCATCCCCTAATTCCCCTAGAGTAGAAAATGCAAGCACACCAAAGCCGTATCCATGCATGGAGCATTTTTCCACATATTTGTTGCGTTTGCGTGTAGTTGCCATGGAGATTGCGTGTCCAGTGTGAAGTTTGGTGCAAAGTTGTAAAGGGGGAGACGCCTGTGACGTCAAAACAGACATTTTTCCCACTTTCCCAATTAAGTACAAGAATGTCCGCTGGCTTGAGATCGGTGGTGGTGTTAGATGGGATTCCTAGGGAGGCTTCCTTCCTGGCTGGTACTCCGGCTTTATAACATATATCTGAGAACACATCTCTCATAAGGTCGTGCCGATACTTAGGACCTATATCTTTGGCGCAATGTAGAGCATGGTCTCCAAAGACGTCCATCCGTTTGTCGCAGCTTGAGCATAGGCTGTCGGTGTCGAATAAGGGGATGCCGAGACGGTACTTGACTCAAAATCAAAATCAATATTACAAGAGATGGTGGGTAACCTAGCAACAAGCTGGGCACCAACACCTTTCTGAATAACGATCCCTAGCCTATGGATTCATTTTCCTTTATTATTATTATTAATGGACTCAAAACCAATGGACTCAAAACTCAATGGACTCAAAACCAAGTTCGCCTAAAGTAGTAAAAGCTAGGGTACTTATTATTATTATTATTATTATTATTATTATGAAAAGGGCGCCGCAAGGCAATTATTATTATTATTATTATTATTATTATTATTATGATTTTTTATTAAAGGAAAATGAATCCAATATCTTATTATTTTATTATTATTATTATTATTATTATTTTTTTTTTTTTTATGAAAAGGAGCCAGGAAGGATTTTATTATTATGATAATAATTATTATTATTACACAAGAATAGGAGGGAGTCGGGCTACAATCTGAGCACCCACACCCTTCTGAATAGCTAAGCCTACTCTGTGAAAAAGTAAACCACCCACTTTGTTATTAGCGTCGTAGTTAACTAAGCCATTCTTCAGTCGCTTCAAAAAGACACTGAAGTCATCTCTAAGCTCGCCTAAAGTTGATGCCGCAGATGAGGGAGAACCACCGCATACATTGGTTGGTGATGTAGACGATGAGATAGTTCTCACTGAAGATGATCTAGTTCTCGGCATCTTGGAGAAGATGAAAATAACTACCCTAACCGTAACCTGCAACACTGCACAAGTTTGCGAGTTAAGGGTATCAAAAGGTGCAGACGCTCAAGGGTAATCGAGTGGGATGGGTGGTGATGGCGTTCTGATGAGAAGTGAAGGTATAATAATGAAAAAGGTAACTCAGGTTTTCAATCGCCTAGGTTGTCGCCGGAGAGTCTCTCTCCAACGATTATTATTATTATTCATAATAATAATACTTTATTCATAAAAGGAAAGATCAATGTTACAAGAAATGGTAGGTAGCCTAGCGACAAGCTGGGCACCCACACCTTATTATTATTATGAAAAGGGGCCACAAAGGCTTTTATTATTATTATTATGAATCGGAATCGAAGTTACAAGAAATGGTTGGTAACCTAGCGACCAGCTGGGCACCAATACCTTTTTGAATAACAATCCCTAACCTATGAAAAAGAGAATTGCCAATCTTAAAATTAGCATCATGTCTAGCCATACAATTTCTCATTCTCTTAAGGAAGGATATGATATCAGCACTGAGCTCACCAAAGGTAAAAAATGCTAGTACCCCAAAACCATAGCCGTGTGAAGTACACTTATCCAGATACTTATTGTTCTTGCGAGCACTCTTGGCATAGCCCAATCCCCCTCTCCCTCCCAAACAACCATCAAAGTTTTTAAACGGACAAGCAATCTTGCCCCCCTGAGAAGAACCCTGAGATGATGGTGGACTTTGTGAAGAATCTTGAGAGGAAGGACAAGATCCAAGAGAGTCACGACCATGGTGAGTACGAACCGATGATGTAGCAGATCGACGAGTTCTAGACATACTTCCTCAGAGCAAAGTCTGTATCAATGAAGAAACAAACCCTAAAAAGAGAGAAGCAAATACCAGAAGAAGCATCCCAGAATGCAGATTAACAATAAAACGGAAAGGAAATCAGGATGGTAGTTGAAATCACGAGCAACAGTGTGAAGAAACTGGTTTTCAATCGCCAGAAGTCGTCATTCCTGTCGCCCGGAGCTTCTCTTTCCTCTAGGGTTTATTATTATTATTATAATTATAATTATTATTATAGAAGAAGCAAAGTTTACATAGAGGTGGTTGGTAGCCGGGCGACAAGTTGGGCACCAACCCCCTTTTGGATAGCAATGCTTATCCTATGAAAAAGAAAACTTCTATGACCAGAAAAAACATCATTGTTTGCTAGACAATTTTTAAGTCGTTTCAAGAAACAAATAGTGTCTTCACTTAGTTCCCCTAAAGTGGAAGAAGCTAAGACTCAGAATCCATATCCAAACGTCTTGCATTTATCAAGATACTTGTTGTGTTTGCGTAAAATAGCGTTGGAGATGGCTTGGCCAGGTATGAATGACCGAACTCCGCCCCCGGTGAAAGGAGATACCACAGTGACGTCAAAGCATACATCTAAACCATTTTCCCAGCTAGGGACGAGGATATCAATGGTCTTGACGGATTGTTCTCATTGGTTAGGAAACCGAGCGTTACTTCTTTTCTAGCATATACCCCAGCCTTGTAGCAAATGTCTGCATACACATCACGAACAAGATCGTGGCGATATTTGATGCCAACTTCCTTGGAACAGTGTAGTGCATGATCTCCATAAGCATCCATCTCCTCGTTACAAAGAGAACAAGCCGCCTTCGTGAATAGTGGGATGCCGAGTCTGTAGCTAAGAATGGATCTGAATTGTCTAGGTCCGAGACATTGGTGTAATCCACTGATGGGTACAACAAGGAGGTAGTCTTGTGCATGCGGAACCCGGTTACATTGCCATAAAATAGAGTCTCTCGGACATTGCAAATTTGGTTGGGATTAGTTTCTTCACAACATCAAAGTAGGTGACTGCCAATGTGTGCATGGACTGGGGGGCAGTATCGTTGATGTTATATGAAGAAGGTAAATCGCAAACCTGAATGAAGTTCTGAACAGCTTGCTGGTAGGCTGTGTCACAAGTGGCAGAGTACAGGTTATTTAGAATTTATACAGAAAATGAAGAAAAAAACGCTTTTCTTTAATCTGCATCTTCAACAGAACAGATTGTTCAAGACGATCAATCATGAAAGATTCAACCTTTCTCGACCAACTAAGCTAAAAACACCTAACTAAAAAAAAGGGAGGGTCTTTAATTAAATTTCTAATACCGGAACAAAATGAATATTAAGTATTAACCAAAGAAATGGGTCCAATGAACTGGAAAGGCCAGAAATGAGTCGATAGAATTAAAATTAACAAATCTCACATCTCTTCGAGAACCAAAGATCGATAAAACATCATTAAAAGCGTTTCGTTTTTAAAATTTGATATTTAATATTTAAATATCAAAAGAATCTTTCTTATTTGATCGTGAAAGAAATTAAAAGATTTCGCAATCAGATCATAGCCAGTAGTTAAAAAAGTTTCATAGATATCTCATTTCCGACTCAATCGCCCATAGATTTTGAATGAATCATTATCTCGGTGATGGAATGAAAATTTAATTAGTCCCAAGAGCCCCTTCTTGTTTAGTTTAGACTTCCAAGATCCCCAGAGAATTAATAACTGGACTCCCCTGTTTACTTTAGATATAGGGGAAGTAAGGTAGAATATTTTTCGCATTTTAACTTTGAATGCATTATTTTTTATATTCAAAGACCATAAAGTCTTTCTAAGCAACTAGGAATATCGACGGAATAGGCAGACACGGAAGAGCCCATCTAATTTTTGAATTCAACTATTGTTATTTCCTAGTCAGGTAGGATAGGAAATAGATTTTGCTCTATCGACATGTCATTTGCCCTGGGTTGTTTTGCGAGAAAAAAGGGAAAGATATGATTGAGAAAAGAATCAGTAGAACTAAGCCAAGAAAAAGGATTCGATTTTATTCAACATTACACTTTGAACCTAATTGGACTGCTCTGGGACGGAAGGGTTCGAACCTCCGAGTCGCGGGACCAAAACCCGTTGCCTTACCGCTTGGCCACGCCCATTTATATTTATATTTGACACCAATAAACACTAATATCCGTATTGTTTATTCGTCAATTCCCACCCAAATCTCTATGGAATAGAGTAGATTGTTGCTAGGATTTCATGCATATAGTTGTAGAATTTCACTTAATTTATTGATCATTACATAGAATTAAATTAAGATATTGTATGAAAGTATGACTCCTTTTGTTCTCGGTTGAGAAGTGAAGGATTTGTGATTGAGCAAGTAAAAAAAAAAAAAAGAATTTTGATCTACCTTACTTTCTTCGTTTTTTTCCTTAATATCAATAACTCAATCAAAATACAATTATCTCCAAGAAGGAAATGTTTGTTATGCTTAATATCTTTAGTTTGATCTGTATCTGTCTTAATTCTCGCCCTTCATTCGAGTAGTTTTTTCTTCGCCAAATTGCCCGAGGCTTATGCTGTTTTTAATCCAATTGTAGATGTTATGCCGTAATACCTCGTGCTCTTTCTTCTCTTAGCCCTTGTTTGGCAAGCTGCTATAAGTTTTCGATGATATTTTTTTCCTACTGTTCTACCAACATGTATGATTTTTTCGATAAAAAAGATTATAACAATTAAAAAGATCAGCTAAGTCTTACATTCGAACCCTCGATCCAAACATTTTTATTCTTGGATAATTGCGAGAAATCTGGATCACCTCCCCAACTTGACCTTCTACTTCAAGGGCCCTATTAAATTTAGGGTCCCCCACAATATAGAATTGTGTCATAAAAAAGCCTTTCCGTAACGAAAGAATCTTATTACAAAAGAATTTCTTAAAATTACTTTCTTTTTGAGAAACTACTTCTTTTCTTGGTGTAAAAAGAGGATATGTGGTATAAAAAAGGATAGTCTATTCCCCTTTTTACAAAAATGATCTTGGAGATTGTGTAATGCTTACTCTCAAACTCTTCGTTTACACAGTAGTGATATTCTTTGTTTCTCTTTTTATCTTCTGATTCCTATCTAATGATCCAGGACGTAATCCTGGACGTGAGGAATAAAAAGAGGAAGAGGAAAAAACCTTTTTCTTGCTTGTTGGTTTATTCATTTTTTCTTTTTTTATTGCAGACATTTAACTATGAGAAAATAAGATAAAATGAAAGGGTCTCGGTCTTTTTTTGAATGCAAAAAAAAGCAAGTCATCGAAGGAAACGGAAAGAGAGGGATTCGAACCCTCGGTACAAATAAATCGTACAACGGATTAGCAATCCGCCGCTTTAGTCCACTCAGCCATCTCTCCAAATTGAAAAAGTTACTATGTTACGCTTGAAGCCAAAAAGTCTTTATTTCTTCTTTCACTTTATTCTATAGATAGATAAGATAGATACAAATTGGATTAGCAATCCAACTCGAATTTCATTTCGATAATGGATGGGTATATCTTCCATAGAAAGAAAAACGAATCTCCCCCCCTTTTCTAGCCGAAAGCTCCTTTTATTCCCCGGCCTGGTCAGTACCTAGCCGGGCCATTTCTTACTTTATTCCAAAGCAATGAATGATAGATCATGATTTGAAAACAAAAATACTTGTTATTGAAACAACAACGACAGGAACACAGAAGACTATTTCCAATCTTATGGTATAGGATAGAAGTTTCTTTGCATTTTTTCTCAATTTGGAAAAAGAGGGACCTATCCTATTTCTTAATATTATAACTATAATTTCGTTATTTCTTCAAGGGCAGTCTTTATTTGAAGACTTGAGTTGAGTCCTGATAGGTGTAGAATACACCGTATTTACTATCTAGAGTTTATGCTTTCTTTGTTATTTTTCGTGTGAATTTTGTATTTTACGCTTGTTTTGAGTTTTGTAGCTACTTTGGAGTCACACGGAGGAAAAGAAGAAGAAATTACTCTATTTGAGCCAAAAAGGGCAAAAAGGTCATTTTACAGGCGATTGATATATGGAGCCCAGTTAAGGTTAAGGGGCAACTCTTCTTGGAGGCGTACTAAACACAAACCAGCTACGGTTAAGGGGTTGTCATATAGGGTACCCCTTATCATTATTAGAGGTTGTAATTATCAATGGGTGGTCCTTATCTTGGGCGCAAATAGCATCCCAATCATTCCCAACCCTAAAACCAAAGTGATATTTCATCCCATTCTATTATTCCACCAAACTGAAATTGAGAAAGAAAAGAGAGAGCAGCCATTGCTGCTGGTTAAACCGAGAGAAACAGATCGAGCAACTCTGTAAAATCAGTTGAACGAAGAACAGAAATGGAATCCAAGATGATTGAAATTAGGGATCGAAGCTGTTTATGCAAAGAAGAACATGGGTTTGACCACTGTTGCTGTTGAATCAAGAGAGGAGAAGATTGAATCTGAGATGGGTTTATTGGCATGAATCTGTAGAAATGGAATGGGGTTTGTGGATTGGACATTGAGGTCGATGATGGTCTCTGATGAAGCTCGGTGAGAGGAGCAGTTGTTGTTGAATCAGATGGGTTTGAATCTGTGATGGATAATGGGTTTGAGAGTGGATTTGAAGAACAATTGATGTCGCTGTTGTTGGTTGTATGATGGTGAGTTTCATGGGTTGGTGGTACTGTTGGATATGAAATCGGCAGTAAGGGTTTGGTTGTAGTTTGAGAAATCGAAATGAAATAGACAGAGATGATTCTCGCCATCGATTAAAGAAAGGGCGAGAGATTGAAATGGTTTTGAATTACAAAATGATGAACTCAGATGGAAGTCTGCTGCCAAGAACAAGGTGATGATAAGAGTCTGAGATTGATAGCTGCCATGAACTAAATGAGATTTTGGGTTGAAAATGGAAGAGATGGCAGCAAGATTGAACATGGGTTTTGATGATTGTTATGTACAGTGAAGAAATTGAAGGTCGAGTTGCCGTTTCAGAAGATACAGGGGGAAGATTAAAACTGTTCGTGAGTTAAAAATGGAGATGCTGACCGAGTTGATATTGCAAAGAACAAGAATGAGGGTAATGAGAAGAATAGATGTATGCTAGGATTTCTGGAGAAGAGCAGGAAAAGAATGGCCTGAAACAACGGCCGGGAAGTCCTGTAATCAGCCGAAACTCGGCCAAATTTCCCTACCGGCGAGTCAACTCGCAGCCGCCGAAGACCGATCCCAACCGAGTTCAGTGACCGATTCCGCTTAGTTGAATTAGATCAAGTCGCCCGAGTAAGCGGTGACTCGAGAATCGACTCAGCTGAGTAAGCCCAGTTAGCTGAGTCAGAAGCTAACTCGAGTCTGACTCTCCTTCCCCTTTGACCATTGACTAACGGTTGACTGTTAGTTTGACCTAACGGTAACAGAATCTTGGACGGAATATTCCTTCACCGGCGACGACTTTCAGGCGACTATTCCGGTCGGATTAAGCCACAATACTGCTTTTCCGGCGAGCCAAAAATTCCAGAATTTTCTATGGACTTCTCTCATGGGTGTGAAGACTTGGACTAGGAATTGGATGGAGAATTGGACTCAAATTTGGAAAGAGAAGATGGAAGAAGAGAAAGACTTGAAATTGGAAATTGAATTGCTAAAGGAAAAGGATTCTATTCCTTGGAAGATTTGGAGAATATTGAAGCCTATAAATAGAGAAGTTTTCTACATCTTTTACACACCTCTCTACACACAACACTTTTCTTTTCTTATTCTTTGTGTGAACTCTTTAACATGAGTAGCTAATTTTATTGATTGAGGATGAATTCCTAGTTCTTAACATATAATTTGAGTTTTTGTTTTCAATTCTATCTTGAAGTTTTTCACATGATTATCGTTTGTTTTTACTAATAGGAATGATCTTAATGACATTCATGATTGATTGATAGATTGTTTGGGTGGCCAACTAAATTGATTTGTTAATTGATCTAAAGCTAGTGAAAGTTAGGGGATAAGTAATCGTTTCTTGACTCTTTACATAAGTAGCAAACACGAGACCTTGCGGAGGGATTCCGTGGAGCAATTGTGTGTAGAAACAACGCTAGAAAGTGAACCAAGCGAACCGAGTTTAACTACTAGTACTAAACCTAAATTCATAAATCTTAATGCATTCAGGGAATTACATCTTGTAAGCGAACCTCAGGGTGGTTCTTTTGAATAGAATCTGATAACTAAGCGGACCTGTTACTCAGTGAAATAAGGGATTTTGGGGCTAGCTAAGCGGACCTGCTATCCTACGGTTGGTGATAATCTGTGACTAATAACAAGTAGAAAAGAACATAACTTGATTCATTGTTTTGCAACGAAGAAGGATTCCTTGATCTTGTCTCTCTTATTGCTTTCAACTTTATCTTTTAATTGCTTTGTTTATTTTCTTTTGCTTTTTATACCCCCCTTTTCGTGACAATTTTTACAACTAGAATCTCTTGCTCCTCGTGGGAACGAACTTGACTTCCATTATATTATTTTTAATTGAGTGGAAATATTAATTAATTTGATTGCACCTACGACACGCATCAAATTTTGGCGCCGCTGCCGGGGAGCAACGGATGATTTTAGTTGTTTTTATTTTTCTTTTTGCTTTATTCTTGCTTTGTTAGATTCTATATCGTATCTAACTTAAGTTTTTGAGAATCTTATTTCAGGTATCGGTTTTCCATGTATGGTGGACAAGAGCAAGCATATTACAACAATCAATACGGTTTTCAACCTCAACATTATGACAACTTCCAACCATCCTTAGGATACAATCAAAACCAATCTTTTGGCTATGATCAAATTCCTACAGAACATTATGGATATTCTCATACATATCAACAACCTTATGACGGGTATGTAAGTGGACAATCACAAGGATGGGAGGATAGTTTTGTTTATGATCGAAATTCTCTAGTTTTGCAGATAAGATGTCTGCCATGATTGGGGATCTTCAACAAAAGTTGCAAGAATCACATCGAGAAATTCAAAGGAATTCGGAGAAATTATACGAACAAATTAATCAACCTTTGGAGACTTTTGAAGACGCTAGTGTAGCTTACTCGAGCCTTGATCTTAATAATGATCAATCACCTATTCAAAAGGAAGAGCTTGAGGAAGATGCATTTATTGCTTGGAAAAAATTTCTTAGGGAAAGATATGAGTCCGCGGAAGTGTATGAACGTTGCAACAATGAGGAAGTTATTCCAACTCCGGATCATAATAAAGATCCTTCACCTATTCAAAAGGAGGAGTTTGGATATCACTTGCCTATTGTTGTAAACGAAGTAACACCCTCACAAAAAGATCTTACAATTTATACCGAGGAAGATTATATGAGAGAAGAATGGCCCGATTCCGATGATGAGAATGTTGAAGAGATGATGCTCGTTAATGAAACAACATTCATTGATTTTGTGGAAGACCCAATTGAACTTGCCAATGATTTTAATGATGCCAAGACTTTGGTTAAGGTAGAAAACGACGAAGAATGGTTGCAAGGTTTAATAGAGGACCACGATATACAAGAGGTAAGTAATTCACTCGAATTTTTTAAGGATGAAGAGGATTCTATAATACAAGAGATTGTGCAAGGTTTGTCTAACCCTTTGCATATTGATTCTTCTCCTTTACCTCTTATTGGTTTGAATGTATGTGCTTCGAAAGTATTTTTGGATGATTTTGTTTCTAGATATCCACCATTGGAAACACTTGATGCTAACACCATGCAGGTTTGCCAAGAGGAACACATGGAAATTCCCAAATTCTATGTTCTTTATACACTTCCGAGTGTGGACGAGAATAAGTGTGGGGAAATTTATATCGAGCGATAATTTCACTATTGTTTTCTTATGCTAACATTTGTATGGAGTTATTGTTTTCAAAACAGGTATTATGGGTGGATCCCCAAATTTTCCGATTGTTAGTATATGAGGAGTAATGTGCCGCAAGAGCTAAGTCGGGCCGTCGACTTTAAAACAAGCGCTTAATGGGAGGCAACCCATAGGTTTTGTATTTCTTATTCTTTTTGCTTTTTGTTATTTCTTTTTCTTGTTTCTTATCATGTTAAAATTTCCCACCTTGACTTTACTAGGAGGATTCAATTACATTGAGGACAATGTAAGGTTTAAGTGTGGGGAGTGGTTAAGCATGTTTTTAAAACAAAAATTACAAAAAAATTAAAAAAATTTTGAAAAAAAAAAAAAAAAAGTTTTACATAAAAACTCCACTTTTAGAGATTTTAGAGTCCCTAGCATACTTCTAGGTATGTTTACATAGAGATTTTGACCGACATAATTGAACTTGGAAATGTTAGAGAACTACATTCGGATTTCTTGCTTGTTAGAGTGTTAAATAATGGATTTAATCATGCCGGTGATGCGAATTTGGTGCGGGGAGAAATGCATTATTAGAGTTGCTGATCAATCATTAGTGGAGACTACCCGTATTCATATCATGAGAGGCACCGACCAGAAATCTTCCATCTACTAAAGAGCTTCTTTTGAGTGTGTGTCACCGTACGTTAATTCTGGTAGAATGGTGAGCTACCCAACCTCCCACCAATAGAAGCACTACTCTTGATCTCTTGAGTGCTAATTTTGTCAATCATGAGGGTGACGTCTATAGATGAAAGCTTCCTTCTTGTAGTTCGATTTGCAGTTAGCACCATTCTCTCTCTCGACAACAACGGGTCCATAGAAACACCATCATCATCAACAAGGAGCGACATGAAAATCTATAAGGAAAGTTGGAAAAAGTTCAAGGTTTACAAGCAACGGAATGAGAAAAAAAGCAAATTTCAAATTCAAGTAAAGCAACATACAAATGAGTGGATTTTTACATATATGTTGAGGACTTACAATACAATGAGGTAATTTTATATCCAAGTATGAAGACTTATTCATAAAAGCGAAGAAAATTAAAAGGTGAGAATTTTTGAAGTTTATGATTTCAAGACGATATGAGTTGTGAAAAATCAAGTGGTAAAATACTTTTTCCACGGCCATGGTTTATTTTGTATTTAATTTCTCTTGTGTTTCAAAAAAAAAAAAAAAAAAAAAAAGAAAAAAAAAAAAAAAAAAAAAAGAAGAGAAATATTTGTTTTGTTTTAATTTATTTAATAAGCCGTGGGGAAGGAAAATTTATAAGGAAGTTTCAAGCGACAAGGATTTAAGGTAAAAAGGTTACAAATTGTTAAGGATTTACGAAATTCGAGAGTTTATCACCAATAGTTGGAACCGAAGACGAAGACCAAGTTAAAGACGAGGAGCGGAAGACGTTTCTATTGGATGCCGTGGAGAGTGGTGTTATCATAATTGGCGATCGGATGTGAAGGTGAGTAAGTAATCTCATCCTCGATAAAAGTGGTTGATTTCCTTTCTTAGAGATCGTCGGAAAAATGGTTTTTCAAAATATTAAAAGATGTGGGTTTTAAAAATATTTCGGAAGTTGTCCTTCCCACCATTCAACGTGTTGCAGGATTTCTCTCTTCATTCCTACCTCGCACACATGTGAGAACCATAAAAAAGCCGTCTTTTTGAGTGCAATTATCATAAAATCCTTTTGGTGAGGAGGTAAGTCGAGGCGAAATGCTTATTGATCGTTTCTCAAACACGCGTTTCTCATTATGGTGTGGTTATTTCTCACTCAACATTTAAGAATGAGAATATGTTCTTTAGTATTTCTAACTTCTTATTACTAGCATGCAGAAACTCTATGTCCTCATAACTCTTTGGATGCTTGGGACGCTTGAACGCTTTGAAGTTGTGAGTTTTTAGTTTTTGATTTGCTCGAGGACTAGCAAAGTCTAAGTGTGGGGGAATTTGATAGGTGTAGAATACACCGTATTTACTATCTAGAGTTTATGCTTTCTTTGCTATTTTTCGTGTGAATTTCGTATTTTACGCTTGTTTTGAGTTTTGTAGCTACTTTGGAGTCACACGGAGGAAAAGAAGAAGAAATTACTCTATTTGAGCCAAAAAGGGCAAAAAGGTCATTTTACAGGAGATTGATATATGGAGCCCAGTTAAGGTTAAGGGGCAACTCTTCTTGGAGGCGTACTAAACACAAACCAGCTACGGTTAAGGGGTTGTCATATAGGGTACCCCTTATCATTATTAGAGGTTGTAATTATCAATGGGTGGTCCTTATCTTGGGCGCAAATAGCATCCCAAGAGGTTGTGATATTTCATCCCATTCTATTATTCCACCAAACTGAAATTGAGAAAGAAAAGAGAGAGCAGCCATTGCTGCTGGTTAAACCGAGAGAAACAGATCGAGCAACTCTGTAAAATTAGTTGAACGAAGAACAGAAATGGAATCCAAGATGATTGAAATTAGGGATCGAAGTCATTTTATGCAAAGAAGAACATGGGTTTGACCACTGTTCTTTGTTGAATCAAGAGAGGAGAAGATTGAATCGAGATGGGTTTATTGGCATGAATCGTAGAAATGGAATGGGGTTTGTGGATTGGACATTGAGGTCGATGATGGTCTCTGATGAAGCTCGGTGAGAGGAGCAATTTGTTGTTGAATCGAGATGGGTTTGAATCTGTGATGGATAATGGGTTTGAGAGTGGATTTGAAGAACAATTGATGTATTGTTGTTGGTTGTATGATGGTGAGTTTCATGGGTTGGTGGTACTGTTGGATATGAAATCGGCAGTAAGGGTTTGGTTGTAGTTTGAGAAATCGAAATGAAATAGACAGAGATGATTCTGCCATTGATTAAAGAAAGGGCGAGAGATTGAAATGGTTTTGAATTACAAAATGATGAACTCAGATGGAAGTCTGCTGCCAAGAACAAGGTGATGATAAGAGTCTGAGATTGATAGCTGCCATGAACTAAATGAGATTTTGGGTTGAAAATGGAAGAGATGGCAAGCAAGATTGAACATGGGTTTTGATGATTGTTATGTACAGGTGAAGAAATTGAAGGTCGAGTTGCCGTTTCGGAAGATACGTGGGGAAGATTAAAACTGTTCGTGAGTTAAAAATGGAGATGCTTGACCGAGTTGATATTGGCGCAAAGCAGCAGTACATGTGGTAATGAGAAGAATAGATGTATGCTAGGATTTACAGGAGAAGAGCAGAAAAGAATGGCTCGAAACAACGGTCGGGAAGTCTCATGTAATCACCGAAACTCGGCCAAATTTCCCTACCGGCGAGTCAACTCGCAGCCGCCAAGACCGATCCCAACCGAGTTCGGTGACCGATTCCGCTTAGTTGAATTAGATCAAGTCGGCCGAGTAAGTTGGTGACTCGAAGAATCGACTCAGTGAGTAAGCCCAGTTAGCCGAGTCGAAGCTAACTCGAGTCCGACTCTCCTTCCCTTTGACCATTGACTAACGGTTGACTGTTAGTTTGACCTAATGATAATGAGAATCTTGGACGGAATATTCCATCACCGGCGACGACTTTCGAGGCGACTATTCCGGTCGGATTCCGGCCACAATACTGTTTTCCATGAGCCAAAAATTCCGAGAATTTTCTATGGACTTCTCTCATGGGTGTGAAGACTTGGACTAGGAATTGGATGGAGAATTGGACTCAAATTTGGAAAGAGAAGATGGAAGAAGAGAAAGACTTGAAATTGGAAATTGAATTGCTAAAGGAAAAGGATTCTATTCCTTGGAAGATTTGGAGAATATTGAAGCCTATAAATAGAGAAGTTTTCTACATCTTTTACACACCTCTCTACACACAACACTTTTCTTTTCTTATTCTTTGTGTGAACTCTTTAACATGAGTAGCTAATTTTATTGATTGAGGATGAATTCCTAGTTCTTAACATATAATTTGAGTTTTTGTTTTCAATTCTATCTTGAAGTTTTTCACATGATTATCGTTTGTTTTTACTAATAGGAATGATCTTAATGACATATTCATGATTGATTGATAGATTGTTTGGGTGGCCAACTAAATTGATTTGTTAATTGATCTAAAGCTAGTGAAAGTTAGGGGATAAGTAATCGTTTCTTGACTCTTTACATAAGTAGCAAACACGAGACCTTGCGGAGGGATTCCGTGGAGCAATTGTGTGTAGAAACAACGCTAGAAAGTGAACCAAGCGAACCGAGTTTAACTACTAGTACTAAACCTAAATTCATAAATCTTAATGCATTCAGTGGAATTACATCTTGTAAGCGAACCTCGTGGTGGTTCTTTTGAATAGAAATCGATAACTAAGCGGACTGTTACTCGGTGAAATAAGGGATTTTGGGGCTAGCTAAGCGGACCTGCTATCCTACGGTTGGTGATAATCTGTGACTAATAACAAGTAGAAAAGAACATAACTTGATTCATTGTTTTGCAACGAAGAAGGATTCCTTGATCTTGTCTCTCTTATTGCTTTCAACTTTATCTTTTAATTGCTTTGTTTATTTTCTTTTGCTTTTTATACCCCCCTTTCGTGACAATTTTTACAACTAGAATCTCTTGCTCCTCGTGGGAACGAACTTGACTTCCATTATATTATTTTTAATTGAGTGGAAATATTAATTAATTTGATTGCACCTACGACACGCATCAAATTTTGCGCGCCACACGGGAGCAATGGATGATTTTAGTTGTTTTTATGTTTCTTTTTGCTTTATTCTTGCTTTGTTAGATTCTATATCGTATCTAACTTAAGTTTTTGAGAATCTTATTTCAGGTATCGGTTTTCCATGTATGGTGGACAAGAGCAAGCATATTACAACAATCAATACGGTTTTCAACCTCAACATTATGACAACTTCCAACCATCCTTAGGATACAATCAAAACCAATCTTTTGGCTATGATCAAATTCCTACGTAACATTATGGATATTCTCATACATATCAACAACCTTATGACGGGTATGTAAGTGGACAATCACAAGGATGGGAGGATAGTTTTGTTTATGATCAGAAATTCTCTAGTTTTGCAGATAAGATGTCTGCCATGATTGGGGATCTTCAACAAAAGTTGCAAGAATCACATCGAGAAATTCAAAGGAATTCGGAGAAATTATACGAACAAATTAATCAACCTTTGGAGACTTTTGAAGACGCTAGTGTAGCTTACTCGAGCCTTGATCTTAATAATGATCAATCACCTATTCAAAAGGAAGAGCTTGAGGAAGATGCATTTATTGCTTGGAAAAAATTTCTTAGGGAAAGATATGAGTCCGCGGAAGTGTATGAACGTTGCAACAATGAGGAAGTTATTCCAACTCCGGATCATAATAAAGATCCTTCACCTATTCAAAAGGAGGAGTTTGGATATCACTTGCCTATTGTTGTAAACGAAGTAACACCCTCACAAAAAGATCTTACAATTTATACCGAGGAAGATTATATGAGAGAAGAATGGCCCGATTCCGATGATGAGAATGTTGAAGAGATGATGCTCGTTAATGAAACAACATTCATTGATTTTGTGGAAGACCCAATTGAACTTGCCAATGATTTTAATGATGCCAAGACTTTGGTTAAGGTAGAAAACGACGAAGAATGGTTGCAAGGTTTAATAGAGGACCACGATATACAAGAGGTAAGTAATTCACTCGAATTTTTTAAGGATGAAGAGGATTCTATAATACAAGAGATTGTGCAAGGTTTGTCTAACCCTTTGCATATTGATTCTTCTCCTTTACCTCTTATTGGTTTGAATGTATGTGCTTCGAAAGTATTTTTGGATGATTTTGTTTCTAGATATCCACCATTGGAAACACTTGATGCTAACACCATGCAGGTTTGCCAAGAGGAACACATGGAAATTCCCAAATTCTATGTTCTTTATACACTTCCGAGTGTGGACGAGAATAAGTGTGGGGGAAATTTATATCGAGCGATAATTTCACTATTGTTTTCTTATGCTAACATTTGTATGGAGTTATTGTTTTCAAAACAGGTATTATGGGTGGATCCCCAAATTTTCCGATTGTTAGTATATGAGGAGTAATGTGCCGCAAGAGCTAAGTCGGGCCGTCGACTTTAAAACAAGCGCTTAATGGGAGGCAACCCATAGGTTTTGTATTTCTTATTCTTTTTGCTTTTTGTTATTTCTTTTTCTTGTTTCTTATCATGTTAAAATTTCCCACCTTGACTTTACTAGGAGGATTCAATTACATTGAGGACAATGTAAGGTTTAAGTGTGGGGGAGTGGTTAAGCATGTTTTTAAAACAAAAATTACAAAAAAATTAAAAAAATTTGAAAAAAAAAAAAAAGTTTTACATAAAAACTCCACTTTTAGAGATTTTAGAGTCCCTAGCATACTTCTAGGTATGTTTACATAGAGATTTTGACCGACATAATTGAACTTGGAAATGTTAGAGAACTACATTCGGATTTCTTGCTTGTTAGAGTGTTAAATAATGGATTTAATCATGCCGGTGATGCGAATTTGGTGCAGGGAGAAATGCATTATTAGAGTTGCTGATCAATCATTAGTGGAGACTACCCGTATTCATATCATGAGAGGCACCGACCAGAAATCTTCCATCTACTAAAGAGCTTCTTTTGAGTGTGTGTCACCGTACGTTAATTCCGGGTAGAATGGTGAGCTACCCAACCTCCCACCAATAGAAGCACTACTCTTGATCTCTTGAGTGCTAATTTTGTCAATCATGAGGGTGACGTCTATAGATGAAAGCTTCCTTCTTGTAGTTCGATTTGCAGTTAGCACCATTCTCTCTCTCGACAACAACGGGTCCATAGAAACACCATCATCATCAACAAGGAGCGACATGAAAATCTATAAGGAAAGTTGGAAAAAGTTCAAGGTTTACAAGCAACGGAATGAGAAAAAAAGCAAATTTCAAATTCAAGTAAAGCAACATACAAATGAGTGGATTTTTACATATATGTTGAGGACTTACAATACAATGAGGTAATTTTATATCCAAGTATGAAGACTTATTCATAAAAGCGAAGAAAATTAAAAGGTGAGAATTTTTGAAGTTTATGATTTCAAGACGATATGAGTTGTGAAAAATCAAGTGGTAAAATACTTTTTCCACGGCCATGGTTTATTTTGTATTTAATTTCTCTTGTGTTTCAAAAAAAAAAAAAAAAAAAAAAAAAAAAAAAAAAAAAAAAAAAAAGAAGAGAAATATTTGTTTTGTTTTAATTTATTTAATAAGCCGTGGGGAAGGAAAATTTATAAGGAAGTTTCAAGCGACAAGGATTTAAGGTAAAAAGGTTACAAATTGTTAAGGATTTACGAAATTCGAGAGTTTATCACCAATAGTTGGAACCGAAGACGAAGACCAAGTTAAAGACGAGGAGCGGAAGACGTTTCTATTGGATGCCGTGAGAGTGGTGTTATCATAATTGGCGATCGGATGTGAAGGTGAGTAAGTAATCTCATCCTCGATAAAAGTGGTTGATTTCCTTTCTTAGAGATCGTCAGAAAAATGGTTTTTCAAAATATTAAAAGATGTGGGTTTTTAAAAATATTTCGGAAGTTGTCCTTCCCACCATTCAACGTGTTGCAGGATTTCTCTCTTCATTCCTACCTGCACACATGTGAGAACCATAAAAAAGCCGTCTTTTTGAGTGCAATTATCATAAAATCCTTTTGGTGAAGTCGAGGCGAAATGCTTATTGATCGTTTCTCAAACACGCGTTCTCTCATTATGGTGTGGTTATTTCTCACTCAACATTTAAGAATGAGAATATGTTCTTTAGTATTTCTAACTTCTTATTACTAGCATGCAGAAACTCTATGTCCTCATAACTCTTTGGATGCTTGGGACGCTTGAACGCTTTGAAGTTGTGAGTTTTTAGTTTTTGATTTGCTCGAGGACTAGCAAAGTCTAAGTGTGGGGGAATTTGATAGGTGTAGAATACACCGTATTTACTATCTAGAGTTTATGCTTTCTTTGCTATTTTTCGTGTGAATTTCGTATTTTACGCTTGTTTTGAGTTTTGTAGCTACTTTGGAGTCACACGGAGGAAAAGAAGAAGAAATTACTCTATTTGAGCCAAAAAGGGCAAAAAGGTCATTTTACAGGAGATTGATATATGGAGCCCAGTTAAGGTTAAGGGGCAACTCTTCTTGGAGGCGTACTAAACACAAACCAGCTACGGTTAAGGGGTTGTCATATAGGGTACCCCTTATCATTATTAGAGGTTGTAATTATCAATGGGTGGTCCTTATCTTGGGCGCAAATAGCATCCCAAGAGGTTGTGATATTTCATCCCATTCTATTATTCCACCAAACTGAAATTGAGAAAGAAAAGAGAGAGCAGCCATTGCTGCTGGTTAAACCGAGAGAAACAGATCGAGCAACTCTGTAAAATTAGTTGAACGAAGAACAGAAATGGAATCCAAGATGATTGAAATTAGGGATCGAAGCTGTTTATGCAAAGAAGAACATGGGTTTGACCACTGTTGCTGTTGAATCAAGAGAGGAGAAGATTGAATCTGAGATGGGTTTATTGGCATGAATCTGTAGAAATGGAATGGGGTTTGTGGATTGGACATTGAGGTCGATGATGGTCTCTGATGAAGCTCGGTGAGAGGAGCAGCTGTTGTTGAATTAGATGGGTTTGAATCTGTGATGGATAATGGGTTTGAGAGTGGATTTGAAGAACAATTGATGTCGCTGTTGTTGGTTGTATGATGGTGAGTTTCATGGGTTGGTGGTACTGTTGGATATGAAATCGGCAAGAAGAAGGGTTTGGTTGTAGTTTGAGAAATCGAAATGAAATAGACAGAGATGATTCTGCCATTGATTAAAGAAAGGGCGAGAGATTGAAATGGTTTTGAATTACAAAATGATGAACTCAGATGGAAGTCTGCTGCCAAGAACAAGGTGATGATAAGAGTCTGAGATTGATAGCTTCCATGAACTAAATGAGATTTTGGGTTGAAAATGGAAGAGATGGCAGCAAGATTGAACATGGGTTTTGATGATTGTTATGTACAGTGAAGAAATTGAAGGTCGAGTTGCCGTTTCAGAAGATACAGGGGGGAGATTAAAACTGTTCGTGAGTTAAAAAATGGAGATGCTGACCGAGTTGATATTGCAAAGCGATAGAATGTGGTAATGAGAAGAATAGATGTATGCTAGGATTTACAGGAGAAGAGCAGGAAAAGAATGGCCTGAAACAACGGTCGGGAAGTCCTGTAATCAGCCGAAACTCGGCCAAATTTCCCTACCGGCGAGTCAACTCGCAGCCGCCGAAGACCGATCCCAACCGAGTTCAGTGACCGATTCCGCTTAGTTGAATTAGATCAAGTCAGCCGAGTAAGCAGCTGACTCAGTAACTGACTCAGCTGAGTAAGCCCAGTTAGCTGAGTCAGAAGCTAACTCGAGTCTGACTCTCCTTCCCCTTTGACCATTGACTAACGGTTGACTGTTAGTTTGACCTAACGGTAACAGAATCTTGGACGGAATATTCCATCACCGGCGACGACTTTCAGGCGACTATTCCGGTCGGATTCCGGCCACAATACCTGTTTTCCGGCGAGCCAAAAATTCCAGAATTTTCTATGGACTTCTCTCATGGGTGTGAAGACTTGGACTAGGAATTGGATGGAGAATTGGACTCAAATTTGGAAAGAGAAGATGGAAGAAGAGAAAGACTTGAAATTGGAAATTGAATTGCTAAAGGAAAAGGATTCTATTCCTTGGAAGATTTGGAGAATATTGAAGCCTATAAATAGAGAAGTTTTCTACATCTTTTACACACCTCTCTACACACAACACTTTTCTTTTCTTATTCTTTGTGTGAACTCTTTAACATGAGTAGCTAATTTTATTGATTGAGGATGAATTCCTAGTTCTTAACATATAATTTGAGTTTTTGTTTTCAATTCTATCTTGAAGTTTTTCACATGATTATCGTTTGTTTTTACTAATAGGAATGATCTTAATGACATTCATGATTGATTGATAGATTGTTTGGGTGGCCAACTAAATTGATTTGTTAATTGATCTAAAGCTAGTGAAAGTTAGGGGATAAGTAATCGTTTCTTGACTCTTTACATAAGTAGCAAACACGAGACCTTGCGGAGGGATTCCGTGGAGCAATTGTGTGTAGAAACAACGCTAGAAAGTGAACCAAGCGAACCGAGTTTAACTACTAGTACTAAACCTAAATTCACAAATCTTAATGCATTCAGGGAATTACATCTTGTAAGCGAACCTCGTGGTGGTTCTTTTGAATAGAATCGATAACTAAGCGGACCTCGTTACTCAGTGAAATAAGGGATTTTGGGGCTAGCTAAGCGGGCCTGCTATCCTACGGTTGGTGATAATCTGTGACTAATAACAAGTAGAAAAGAACATAACTTGATTCATTGTTTTGCAACGAAGAAGGATTCCTTGATCTTGTCTCTCTTATTGCTTTCAACTTTATCTTTTAATTGCTTTGTTTATTTTCTTTTGCTTTTTACACCCCCTTTTCGTGACAATTTTTACAACTAGAATCTCTTGCTCCTCGTGGGAACGAACTTGACTTCCATTATATTATTTTTAATTGAGTGGAAATATTAATTAATTTGATTGCACCTACGACACGCATCAAGTCCATAAAAAAGACTCCGGGTTTTTATACTAGATCCAGTTGATTGGCTCGAATTCCTAAAATTTACCAGCGGAATATGAATAAAATAAAGAGGGAAAGGGTATCTTCAAAAAATGAAAGAGTCAAACTTTCTCTCTTTTTTGATAAAATTTTGTATTTGCTTGTAAAGTATTGGAGGGTTGAAAAAACGGAGCTACGGATTCTGACACAATTTTTTTGACTTCAGTGGCTCTTTAAAGAACTCCCAGCAAAAAAAAAGATAGAATTTTTTTTTTTATAAAACTTATTTTCCTACCTCATCAAGTTCTACCGACAAAAAGCGTCAAGGCTCCAATTTAATAATTATATTCTGATCCTATCTTTATTATGTAGGATTCCCTTGTTCGACAAAGATTCCATTCATATACAATAATCAATTGTAGCGGGTATAGTTTAGTGGTAAAAGTGTGATTCGTTCTATTAATCCCTTAAATAGTTAAGGGGTCTTTCGGTTAATTTGTATTCCGATCAAAAACTTTCTTTCTTAAAAGGATTTTATCCTTTACCTCTCAATGAAAGATTTGAGGAAGAATATACATTCTCATGATTTGTATCCAAGGGTCAATTCAAAATGGAAAATTGGATTATGGAATTGCGAAGCATAATTTTTTTAGTTGGATCAAAACTTCCAATTGAATGAGTATGAATAAAGGGTCCATGGATAAAGAAAAAAGTGTATTTCAATCGTAACTAGATCTTCCATTTTTTCTTTGTAGAAGGGAAATTGAAGCGAAATAGCTATTAAATGATGACTTTGTTTTACTAGGGCCATCAACATATTGTTTCACTCGGTGGAAACACAACTCTTTTCCTCAGATTCGCATAGTAGAAATAGAGAACGAAATAACTAGAAGTATTTGTTAGAATTACCCCCTTCTAGAGGGATCATCTATAAAGCGAGTTGTTTTGAATGTATTCAGACAAAAAAGCTAACATAGGTGTTATGGGTCGAATTTTTTTTTACAACTTAGATTTGGGAATCTATCCATTTTCCATAAAGGAGCCGAATGAAACCAAAGTTTCATGTTCGGTTTTGAATTAGAGACGTCAAAAAGAAAGGCTGAATCGACGTCGACTATAACCCCTAGCCTTCCAAGCTAACGATGCGGGTTCGATTCCCGCTACCCATGAAATAATAATAGCTTGTTGATTTTTTTTCCCCTTCCTCTCTCGTTCATCACGAAATTCTTTGTGGTGATTGTAGCAACAGATTCAACGGTGTTTTTCTTTGATTCTTCAGCGTTTTTGGTGTTTCAAGTAGGTATTTGAATTCCCGTTTTCATTGTTTGTAGATGGGATTTTGTCGATTGGAGTTAGGCATCTTGTTTATTCAATTGGTAGATGGGATTTTGTCGATTGGAGTTAGGCATCTTGTTTATACTCTTAGGGTTTTCAATTGGTTTTTCTTTGCTTCAGAGAGTGTTTGAAAGAATTTATTTTGGGGGTTTTTCGTGGTGCAATTTTGTAGAATCTGGAGTGAGGGGTTATGAAATTGATTTGTAGAAGTGGGTGCTCTTTGTGTTGATTGACGTTACAGATCTTGTGGTGTAATATTTCGTAATTTGGGTTTTGTGTATTGGTTTGTTTCTTGTGTTTAATTTCTCGGTTCATACTTTCGTTTGAAGATACAATTTTTAGGGCCTTTTCTTAAGCAAACTTGAAGATTTTTTAGGTGGGTTTGAAGATACAATTTTCAGGGTTTGTTTTTGATCGAAAGAGGGGTTTCTGTGATAGAGGGTTTTCTTCGTTTAGTTTGACAGTTGTGTGAAATTGAAGTTGATTTAGTGGTGGGTATTGTGTTTTGATTGCAAGGGAGACGTTTAATCATATAGTTCTCAATTATCAGCGAGTTCTGTGTTTGTTCATCAGATTCTGGATTTGCAAAGCAATTCTATTTGTTTGCAAGGGAGTAGTTCAAACAACTAGCTTTACATCCTCCGTGTTGCAAGGTGAGTGGTTTGCACTTATGTTCTGTGATTGTTTTGGTGAGATTGTTTTGTAATTGGTCCGTGGTGTAGGCATTGTATAGACGCTTGTGTTATATTGTAGTTGTATTAGGGGTGTGTTTTCGGGTGGTTGAATAGTTCTGTGGTTCTCCCTGTGAAGATTTTTAGTTAGTGTTTTGTTGTATGGTATTTTGAGTTTTCATTGGGTTGAAACCTCAAATTCCCATACACTAAACTCTAATTCATTCTCTTAAGAGTTCTCTTCATCTTCACCCTTTTTGCACCATGCCGAGAACAAGAAGATCATCTTCCCAAGCTTCATCCTCATCTGCCACTTTGCCTTCTCGAGGTTTTCATGAAACCATGCCGAGAACACGTTCGTCTGCATCCGTTGTCTCACCACAACCTGTTCCTCATCCAGTCGGAACACCTGTTCTTCATCACAACAGTGCTGCCCATCAGAATTTTAGAGATGGAACACTTTTATCATCATCCTTTGACGAAGCGTTTTCTCCAGATGCTAATTGCCACTTCCCTTTCAAAAATTTTGATGGATGCACAAATAATTTTAATGGTCGAGGATATGCCAAAACTTCCCTTTTTCGACATCTGTGTGACAAACATTTTTACTCGGAAGCGAACAGAGAAATTTGCAGAGAAAGAATATCTTCGATTCAACCGTCTATGATGCATGGGAGAGGGTGTTACGCCGGATGCGAGATGTGGTTGTGTGGTGGTTGTTTACGTATACATGTTTGGAGAAAGGCCTCGTAAACATAAGTCGCATGAAATTATTGCAGGCCGTACAACGGGATAACTGCAGAGTTCCTCATACATGGTATTGCTAAGCCGGTGGTGGAAGGTTCTACTTCAAGTTCCATTCCGAGAGGAGGAGACACCTTGTTTTCTCTCATTGGACTTACTCAATTCTGTTTTTCGAAACAATTCTCCACCATTACGAGCATTCCACCTCCTTGTAGACCGAACTTCTCCGTAACTCTCAAATCCCGCCTAGATAAGGTACCGACTAAACCTATGGAACTCTCATACTGGGATACAATTGATCTTACTACCTATCTCGCACACTCAACTTGTATTTCCCTAAGAGGTCCATGGAAGAAAGATCCGGAACCAGAAAAGGCTACGATTGCCTCTATCAACCAAGCTTTGGCCAATCGGAAAGAACCCAATGGGTGCTTCACTATGATTCGTAAAATAATGCAGGCACCTCCTCGCAAACAGTTGGACAAGCGTAAAAGCAATAAGAAACAAGATACCGCAACTGTGGATCACATGTAGGAAAAAGATTAGTCGGGGACATTATTCTGCGGCTATCCACGTCTTATCTTCCAAAGTGGCATTGCACCCCGTCATCGAAGCTACCCTATCTCGAGCTCCAATCGAAACATCCCCACACACCTGAGACCATCCATTCCATCTCGACAAAGATATCTACGAGATGTTATCTCGCTTGATGCTAAGGTTGTTCTCGCCGCAATACAAATCTTCCCAAAAGGTACTTCTTGTGGGAGGGATGGATTGCGCGCGCAACATCTTTTAGATGCTTTGAGTGGTGTTGCCGCCGCCATCGCCGATGAACTACTCTCTTCCAAAACCGGTGTTGTAAATCGTGGCTTGCCGGCAGATGTCCTACCGAGCTAGGTGAGTACATATCTAGTGCACCGCTTACTCCGCTTTTGAAACCCGGTGGCATGATCGAGACCCATAGCAGATTGGTACCATCTGGAGGAGGCTTGTTTCAAAACTTGTTGTTACCTCAGTGGGGAAAGAAATGGTTGCATATATCGGCGACTTCCAGTTTGGCGTTGGCATACCTTGTGGAGGGGAAAGCATTTTACATTCAGTTAATCATCTTATGGAACTGAAAGGCAAAGCTTCTAACATGTCAATGTTGCTGATTGACTTTTCGAACGCCTTCAACATGGTTGACAGGACTGTTCTCGTTAATGAAGTTAGACAACATTGTCCTGCAATCTCTAAATGGGTGGAATTTTGTTACGCCAAGCCAGCCAAGTTATATTACGACAACTTCATCTTGTCCTCGGCTCGGGAGTTCAACAGGGAGACCCACTTGGTCCCCTGCTATTTGCTCTTACGTTACACCCTTTAGTTACCAAGATTGCTTCTTCCTGCCAGCTTGACCTACAGGCCTGGTACTTAGACGACGGCACCGTCACTCTTGAAGTGTCTAAAGCACTCAACATTATACAATCGGAAGGGCCATCTAGAGGGTTACATCTCAACGTGCATAATACAGAAGTGTTCGGCCGACAAGTGACCCTAGAAGTGTTATTGCAGGAGTTTTTCCTCACAATATTGGCGAGACCAATTGGCGGCGTGAAACCGCCGGGAGGGCCAGTAAGCTTAGACATGGAATTCTGCAGTAATATGGTGCTTAGCAGGTCAATAAAACAGTTCAGTTGATGGCTGCAATAAAAAGCTTAAAGACCCACAAAGTGAGTTACTTTTGCTGCGTAATTGCTCGGGGTATCTAAGTTGTACTTTACAATGAGAACTACAAAACCGGCAGCCCTTGAACACGCCACAGTGTCTTTTCGACAAATCACCTATTTCAGTTTTTACGCCTTCGATCACCGGAGATGGCGCAGGCTTCGGGCCTTTACAAAGCAACGCTCGCCACCCTACCTATCCGAGATGGAGGCTTAGGGGTCTACACGATGGTCGACACTAGTGTTTATCGCTACATTGCATCCCAGTGTCAAACGCAATCGGTGCAAAGGCTCATTCTAAATAACCCGTACTCGCCACTTGTGACACAACCTACCAGCAAGTCTGTCCGAACTTCATTCAGGTTTGCGATTTACCTTCTTCATATAACATCAACGATATCGCCCCCAGTCCATGCACACATTGGCAAATCACCTACTTTGATGTTTGTGAAGAAACTAATCCCAACCAAATTTGCAATGTCTGACAGAGACCCTATTTTATGGCAATGTAACCGGGTTCCGCATGCACAAGACTACCTCCTTGTTGTACCCATCAGTGGATTACACCAATGTCTCGGACCTAGACAATTCATATCCATTCTTAGCTACAGACTCGGCATCCCACTATTCACGTGAAGGCGCTTCGTTCTCTTTGTAACAGGGAGATGGATGCTTATGGAGATCATGCACTACACTGTTCCAAGGAAGTTGGCATCAAATATCGCCACGATCTTGTTCGTGATGTGTATGTAGACATTTGCTACAAGGCTGGGGTACATGCTAGAAAAGAAGTAACGCTCGATTTCCTATCCAATGAGAACAATCCGTCAAGACCCGCTGATATCCTCGTCCCTAGCTGGGAAAATGGTTTAGATGTATGCTTTGACGTCACTGTGGTATCTCCTTTCACCGGGGACGGAGTTCGGTCATTCATACCTGGCCAAGCCATCTCCAACGCTATTTTACGCAAACGCAACAAGTATCTTGATAAATGCAAGACGTTTGGATATGGATTCGGAGTCTTAGCTTCTTCCACTTTAGGGGAACTAAGTGAAGACACTATTTGTTTCTTGAAACGACTTAAAAATTGTCTAGCAAACAAAGATGTTTTTTCTGGTCATAGAAGTTTTCTTTTTCATAGGATAAGCATTGCTATCCAAAAGGGGGTTGGTGCCCAACTTGTCGCCCGGCTACCAACCACCTCTATGTAAACTTTGCTTCTTCTATAATAATAATAATTATTATTATTAAAACTTTTTTTTTTATTATTTTTTTTATAAAACTTATTATTATTATTATTATTATTATTGTTTCCTCCATCTCATGGAAACTCCTTCGTTTTAAGGAAAGTCCTTCGTTTCAACAAACTCATTAATTTCATGATATTTCCTTCACATCATGAAAATAATATAAAATTAAGAAATGTGTCATGGGACTGGGCTCATTAGCCGGCCGGCCATGCCTTAGCCATGGACAGTCCTACACCTTGTAATTACTTATTTTATTATTGTTATTTCCTTCATCTTCTGAAGTTTCTCAGTTTGAGCAAAACCCTGATTTCTTCACATTTTCTCAAATGTTGCTCAAACGCGCATCAGAAAATATCAAAATTATCAGGACTGAGACACGAACACTATGGTGACATGGGCATATTACCTTGATCGACCTAGGTTGTCCTTTTGGCTTGCAAGATGCCGGTCCCACATATTTTCATCATTTGACCGAATTTGTTCACATTAGGTTTAAATTTTCCAAAAAACTTGGAATTTCATCAAACGATCGTCAGTCGGTCCCATGACCAACCAGGGCCGGCTCCATGACCCCTTGGTCGGTCGCTCATTTCTTCATAATTAGGTTTTATTACCTAACAGACGAACACTATTTTAATAAATGATTAAATCAGCATTTAATCATCCTTTCACCAACTTTTATTCAAGAGACTTTGGTATTTGCTCACTCGAGCATCTGGGCGCTACATGGTCAGCTTATCATCCCATGTAGCCGGTCCCTCCTTCACTCTGTGGTTGATCATCAATTGATCAGCAATTGATCAAAATTAGGGTTTCGAATCCAAGGCTCATGATTCCGAGCAGGTTCAAACACTAATAATTTTACGTTGACCCCGTGATCAACATTTTAATTGATTATACTCGGTCCAAGTATTTTAAATTAATATTTTATTTGGTCCCGCTACCAATAATTCATCAAACGAGCAACATTTGTTCAGATGAGCAATATTTGCTCAGACTAGAAATATTGGTTCAACTATGAATATTCAACAATTAATCGAATGAGTAATATTTGCTCACCTTGACTATCAACATTCATTCGACAATTATACCTCTGTCTCAACAGACATGTTCAATCCATGAGTTCTGGAACATTTGTAAATCATGTTCGGCTCAGCAATCCAAAGACTCATCGTCTCATCAAGTCAACAACTGACTAACTAAATACACGTCTGCCTTGCAGACTCCACAATCATGAGACATCAATCGTGTCACATGGGGGGATATCAACTAGGGTTTTGGTCTGGCGGTCTATGGCACGTGTCCATCCATGATGAGAATGTGAGCAAGTCGTGCAAGCAGTTAGAGGAGTTAAGAAAAGTACTGGGTGGACAATCAACTAAGTCTCCGCACGATGAGCAACTGGTTTTAACACGATTTTCCACTTCCCCACTCTTTGACTCCAGCAACTGTCACACTTCATGGGATCAAGGTGTCTACGATTCTTGCAATATAAATAAGTCTCTGAACCCATGATTGGACAGACAACGAGAGAATAAGAACTCAGCGTCTGAGAAATTACTCTTAACCTAGCAAATTCAATCAATCAGAACTTATCTTATTTCTTCACGCAGAATACACAACACACCTACAATCCTTGATCACCATTCATCTCACACATTCCTCAACTTCCCTCCTACCGATCGACCCATCCTCTCTTGTGACCGAATTGACTCTGGAACGGCCATTGTTTTGGTTTAGGCCGAAGACTTACACATTGATCTATAGAATTCAAGCACTCGCTTTGCAGTGCATCTGTGTGAGGTTAAGCAATTTTCTCGGTTCGAGGAGTCCCCTCCGCACGGTCTTCTCCTCAATTCCTTAAAAACCAGCAAATCGTTTTGCCCTATCTACAGATTGGCGACCACAGTGGGAGATCATTCTCTCGGTTGCAATCTCAATTCTCACAAAAATGGTCGATCTTAGGTCTAGTTCAGTTACCAATCCGGGTTCAACACCCAACTCTAACATTGCAATTTCTAGTGGTACTGCCACTGCAAGTACTACTCATCTCAACGTTACAGGCTCTACTGGTACCGCTAACACCACTCCTCCGGCCAGCAATGTCACGCCACATGTTACTACTACTCCTTCGAGTGCTGGTGCTCTAGTGATCACTCCTGTCAACGCTGCAAGCGATGCTACTGGCACTATCAACAATCCACCTCCTAGCGGATCTCTTGAAGAAATCAGAGAAAATCCGCCTACCATAGCTGATATTATGAAGGTTCAGGAAACTCTCGCCATAAATCAAACTGATAGGGCTACCACTCAGAAGGAGTTATGCACTTATATCAAAACTCTCACAGACAAGATGTCAGAGAAAGCTCAAGAGAAAAAAAAGCCAAAGAAACATCTCCGGCTGCTGATCTCGAAATCTCTCTAGTCCACGTGGTAGATGATGATGAAGTCCGAAAAGCTATAGACAACCCACCAGCGAAAGAACCATCCGGATTCATCACTCGTGAAGATTTGGAACGCCTCTTGGAAAACCATGGAAAAGATAAGACGTCCTCTGTCCACCGTCACCAACCTCCATACCCTGCTGCTACACAAAGGATTCCTCTTCCGAAAGGTTATACCTCTCCAACGTTCACCCTTTATGATGGAACATGCAATGCTCGAGAGCATGTTTCTCGATTTATGGAATCACTGGGTGAACATGAGCACAACCATGTCATCCGTTTTTTAAAGTCTCTGACAGGTAGAGCATACACCTGGTACAACAACATCGCACCCAGGAATTATCACCAGTCGGAGAGATGATTAATGCTTTCTACAGAAAGTATTTCTTCGTTTCATAGCAAGTTACTCTCTCTAATCTAGGAAGGATGTTTCAAAGGAGCAATGAATATCCCAATAATTACGTAAAAAGGTTCAGAGTCCAAGCTTTGTCATAATTAGAATGTCACTGAACAATAACTCGTAGACTTGTATATCAATGGAATGACCCCGGTCTATAGAGCTTTACTAGAAAATCTCTGATTCCAAACTTTCTTAGAACTTTATGAAGCAGCCAAACGATCAACGAATATTGCACCTTCTTTAATGGAAAGAGCAATGTATGCAAAGGTCGAGGAACCTCGTAGCATATGACGCATGGTCAACAATCAGTACAATCTCCAACCTTCAACAAACGTTGTTGCTGAAAGGAATGAAAGGAAAGTCGATACACAATATCAGACTGCTTCTCCAACATCCCAGGATCCTCCGAAGGCGCAAAGAAAAGAAAAAAAATTCTGAAACGCAAAAACCTCGACCCGGCATGACGAACGGAAATTATCAGACAGACACAAACTTCCCTCTTCTCATGAAGGAGTGATCGAGTTACTGGAAGTCTGGGTTCAAAATGGTGCAATCAAATTGTCGTTCATCAGGAGAGAGCCAACTGAAGAAGAAATTGAGAATCCCAGGTACTATCGCCTTCATAGGTTCATTAATCATCCAACAAGTAACTGCAATATTTTGAAGCGCATCTTCAAAGAGAAGGTTGAGCCATAATAGCTTCAACTGGGTACTAAAGGAGTACACAGAACCCTCTCCCATATATGTGAATTACTCTATCTGTTGAAGGCACAAAGTGAAAAAGTGGGGGTACAACAACCACACCCAATATTTCGATTAGCAATTTGTATGGAAAAACTCCAATATACTTTCTAGAGAATCAACTAGACAGTCAGACTCAACCTAGAGAAAAGTATATCAAAGAGTTTATATCTCAATCTCTCGATTTGATCTTTACTCAAGCAAATAGAAATCTGCGAGTCTTTATCAAAGAGAGATAACTTGGATGGTACCAAAGACCAATATCCAAGTGTCAATCAATTTAAATCAACAACCAAAAGGTAGGATATTCTAATTGATTGAACAACGCACAACCTGTGATATTTCAATTATATAAACAAATATAATACGGAATAGAAATAACACAGACACCAGAATTTTGTTAATGAGGAAACCGCAAATGCACAAAAACCCCGGGACCTAGTCCAGATTGAACACACGCTATATTAAGCCGCTACAGATACTAGCCTACTCCAAATTAACTTCGGTCTGGATTGTAGTTCACCCCCAACCAATCTCACACTGATCCAAGGTACAGTTATGCTCCTACATCTCTGATCCCAGTAGGATGTTACGTACTTGATTCCCTTAGATGATCTCACCCACGACTAAGAGTTGCTACGACCCAAAGTCGAAGACTTTAATAAACAAATCTATATCACATAGAAAAGTCTACGGTAATAAATAAATCCGTCTCCCACGAATATACCTACGAGTTTTTGTTCCGTCTTTTGATAAATCAAGGTGAATAGGAACCAATTGATAATTTGGACTTATATTCCCAAAGAACAGCCTATTATCAATCACCTCACAATAATCTTAATCGACGCAGCGAAAAAAAATATTGCGGAATCACAGACGATGAGACGAAGTATTTGTGATTTCTTTTCTATCTTGCCTATCGAAGATATAAATCTCAAGCCAATTATTCTAATTGTACTTGTACGATAGAAACAACAAGATAAGATCACACAACTACAAGAAAAGTAGTATCGGTTTGGCTTCACAATCCCAATGAAGTCTTTAAGTCGTTAACCTGGTTTAGAGAAGAAAACCCAAGGTTAAAGTAGAATCGACTCTAGCTTATGCAACTAGTATCACACGTAAGGTGTGGGGATTAGGTTTCCCAGTTGCTAGAGTTCTCCCTTATATAGTCTTTCAAATCAGGGTTTGCAATCAATGTTAGCTTGGTAACAAAGCATTCAATATTCACCGTTAGATGAAAACCTAATTAGATTAAAGCTAATATTTCTCAATTTGGATCGAAACCTTAGCTTGTTACGCACAAATGAAATATCCAATTTTGGGTTTATGTAACCGTTCCCAAACATTAACATTTGTTGGTTCAACAATAGTTAACCAAATGTTTAGCCATATGATCACTTTTATATCATTGAATCTTTTCGGCGATTTCATCAAAAATGTCATCGCATCATCAATTGTTTGGTTTCCAAACCCACCTGTACACATAGATTCTACCGTGGTTGCAGTGGAATAATCTAAACCCTCATAAAGGATCTGAACTAACCTAACCTTTTCTAAACCATGATGAGGACATTGGGCTAATAAATCATTGAACCTTTCCAAATACCTATACAATGATTCTCCCTCTTGCTGGGAAAATGTGCATATTTGAGTCCTAATAGATGATGTTTTGTGCCTAGGGAAAAACTTGTTCAAAAAGGCAGATATAAGTTGTTCATATGTTTCGATTGACTCGGAAGTCAAACTATACAACCAATATTTGGATTTATCTTTCAGGGAAAAAGGGAATAACCTAAGTTTCAAAGCATCATCATCAAGGTTTCTAATTTTTAGGGTACTGTAAATTTCCTCAAAATCCCTAACATGGAAATAGGGGGTTTCATTTTCTTTTCCTAAAAAGATTGGGAGCATCTGTAGGGTCCCAGGTTTCAGTTCATAAGTGTCAGCTAACTTGATACATGATGGACGAGTGGTCCTAGTTGGGTTCAACAAAGCTTTCAAAATTTCCATTGCTGGAACTATCGGAGTAGTAGGGATCCTTTCCTCACCGTGAGAAGAACGTCCAAAAATAGGAATCTCTAGATTAAGGTAATCAAGACTCTTTTTTAAAATATCACTTCTAGGTTTTTCACACATAAACCGTCCTAGAGCGTCTCTCTTACGTTCAGGCATACATAAAAATTCAACAAAAAATTTGTGCACATGCAAATGCTGGGCTCACTAATTTAGGTAAGCTTGGGTTACCTACATCAAAATATACCCAA
Organism: Papaver armeniacum; assembly: GCA_023531295.1. Lineage (NCBI taxonomy): Eukaryota > Viridiplantae > Streptophyta > Magnoliopsida > Ranunculales > Papaveraceae > Papaver > Papaver armeniacum. The sequence continues at coordinate 78,546 of JAJJWW010008940.1, forward strand.
AGGTACGAGGCTGAGGCTTGTGGTGTTTCGGGTGATAACGCCCAGAGGGTTCACCTTACTAAACCACTTGTTTTCCTAAAATCGGTGCCGGAAGAGAATGCAATTGGTGTGTGCGTGTTTTTTTTTCTTCAATAAATAAAATAATAACAAAAATAAACAAACAATAAAAGAAATTACAAGTCCAAAAGGAAATAAATAAACTAACAAAAATAAAATTCCAAATAAAATAATATATTCGGTTTCCTCCTTTTTTGGCAAGTTCAACTTTCTACCTTTAGCTTTGAGTCAATCCTACACCACAAAAACAAAAATACCAAAGACGTAAAATAGAACAAAAAATCTAAAAAAATAATAAAAATAAAAATACAAAACCTAAAAATAAATAAAAATAAACCTAAAACCCTAAACCTAAATACAATTCCGCGTCGGTGGCGCCAAAAATTGATGTGTTGTAGAAGTGGTGGTAAATAAGATTCGATTCTCGAACTTGTAGAGAATTTGATTTTAAACTTAAATTTCTAAGACTAAATAAACAAACTCAAATATAAGTTGATTTCAAGATTTTTAAAACTAACCAAGACACTAGATTCCACTATTACACATGATTGAATGATGTTGAACATATTTCAAAACTCTAGTTACGTTTTAAGTCCTTTATTTCTTAATCCACAAATAATCAGGCATGTTCTCAAATATTAATTGTATCCTCTAAGCATAGATTATCAATTGTTAAATTAAACAAAGCATAATCTATCAAATTGAATCACAAGTAATTAGGAAAACTATGCAAACAATTTCAAACTCTGCGAAAGCAGTGATTGAGTGAATTATAAGTTAAACCTAGATAAAATAATATAGTTACCCATTAATCATGCGTAAATAGCTTCATCCTTTGCCTTGGTTACGAGGGAATTAGCTCTTTATGGTGAAAACACACTCAAAAGATTGATTCATGGCTCAAAAAGGTGTTTTATTGAAAAAAAATAATGTTACAACGAATTTGCAACGCTACAACGGTGTTGCAGACGTCACTGTTATAAAGGAACATTAAAAAAAGGTAGTTTCAGTTGCAGAAAGGTTGTTGTAAGCACTGTTGAAAACTACAGTTCTCTGCGACAGACTTTGTGCGCCAATTCTTCTTCTTCTTCTTTCTTTCTCCCTGAAACTGCGTAATCTTCCTGCAACTTCTTCCTTTGCCCATAGCTCAACCCAAACCCTCTGTTTGGTCCCCCCAACTCGCGATTCCTCTCTTATAACTCTCACAACCTCTATTTATACAATGCAGATGCATATCTTCCAAAAATCTTTGCATTAACTCCCTCGGTCAAGTCACGGATTTTTCTTCTCTTTTTCTTCACGCATATTTCTTCTTTTAACCGAAAATTCTCTACTTAGATAAATCTGAATTACATCGAATATATTCTATCCCCTATGATCCACGTAAACACTAAAAATAAGCTATCACCGGAGATAATATCTCATTGCCTTGTTTTACGTCCAATCGATTTTTATCCCTTTTTCTCTAATCCAAGCAACGTACCAACCCTGTAGTGATGTATGGATTTGATACCAATACATATCCAAGTCCAAACCCACGAAAATTCCGTCCAAAAATCTCACAAAAAGTTCGAGTATTTTCTTATTCGCTGTCCTCCTAATCATGGTTATCCAACCCAATTTTAACAATTTCAGCGCCCATACCAGCCATGTTCAGGTAAATCAAGTCTAGTCCAACCTTATTTAGCGATTGAATCTCCTTCCAAATCGCTGAAAAATCAAACCCTATTCTTCTCTCGCTTGCAAAAATCTTTCCCGCCAAAACCTGAGATTTAAATTGTTGAAAATGACCTCCCCCTATCCTTTACGGGCCTGCCAATAATAGTTGCCTTGAAAATGGGATGCCTGTAGTAGCAGGATTCCCCACACTACACCCCTTACTCGATTTTGCCTAATTAATCCATTAGAAGATGTAAGATCAAGAACATTTATTGATTGAATTCATGAAGTGTTTACACAGGAAAGTAGAATTACACTTAGAAGTTAAAACACTCTTAAACTTTCTCTCTCCTAATGACTTGCCTAACAATTCTAAAAAGATCTCCCCCCTTTTTACAGACTCACTCGACCCTTTATATAGGGTAATACATAGTGGATGACAGCTAAGCTATCCTTTATTTTCGGGAATGTCTCGCGAAGTGTCGCCAGTGTACAACTATTCAATCTCGCGACACTTCTTATCCCTCTTGGTTTCATGTCTTTCGGCTATTTTGTGTGTCGTTATTTCCCATCGCGTCGTTTATTTTAGCTTCTCGCGACTCCTCGCTGATACCGTCGTTTATTGATCCCGCGAGCCCTATGCATTGCGATATTATGATCCTACATCTTGCCTCTTTTTCCTTGAATATTGCTTGAAGAGCGATCGTTAAGGAAAAATCTGTTGTTGTAGTGATCTTTGGTTTTTGTTGATGAAGGAACGAGTAGAAGAATACTGTACTTGAAAAGTACGTACTTGCCTCTATTCTTTTGCGAAGTTCCGGAGCTTCTTTGAGATATATATGAAGTATCGTCTCTTATCTCTCCTCATATTTCTCCTGCGAGGGGAAGAGTACCATGAGATTTTTACAATATTGTTGCCGCGACTACTTATCTTTAGAATCTTCAGTTTTGTACTTTTACACGGATTTTGATTATTAATGTCTTCTCTTGACACGTCTCTTTCAACCACTTTTTCTTGACCGTTCATGTCTCTTCGCATTAAATGACCTCGTTTTTCTCGAGGCTCTTTTCCCCTATATATAGTTTTCTTTTCCCCTCCTTTTCATCTTTTAGTTTGTCTCTGCAACTTTTCTTTGATTCTCTCCTTCCGCAATTTGCGCTCCTGCTACTGCAAAGCTTTTCTTCATCCTTTCTAGCGCTGTTTTTAATCTCCAATCTTCCATCCATTCCCATACTGATAAATGGCTTCCATCAGTCGTGGATACAAAACTTCTTTTGAAGAAGTTCAACAGGAGTTGCTCGAGAAGGGTTTTACTCTGTCAACCATTCCTGATCAAGAACCCTCATCCATTCTTTTCAGAATCTTTTCTCCGATCATCAATGTGATGATCAAAAGATTATAGTCTCGCTCGGTCGCCTTCTCATGGGACTTCCTATTCCCTTGTACAATCCTGAGTTGCCTTTATTTTATGAAATTTTGGCTCATGAAAAATTCTCTCGGGCTGTTTATCAATTAAGTGGCGATTGTATTCGCCTGATGCTTGAGTTCGCGAACCGCGGTGCAGGCAAAGGATCTTTATACCCTAACACTGCCAGAAATCCCAAATTCGTGAGACTTGGAAATAGTGTGGAGAAATACACGTGGAAATTTTTTTCGAAAATTACTCGGTGATAACTATGGTGAATGCGAGATCTCATTGGGCATTCGCCTCAAGAAAAAGGATAATGTCCCCGAAGATAAATTACTCATGCAAGACATTGATTGGCACCCGGGCAATAATACCTCTCCTCGTCATTCCAAAGATGAGAAATGGTGGGTCGTACCCTTGATCTTAAATGGTCCTTACATCGCGGGCTCGCATATTCTTCCCGTGAATCTCGCAGGATATCATCCTTGGGAATTCAAATGGCCTGAGAAGAAGAAAGAGGTATGTTTCCGACTTCAAATTTTGCTTTCGTAACTTTCTTTCTATAATTGCTGAGTTTGTGAACTCTTTCAGATAGCCAGGTTGAGAAGAAGCTACAAAAAGGATCCGTCGGAGGATACTCTAACATTGCTTCGATCGCTTACGAGTGAAGTAAGAATCACTTCCTTTCTTCTTATTTAAAATAATATTGTTGCCTCTGTTTCTTATCTTTACGTGTATGCGAAGGTTGGAGTCGAAGAAATTATTGCTGCGAAGACTAAAAGTAAGGGTAAAACTGTCGCTCGCAAGGGTAAATCCTCTGCCCCCTTAACTAAGAAGCGAAAGGTCCAATCCTCTTCTCGCCTTAGCTCAAGCTCTGAATCTTCTGATGAGGACAACCATAACTCGAATCCTTCTCTCGCCAAGAAGATTCCATCGACCAGTTCTTCCATGGATCAGTTATCTAGCATCTTCTCAGACTGTTTCCAAGGAATGGGAGATGCTCCCCTAGCTTCTCTTTGCGGGGCTCTCGCAAACGTGTGTAATCTTGCTGCTTCTTTGGAAGGCAATAATTCATTCAATGGAGTCTCTAGAGTTGTGTCTCCCGACCTTTTGAATGCACTTGGGTCTCTCGGTATGTGTACAGTCATACTTCCCGCTAACTTTAAATTGTTTAAGTATATATATATGTTTTAATGATTTTTCTATCTTCTTTTATAGGTTGGAAGATCTTCCTTTGTAGTTGCCTCGAGACCTTGAGAGAAGACGCAACAATCTTAAAAAGAAGAATTTGCAATTGAGCAAGAAGATTCAAGAATTAGAGACCGAAGTCTGCGTCATCTCGCGATAAAGACGAGAGAATTCAAAAGTTAAACACCGAACTTAACTCCCAAAAGGATAAGGTGTCCACTCTTCAAAACGCCAATCAACAACTTTATGGTATAAAATTTTTCCTCCTTTCACTATTTTTATTTTATCGGCCGCATATTGCTACCTAACTTATTACTTTGCAGATGTATATAATCTCTCCGATGAGGCTATCCTTCTCCATACATTTCCCGATCCTATGGATAATAACCTTCTTCTCGCTCACCTCAACAACTCTTTAAGTAGTTCTTCAAACAAAATTAACTCCCTTTCATTAAATGAACTTGGACCAAATATCGTCTTTTAGAAATTGAACATAGATCTGGTTTAAGTGCTGCCAACCAATTTAAACGAATGTTTCTCGAGTCCAATAAAGAAATCAAAATTTTGAGGAAGAAAATTAGCGACCTTATAGATGATAAAGATCGCATTGCTAACAATGGTGCACAGGCATTAGCAACATTTCAAAAATCTCTCCTTGAACTACAAATTGAGCGGGATGAATTGCTCGCCAGAATTCCTTGCTTAGTGAGCGAGAAGATCAAATTGTTCCCTCCTTGTTATAAATAGTGACGATGAATTCGCCCTGGCTGAAAGTTTTAGATAATGCCAGGAATAACCTAGGTGTTGATGTTAGTCTTCACGCCGAGCATACTTCCTTGATTAAAGATATGATATCTGATAGAGAAGGTTATTTATTACACCTTACTACTTACTCGTAATATTGCTTGTAAATTATTAACTTGTTGTTACTTATTTGGAGTAATCCGAGAAGAGGCTTCAAGGTTAAAATTAGAGAGCTTGAATCTCGAGAAAGAACAACTCGTCGGAATTTTTCCAAATGAGAATTGAAGAACTCGAAACCGAAAAAGAAACTCGCAAAGAATCTCTCCTTCGCGAGAATAGATACTCCGGAGTTCAAGAAACAATTTCTAACGACAAAGTGGAGAATTTTAGCAATGATCTTTGTTCGTTTTCGCAATGGAGGCATGGAGTATGTTTGTAAGGATCACAATATCCTCTCGCATTCATATCCTGTCTCCTTGAAAAGGTTCCTGAGAATCTGCCTGTCTCAGACGTTTCTGATAGCGAGGCTGGCGAAGAAGAAAATTCTGGCGATGAGAATAACCAGACTGAAGAATCAGACGAAGAAGAAGAATCGCCAAAGAAATAACTCTTTTTGTTTTCTTTTTCTGCTTGTAATATCTGTACATTTCTGTATCCTTATTATAGTGTATTTCTTGGTAGTTCTTCCTTGTGATATAATTGGCTAACATTATTGATGTATAACTCTTTCATCGAATATGAATAACAATATTTCACTTTCCCATTCCCATACTTGCCTCTGTTATTTATCTTCGGATGAAAGATCTTATTTGTCATTATTGTTATTAAAATGTATCGTTGCGACAATATCGCCTTATGCTTTTGGTGGTCTTCACTTTATTTTTTCTTGTTGCGACAAGGTCACAAGCTGCCTTTACATTTTCATGCAATGGCCCATTGACCTTGCCTTATCATTTTTGTGTGGTCTTCCAAGTCAGACCTCCCTAATTAGAGGTCCTCCCCTGCCACCTTTTATCGCGACAAAATCGCAGGACGTCTTTACACTTGTATGTAAGGACCCCTTGATCTTGCCTTATCATTTTCCAAGTATTTTTGCCTCTGCAGGATGTTTTAGTTGCGACAATATGACAGGCCTAAATATCCTTGCGAACATAAAGCCCCATGACATTGCCGTCGTGCGACGAAATCGCAGACGTCCGTACACTCGTGTAAAGACCCATTGATCTCGCCTTACCTCGCGTTAGTATTATTGCCTCTGCAGGATCATCGCACAAATATGACAAGCCTAAGTCTCCTTGCGAAAACAAAGCCTCATGACATTTGCGTCTGTTTTGACACCCCCCCTAATGGAGAGCGTCGCCCTTATCATCTCCCCGGTTGCCCCTTCAAGGAGGCGAAACATCGGCCATACAAGACTAGCTCCTCCCATCCGGTCTTAACAACAACCAGTTGTTTTCGCAGCCTCTTATCCCTTATACCTATATGGTTTATGGTTACGAGACTGCACCCTAAGTGGAGTTTTCTTCGGGCGAGTGCAACGCATGCCAAGACTTGCCAAGAATGGCCAGGGTAGGTTCATCCATCCGGGCACTCGCTCAACCGTGTACCCCGGCGCCTTGAGCATACACTCGACTCCTAAGAAGAGACCCTCGGTCACCCAACCAGGGTATAACCTACATATATAGTTGGGAATCCAAGGTACCTCTTAGGATAGGCTTTCATAGGCCCCAAATTTCCATGACTCGGGCTTCGGGAGCGGTGTAACCTTCCCCCGAGCCATGTCGAGAGATACCCCCATTATGACGCACTTTAGGTCTTACATTTGCCTCTTTACGAAATGTTATTCGCGAACTAGGGTGTACGCCATAAAGGTTCGTCCCATTCTTTTACTTATTCATATTTGTTAAATCATTCAATCATTCAAGTTTCATTATTTTTGATTCTTGTTTGCGTAAGTATTCGCACAATTCTCGTATTTTCATTTTTCTTTCTTAATTGAATTCCCATATACTCTTGGTCATGAGATTCTCGCACATCATTACTTCAATTGCTACTTTTTCTCCCGTTTTTGTTGATTATTCACCTCTTATGCCTTTTGCTCCTCATATCCTTTGCTTCTTTATTACCATAATATTCGCCCCTGTCTCTAGGCACTCACCTCGCGAGGTATGTTCGATCCTTACTTCTATGGCATCCACCATCAATTTTTCCTTTTCTCGCTCATCTCTCACATGTTGTTTCCAACCTTTTCTTTTGGCATTCCTTTCTTCGCAGCTTTCTACATCTACTTCATGACATTGTTACGACTCCTTCCAATCTCCCCGTATAATACCAATGCCATTTGGATGTGGGAATTTAATACATTGATGATACGTCGACGCGACTCCCAAGATTTCATGAAGCCATGGCCTCCCAATCAGCGCATTGTATGGAGATTCCACGTCAACCACCTGTAATAAAATATCGAGTTGATAATCCTTGTAGAGGTATTCTCATGTGAACCTCTCCCTTTGGTTTGTTTGCGGTGCCATTAAAGCCATATATCTTGTATGTAGGGATCAAATCCTCATCTTTTCCTCCCATCGTCTTGTAAGTATGGTAGAAGAGAATATTCACCGAACTTAGGGTGTCGATTAAGATTCGGTTGATCGCTTGACAAGCTTCTCGCCTCATCATCTTCTCCATCAACTGGTTTCGGGTTAATCTCTAGTTTCACAACCAACGGGCTATCATGTGTTTCTCTTCCTTTTGGCACTTCATCTGCAGAGAAAGAAATAGTCTTCACTGCCACTTTTCTAATGCGTCGTTCTCGCCTGTGCTCATTATTTCTTTATCATCAAGCATCTCTCGCAAAGACTCTCTACCGAGCACGTTGTCATGAAAATCTTCGATTGTGCGATAAGAGTGGACGATAGAGTTGCAATTCAAATTTTGGCTTTCGTTCCGATTTCTATCACAAATGTTTCCTTTCCTTTCGCCGACACTCATTTCGTGCATTTCTGTGGTGGTGGTAATGTCTCGGCCTTTTTCTTCTCCTCCTTTTAGAAAGTGATTCACTTCCCTTGATCAATCATCCCGAGAATAATTCTCTTTACGTTTCGTTAGTCGTTTGTTTGATGTCCATGGAAGCGATGGTAAGAACAAAACTCATGACTTGTCGTCGCTTGGTGGTGGTTCCATTCCGCGTTCCAAGGTCTGGTACTTCTTCCATCACGAGTATAGCCTCCCGCATCTTTTCCACACTAGCATTCAAAGTGGAGGCATCCTAATTGGTTCCCATACTATTCGCGGCTTCTCGCCCTCCATGGTTATATTGCCTTCGTCCACCATAAGTTTCTTGCACATTGTCTAGCCTCTCGAATCTTATTATTGTCATTACGGTTATAGTAGTTCCTTTCTTGTTCAAATTCCTCCTGGTCATGGCTTCCCATAGCTACTATCTTCTGCTGTCCCTCATCAGCTTTCCTTACTTGCTGTCCTTGCGAAGTGCTCGCCACTGTATTTATGAATTGAGGCAGCAAGCTTGCGTTCGCGGCGTTAGAGCTTGTGTTCGCGACTGGATAAGAATTCATTTCATTCTGTCTTTCTTCTAAGGCAATATATTCTTCCTGTAATTCTCATTTCGCCATCGTGATTGTATTTTTGACTCTAAAAATTTGAATGTATAACAAGTTAGTCGCGAAGAGAGCATTCACAAATGAGAGGATGAGATATCTCTCCTCAACCCGTCCTGCCATTTTGCTACACATGGTTCTCCATCTTATTGTCAATCGCCTTAAGCTCGCCAACCCTTTGTTTCAACCCGAATACATCTTCAATACCTGGTCGTGAAGAGTTGTTACTTATGTATGCTCCCAGGAATGTGGCTTGTAAATGGTTAAATGATGTGATTGTGTTCCTTGGTAGACTTTCAAACCATTTTAGTGCTTCTCCAATTAGGCTTGACGCGAAATATTTGCACAATATGGCATCATGATTCTCCCATTGCAACATACATCTCATATAAGCCTTAATATGTTGTATCGCGCAGGTTGTTCCATCAAAGATGTTGGTTAATGCAGGTAGATTGCACTTAGGAGGTATTCCTCCCATCCGTACTTTCTAGCGTGAAGGGATTCTTCGTGCTTCCGCAATGGCTTCATCTAATCTGTCTCCTTCCTCCTTCCCTTCTATTATTCAAGTAATCCTCTCATTTCAACCCAGATTCTCTTAAGATTTGTTCATTTGCCTCAGAATTTGATTCTACTGGTCTTTTTAGCTCGCTTCTCTCCTTCTTCGCTCGTGCCTATTTTGACCTTCCCGCTCGTTATTTTCTCCTCTTCTTTCCTCGCGACGCTCTTCTTCGTTTCTTTCGTCAATTCGCACGCCATTATATCTCCGGTTGTTCTCTCTTCTTGGTTGCCTCTCGGCTCTCATCATCTGCACCCTCTCATATTCTTCATTAATATTTCTATTGGTACGATTTTGTTCCCTTCTTCTCTCGCGGTTGTCATGGTTATTTCACGGATTGCTTCTTCCATCTCTTGATTTTCCATTTTGCTCTCATTCTTTCTCTTTGAGCTAGTCGCGCTTGTTCAATGTAGTGTCTCTCAATGTCATCTTCGATCTCTCGGTTTCTTTCAATTCTTCTCTCCCATGCAAGATTATTCTCCCTTCACACTGGTCATTCAATTCTTGGAGTTGCATGTTTCCTTGATTTTCCCTATTCCGCTCATTTTGAAGATTTTCGGGCTGAGGAATATAACGATCTTCTATTTCTTCTCTTCTCTCGCCATGATCTATATTCGGATTTTGTGTTTCTTCATTGGTGCTTTCTGTTGGTAAAACTCTCACGCTACTTCTAGATCTCCTATTTTGCAACCTCATATTTTCCATCCTCAATTCATGATTCTGTCTTGTCAAGTTTGCTCGTTCCTCTTTGCCTCTAGCCGTCTCCTCGTGTATTGTTTGCCTCAATCTTTCTAATGCTGCGATTTCTTCGTTTTCTCCGTTCATTCCTTGCTCTCCTTGTCCATTGTTCACCGGCTGTCGCTCCTCTTCTCTCTCGTCTTGAATCGATCTCCAAGTATGTACACTTACTCTATCATAATCCTCACCGCGTTTGCTACTTTGGGGAGTTCGGTGGCTGATTTTGATCTTCTCCATCACTTCTCCTATTCATCCTTGATGATTCTCCCTGTTTCATTCCTCCTTTCTCCAGCCAAGCCTCCCACTTCTTCTTTCAACCGTGGATTGCCCTTGTACATTTCTTCTTCTAGCCATTTTTCTTTTCCAATGGATTCTTGAGTATCTCCTCCAAATCTTTTCTCTGTTAATCCAAATTCCTTCCAATTTCTACGTCAATCTCTGCACAGTCCCTCGTTTCTAGCGCATATGTAGTAGCAGGATTCCCCCACACTACACCCCTTACTCGATTTTGCCTAATTAATCCATTAGAAGATGTAAGATCAAGAACATTTATTGATTGAATTCATGAAGTGTTTACACAGGAAAGTAGAATTACACTTAGAAGTTAAAACACTCTTAAACTTTCTCTCTCCTAATGACTTGCCTAACAATTCTAAAAAGATCTCTCCCCCTTTTTATAGACTCACTCGACCCTTTATATAGGGTAATACATAGTGGATGACAGCTAAGCTATCCTTTATTTTCGGGAATGTCTCGCGAAGTGTCGCGTGTACAACTATTCAATCTCGCGACACTTCTATCCTCGCCGGGTTTCATGTCTTTCAGCTATTTTGTGTGTCGTTATTTCCCATCGCGTCGTTTATTTTAGCTTCCTGCGACTCCCTCGCGGTACCGTCGTTTATTGATCCCGCGAGCCCTATGCATTGCGATATTATGATCCTACAATGCCCCTTATCCAACTAAGGGGTGCCTTTAGCAGTTCATGTTATATGCCTTTAGTGATTTTTCTGGGGTGTAAATATAACTTTTCTGGGGTTCTTCCAACGTATTCCCGGGGTGCCTTTAACACATCTTCTGGGTGCTTTTAGTAATTTTCTCCCAGGGGTCCAAATACCACTTTTCGAGCCAATTTCTCCGCAAAAGATTATTTCTTCAAAAACACCTACAAAGACACAAAAAGCCAAATAAGTACAAAATTGAGCACTAATAATGTAGTTGCAGGAAATCCCACAATACACCCCCTATAATATTTTCTAGATCTCAATCTTATTAATCACCCAAATCTCAAATATAAGTACTACAAAACATAAATTGACACCATGAGATCAATGTGATCTACATCCATGGTTCTTCACTATGATTGTTGAGATTACATTAGTATTACATTTACAATCTCCATTAATGGATATTTTGTAGAGCTCTAGATCTAACTATTTTGGGAAGAAGATGATAAAGAAAATAAATCCCTCTCTCTAAAAATATCTCCCTCTAAAATAATATCTCTCTCTTACTAAAAATGTCTCCTCCTTTTCTCTCTCCTGCTCTCCTCTTTATATAGGTGTTTACATAGTGGATGACAGCTCACATGTAGTGGGGTACAACTAATATTCCTCTATAATTTAGCAAGCTCTCTTATAATTTCGCAAGCTTTACTACATTCTCTCAAGCTAAGAAAATAATTAAATCTCGCACACTAATAAAATATGTTGTGCGATATTTGGATCCTAGAAATAATATACATAATTGAGATCAAACTAGACACATAAATGCGTCTATCAAACACTTTTGTATTAACCACATTCATCTAACACTTCTAGATCAAATATGACGATCAATCAAACTTGAAAGATAATCAAATGAATCTAATTGTGTTACTCATAGAGTTGTTCAATTGTTTATATATCATAGAAGTATACAAGAGACAATTGAAACAAAATCAGATTGATTCGTAATCGTACAAAGTACTTATACCGAAATCAATTCACGAACATTAAGCCACGGTTTGCAAAGATTGCATTCCTTAATTTATTAATGTATTTGTTAATGAGTATGAAAATCATACTTAACCGATTTTAGAACTTTAACCACTAAGTTTGCAAACGGGTACGCAAACTATAGTTCTGGATTTTGGTCTTGTCTAGCAGTTTGCAAACGGGTACGCATACTACTATCCCAGACCTTAACTCAGGTAGAACCGTTCGCATACTGGTATGCAAACTTGGTTCCCAGACTTTAACAGTTAAAACCATTCGCATACTGGTATGCAAACTTGGTTTCCGGACCTGAATCATACCAAAACAGTTTTCATACTGGTATGCATACTGTGTTGTATCCAGGCAAAGTTTAATTGTTCTAAACTCCCAGTTCAATCATTGAAATATCCTTAGAAGACGACAATGACTGTCAAAAATCCAAATACCAAAAAAATAAAAAATAAAACAACTACAAGAAAAAAAAGCTACATAGATAACCCGAGGAATGTGTTAGTGGCATGGACATCATGAGTACGTTTCCGATTGTCCACCAAAATTCTTCAACGAGACAGCGCTCCTCATGTGAGGAATAATTGCCCATGTTTCCCACGGCAGTTTCCTCCAAATTTCCGTCCAAGTTCTGGTGAGTTTATTGTAACGCAATAAACGCCTATTATGCCACAATAGGAGGTCCTTGTTATTCCAAAGGCTACCGGGTCACAATAGGAGGTCCTTACAAGAGAATGCTCATCTCATGATTCCAATTGCATTCCCCACCAGGTGCCCATGTATGAATATTTTCTTCGGAAATGGGAGCCCAGAAATCTATGCGGGACTGACCAACCCCCTCATGGATGTAATAAAATAAAGGCGAACTCTGAACATTACCATCCCAAGTGATGGAAATTCACTCCCAGGAATATGATGCGGGGGTGGCGAATGTAGATGAAACGTCTCAGTGTCCAAATTGAAAGATACTATGCCAATATCCCGCTGATAACAGTCCTTCCAAAAAATACAACCATGTGCGTACACACCTGAACTCCGAAAGTATAAGGAAGCTCCTTCATGTTCTTCCATCCCCTCTTGTCTCCTAGAGTGTGTATTTGAACTTTACCATCCATGTGAATTCGAACTACCTTGTACTCATTGGTACGTTGGTAGTAGCCGAAACACCCAATTACGTTGTATCGTGGATACCACGAAAGTACTTGATATGGTGCAATTGGGATGCATGTTGTGGCAGATGGAGGTGCTCACCAGTTTATGGATTCATAATATATACATGATCTTATATGTCGTGGTGTGAAACATAAAAACATACCATACCATTGAAAGATCCAACTATTGGGTGCAACTTAGTCCAATCATCATAGGTTCCATCATTCGGGGCGTCGTGATTATTGGTTGTTGCGATCGGGCTGAAATCTTCCTCTCTATAAAAGAGTTGAGTAACTTTACCTTCCCCATTCTTGGTGTGACACCAAAAAGGAGTCCAATTCTTTTACCCCCACGGACAATATTCCACTCTTTCCAAACACATTTGCTTGCTAAAACGCTTTCTGCAGTAAGGAGGCGATGTAATATCTCGGTAGTTAATTCCGAAAACATATCCATCACTATTATACTTATGAAAGATTATCAAAATAAAATAAAATTACAAGCATTTAGGATTTTCTTATTGTATAATGCTACAAGCAGATACGAGTAAAGCTTATATAGACATCCAATATACCTGTTGGCGAATGGTGGCGTCCTTGATGAGCAGACATTATTTGAATGGTCGCGTCCTTAATGAGCAGGCAAGTAGCGTATATTTGCACGTTTTATCTTATAAGAGGTTATAGCTTATGCCGCAAATTTAACCTACAAATGGATTTTTATTTAAAAGGAAACAAAATCTAAAGGATAACCATTATGTCATGAAGTAGGTCTGAAAGGACATGACATTTTAGTAGGGTGTTATTATTTCTTTGAATTCAACCACTGCATGCGTTTCTTGGGAATAGGTCTCAGAATAAAAAAGAAAAAAAAAAGATAATAAATGTGAAAGAGGAATTAGGGATTATATTCATTTTCCAGAGAGAAATTAAGCCAAGAGAAGAGAAGAAGAAGAAAAGTTTCAGAGATAACAATGGCTCCAAATAACCCAGAAAAAGGGAGTGGTTCCAAACCATCAAAAAGCAAGACCCCAATGACAGAGGAATAAGTTGATAAGGAAGATTAATTGAAGAGAAAAGAAGTGATAATGAGGATGAAATTAGCAGTACTTGAAATGGATTTGGAGCAACTAGATAAACCTAAGTACTATATATCGAAACAAGAAGCAAGATTGAATAAAAATAAGAAGAAAGAAGAGGAAAGGAAGATGAGAGAATAGGAAGAAGTAGCTGTGCAGAACAATAACCAAGATGATGATACGGATTTGTTGTGGAATGAGTTTCATCATGCAAATTCAGTGGTAGAAAATGAAGAGACAAAGAAGAGAAACATAGAGAAAGTAAAAGATGAAGAATACCCAGAAGAGTTTTTGCTGTTGTTGGTGAAAAAGGAAAGGAGGGAAGCAGGCAACAGGTAAGACTCGACCAATTCCAATTTTCTTATAGCTGGTGGATTTTTTGGGTTAAGTTGCTTTAATGGAAATGATGATACAGAGTTTGCAAATGGTTACACAAGTTACTATTTTGAAGAAATATGTATCGTCAAAGTACAGAGAAAATTTGGAATTAAGAGGGGTCTAATAGGAAATTGTGGTCGAGTGAATCTTATTTTGTTTTTTGGAATCTATGTTTGGATTTAGTATTAATTTTCATGTTTTTCCGATGTTAATGACTGAATGGTGTTGGACTTGCTTAATGACTGTCGAATGGATTAATTTTCTTGTTTAATGACCGTTTTCGTGTGTATGATTGAATAGTATTGGAGTTGTTGGTTGCATTGTCAAACTCAGTCTATGATTAAAGAACTGGATATATAGAAAGCACAAGTATTGTGTTGAAAACAAATGGCTACTTTGAAAAATCACGCATAATAGCATCTCATTACTAAATAGATAATATATTGCATATACACACCTAATTTTATTACACAAATTTGACATTGTATCGAAATCACAAAGGATTGCTGAAATTACATGGACTCTATAAGACTAGAGTCCATCAAGAGGAAGGGGTCTTCTTGTCTTTCATTTGAATTGCAGAAACTAGCTGTGATTCTCATTACAGCTACTTATGCACTAATTCAGTAATGCTTACCTCCTGGAATTAGAATACCCATCACAACAACATCTTAATATTTACAACGGCACTGGTTGATAATAGAAAACAGGAACTATCCTAAAATACAAAAGTGTATTTACAATGGTACCTTAATTTATGTATCTCTCTTTTAGCCCCTACATTTTTAGGTTAAGCGAATTAGGTGTTTGGTATTCCTTACCTCCTTACAAGTACATCAAATATTTCAGTTTCCGTATCACTATAAATATGGCAGAAAATAGATAATGATATATATATATATATATGGAATGAATATTTGATCTTTATCTAATTTCCTTTTTAATCGGATGTAGTTTCTGAACACACGAAACTTAATAAATAAATAAATAAAAATTTGGCCACCATATCTAATTGTCAAAACAAGGAGTTTTTCTTCTCCTGCGAATCGCTCTTCCTTTTCAATCAGAATGAACTGCACATCCTATTGCTACCAATTTATTGCTATGGGTCTTAAAAATGTTAGATACAATTCATTAAGAAGAACCCTAAAAGACGATTTTGAGATCTCAGGTTACAATGTACGAGTTCTTGACCTAGACTCGGCGTGTTCATAATCTGCATGAGGAAGCATGCAGATTATTGGCGTTTGCGTGAGATTAATGCATTTTTGTCGATGAGCATTGTGTGGAATTGGTGCATGGGTAAAGTAGATGTTGTTGTCCCTTTGATTGTGATTATTTTGGTCTCCAACAACAGGTGAATATACTTCAAAAACAAGTTGATCGGCTTCAAGAACAATTGCTTCGTGATATTAACGACTAGGACATGTTATTTATAGTTCATGCTGAGAAGTCTGACGGTATGGAACTTCATCCGAGAAGTTCAGCAGACCGACCTTTGGCCGAGAAGTCTGGAGAAACCGCTCCTTTTTCGACAATGACGAGAGATGATGCAAGCTCGGTTTAACAAGGCGCTTTCCTTAGTGATCTTGTCGACGGGGTCGTGACGGAAATCAGCACCCAGTGAAATAGATGTCGTAAGGAATGCAAGAGAGATGGTGCATTTGTAGTTGAGACGGCTCCCCTTGGCATCCATCCTGAGCAGGCTCCGGACCATATGGCTATTGTGGTGACTTCTTACGAAAGGCCTCCTGCAACCGACAAGACTCCCGTGGGTCGCTTGGTGCTTCGGTGATGCGGCCTGGGGCTTTGTTCGATCCTCCTTTTCTTGTCTCCTTATCCAGGTCATGTGTTGGTTGGTGGATTCAGCGTGCCGGTTCAGTTTGAAAAGTTGTACACGACAATCTGGAAGAAACACGGCCATATTGCTACCACCGCGAAGCTCAAGAGTCGTCTTGCATTGGTCAACCGCGTCCAAGAAGCTTTAGTTTCTATCCATGGGATGAGCGTCACGGACCGGTCGAACGGTTTACGAGGAGATGATTGAAGACCGGAGGTGCCATCGGGACGTGTTTGCAATGTTTAGCATACAACTTCAATGCTCTGGGTTTTGGAGGGTTCTCCGAGATTCGGGAGCTCCAAAACTACATGATGAAGTCCCTTCCGCGGTTGTGTTGCTCATGAGGAAGAAGAGGTTGAGAGGTTATCTAAAGAACTGGAGTGAAGGGCCGTGCTTCAAAGGATGAAAGTCTCTCTCGCTTGAAGGACGAGTTGTTCTTTGAAGGACTTTCCTTGATTTGTGCCATATACTTGTCTCTTCTTTTTAGATGTTTCTTCTTTTTGAGTGATCGTGAGGATTTTCTTTCGTAATTTGGCTTAGGTTTTGAATAGGTAATTGAATTGGCTTATTTTGAGATAGTTTTTGTGAACAACCTTTTTGAAAGGGATTATGTTAAATGAAATTTGCATCTTGGTCATGAATGATTGCGCATGAAATTGCAAATGTTATGTAAAAGGGAGTACGAATGGAAACAAACATGGCGTTTGATCTTTGAGCCTCTTTTTCCACATGCGGGATGCTAAGTCCCCAGTGAATTCTAAACTATCTCTCTTGTAAAGTTGTTGAGTAAAACTTACTTGCTTTTGAAGCCTCACTATATCAAACCGGAGTAGCCTCTCTAAGAAAATCCTCAAGCTATATTTCAACCAGAGCTTCTCCGAACAATGCGCTTCAAAGCGTTGCATTCACCGGTGGGGTGATGAAGGGCCGGTGGTAATGACAGTCTCGGGTCCATTACTTCTTGATCGGCAGGCGGACGCCATACCTGGGGTAGCTCCACCTCTTCATTTCGCACCCATGTCTCCGAGTAGCTCCAGAATCTTCTTCATTGGGAATGGGAAATGTAAGTACCTTGAGTCCGGCTTTTCTGCGTTAGTGGGCGTTGTAACGTCTCTCCGCGGCTTTGACGTGGAACAGGAGATGAAGTTGGAAGATTTGTGAGTGCCATCATATCTCGCGGATCGCTTGCCTAGGTAGAGGGATGTGGAAGGTGTCGTAATGTCATCTTTGAGTGACCCGGATTGAACGTTCCCATCCTCTCGTATTCGGCATTTCCGATTGATTTCTCCTTCCTCAAGCGTTCCTTGATTGGTTGGAAGGCCGACGCCGGATTGGACGAGTCTTCCGTGCTTCAATAAGAGTTTTGAAATACAAATCTTCTAGCAGGGCTCCATAGGCTGCAGGCTCCCTTTCTTTATCCGGCAGACATTGTAGTACTCCGGACAAGTCTTTTCTCCCGTGGAGTTGCCTCGGATCTCATTGTCGACTGGACCATGCTGTTCATCTTTCCTGAGTCTCCTGCGATTACGCGCTCTTTTTGTCTCTCCACCGGTAAAGGTGTGACTCTGGCTAATGATTCAACATTTCTTGTGCTGCCTGAGTAGATGCTTGTCGACCCTTCTTGTAATTGTGCCGCTATATCATTCAAAAGGCGAAATGTCTCGCTCTGCCTCCTGGTGATACCGGCTTGATTTGCCAAGACATCCTCCAGCATTCCAGCTATGCTTCCCATGATATCTGAACCGCCTGGTAGTTTTAGGATACATTGCGAGATGGAAGGCGAGAAATTGAGGATTCAATTTTATGCAACCGATAGATCAATCTCCCCTTTGTGGTCGCCAATTGTTGATGGGTGAAAACTACTCCTGAGAATTTGGTAATTTGGGGTGTGGATGAGGAATGAATCTAAACCTTCAACAAATGCATCACGCGGTGAGTGCTTGTAGATTCGAGAGATCAATCTGTCGTGCAAGTCCGGCCTAAACCAAGAAATGGCCGTTCCAGACTTGTTTCGGTCACAAAGTGAAGGAGATGGGGTTGATCTTAGGGAGGGAAGCGAAGAAGGTGTTGAGATTGTGAAGGTGTTGGCTTGCTTATGACTTGTGTGTAAGATGAGCAAGCTTACGGTTGATGCAAGCGAGCTCGAGTGTTTGAATACGGTTTGTATTAACACTGGTTGGTTTCGTAAATGCCCGAACTTGTGTTGTTCTCCGTTATTCCTTGTTGTTGGAAATAGGGCGGAGAACCTATTTATACAAGTCATTGAGCCTCATTCACGTTTCTCGTGGGAAGTGGAGGTAGTGGAATGATGGAGTAGTGGAGTTGTGTGTCGGTGATACACGACCGGTCTTGCCCACTTCTCTGTTCATCTCTAACCGCCCATGACTTCCTAACACGTTCTTGTGATGGCGCGTTGCACGCCGCATATTTGTAAACCGCCGGACCAATACCCCAGTATGTATCCCCGGTTTGTGACATGATTGATAATGGAATGTGTGGATCGTGGATCCACGAAAGATAGCATGTAATCTTTGAATTGAATAATCTGCGTTATTCGTAAAGTCGATACTTGTGAAGTATCGTGTGTATTTTATGCAAGTCTTGCATTACGGTGTGGTAAAGTGATGGGTAATGACTCCTCACTAACCAAATAACTCTGACTGGGGTTGTGTAACCAATTTGGTGAAGTCGGACGGATGAGATGATGTTTGAGACACTCATCTGCGGCAGTTGATGAAATTAGGTTTTTTAAAAGGTGCGCAAGCATCACTCTTGACTTGGTGGAAACCAAGCATGGGAAGGGTTTTGAAGAGGACCGACCGGGCATGTGTGTAGAAAACACGCCGGTGTGCACGTCCATACTTCACTTTCCCAAGAAGGCGCGATCTAAGCCACTCAATTTGACCAGTAAAGTTGAGTGGTTGAGATCGATTTGCGATAGGAGTTTGATGCCGCAAGGAGTCGCGCACCATACCCTTTTCCGGCGTGTTTTCCAAGATGACCTAGCTTGGTCGGTCTTGGCAGTTGTTTTGGCGTGAAGATGGTAGGCTGATGTTCACGCCCATGTCTCACCGTCCCATGAAAACGTGATCTAAGCCACCCAATTCGTCCGGTGAAGTTGAGTGGTCGAGATCGATTTGCAATTTGGGAAGTGTAACCACGCATGTTTGAGCGGGCGTTTTGGATTGGCCAGGCATGATATGCCTTGGCCGACCGCAGACAAGAGGTAGATGGGCCCACGGTGGTCATCTTTGGTATGACCGGACCTGCTTAATCTAATCTGTGACCCTCCATTCGTCTTAGGGAGAAGATGGACGCGCGTGATGGCTTGAACCCTAATTTTGGCTTTCAAAGCCGCGCGACCATGCTATTTCAAAGCGGCCGAATGTGTTGTAACCAACCATGGTTGGTTTTGACCGATTGGTCATGTGTGTGGCGGTCACATGGTGATTGTGTCGACATGCTCCGGCCCTTTGAGTCTACATCTACACCCTCCATCTATGCTGCGAAGATGGACGGTTGAGACCGTTTTGCGGCACATGTAATATGCCGCAAACCCTAATTTAGGGTTTTAGTCCATAATGCTTGGTATGGACGGTTTCTTGGCAAGCGAAGGCCAATGGTCGACCATGCGGGGTCGGTGTGTGTATTCCATACCGCTTGGGGGTGATGGAATTGATCTGTGGTCATCCAATCATGCTTGTGGAGTTGGATGGCGCGATCGAATCATATCGGCAAGCTAAGGCCGTGGGTATTCCATACCATGCTTAGGGTGATGGAATTGATCTGTGGTCATCCAATCATGCTTGTGGAGTTGAATGACTGCGATCAGATCATATTCGGAGACCGATACAAGTCAAGTCCGGATGCTCAATCGGGCTAGTATAACACACCGAGAGGGCTCAATCGGGCTAGTATAACACACCGAGAGGGCTCGGGCTAGTATAACACACCGAGAATCGGCTGTACGGGTATTTCGTACATGGTTTCATTATAGTGTTTGGAGGTTCGTGTTACTCTGTAAGAGTAACACTCGAGTCGTCATGCCACACGATAATGATTCATTATAGTGCTTGGAGGTTCGTGTTACTCTGCAAGAGTAACACTCGATAAATCATGCCACACCGTGATAATGAGTACGGGAAATACAAGACCGATATGAAATTCACGGGAAGGGATTGTTGCTACATGCTCCGTTCTTGGTGAATTAAGTGAGGAGTATCCGTCACTTATAAACGGCTTTATCTTTTACAAGATGTCGTAGCATGATTTTACACGGGGTTTTTACAAATTTAACCTTAAACGAAAATCCACCATCAACATTAAGTCCCCTGCCTAGCACATAATGGTTACACTATTGTGTGGTAGGCATGAGATGGTGACATACATGCATGAGAAAGACAGGATGAAAGGAGTTTACCCGGAAGAGTATTGGCCGACCGCTAGTTTCCCAAGCCGTCACGCTTTGTGTGGAATCTCTTGGTGGGGCGGTTTCCTTCTTTGGGTATTTGGATCGAAAGAGGAATCCAAACAAAAGAGGTATCCTGGTTCTATTGGGATTCTTCTAATTTTTGTCTATAAAAGAGACAAAACCCCTTTCTTTTCCTCACGAGTTTTTTTTTTTATTGTTGTAGCAGCTCCGGGTCTTCTTTGCCGTCGTCGATTCTTCTTCTTTGTTGTTGCCGGAGCCACTACAGAAATCGCGTTGCTTGGGCAACTGCTACTCCGCCGCCCGAGGTAAGTTCCGCTCCTTTTTTTTTTTTTTTTAGAAAGTAAAACCCTAGTTTGTTAGGTAAACACTTTTGTAAGACATGTGCATGCTTAGCTTTTCCGCCATTTGGCTTGAATCCCGTAGACCACGATTCCCATGAATAGAGAAAATCGTATGATGCATGCGGATGAATGAATGCGGGCCCGCCGTGTATGCGGAACGTGGGTCTTATTCACATATGCTTGGCTGAAATTTACACCGAACTCCGAAACTTGTCTAGGACTTGAAACCAATACCAGTGACTTGAAAGTTATACGGAGAACTTGAAATTAATACCAGACCGAATCTTGTATGATGTTTGGACCGGCCATTGTGTGAGTTGTGTCTTGCCGTGTGTGACTACACTTCTCATATGCTTTCATGCAAGTTCTAACTCCTGTCTTTTATTTCATTGCGGTAGAAAAGAGCTTCTGTCGATATGTCTTCTGAAGATAATGCTGGTGCCAAGTCAGGAAGTGTTGATAGCTTCAAAGATGTGCCGAACATCAATGATGAGTTGTTCACCTCGCCTTTTCCAAATATTAGGAAGCATCCTTCTCATAAGATAGTCTTGCTTTCCGATTAGGAAAATATAGATGATGATCCATTTTCTTCTTAGCACTTGTGATGAGATTTTGTCTCCGGAGAAACGAATATCCGCCTTCTCCTATTGACTTCAAGATTTGCCATGCTCCTTTGGGTTCTTATGAAGGATGGATGAGGCGCATGTTGAGTAATAAGGGCATTAAGGACAATTTGACCAAAGCACAAATTCTCGATGCGGTCATGGCATCTGCTACCCTCGAAATTAGGAAAGACACCGCGGGCTTGATCACCTTCATTTCTCGGTGGCGTATTTCTACTCACATGACCATATCTAGATGGGGAGAGATGACTATTACTTTGGAGAGTGTAGCCGCATTAATGAACTTGCCTGTTG
This sequence comes from Papaver armeniacum, assembly GCA_023531295.1. Classification (NCBI taxonomy): domain Eukaryota; kingdom Viridiplantae; phylum Streptophyta; class Magnoliopsida; order Ranunculales; family Papaveraceae; genus Papaver; species Papaver armeniacum. Next base: position 100,631 of record JAJJWW010008940.1, read on the forward strand.
CTCAGGAAGTCTTTTTACGAGCTCTCGATGCGGAACAAAGTAATTATGATGCTATACTTCAAAAGGCGGAGGGATTCGAGAGTACGGACAAGGAGGAGAAAAAGGATGCGAGATGCTTTTATACTTGGTGGGTTTGGAGTGGTCTACTCCGGACCCAGTCGAATCAAGAGTTGGAAAACGAGCTCGGCGTGATTGCGTTCTGTCTTTATGGCTATCCAGGGATATATTTGATGATGGTTCGGGAAGAAGACCATAAGAGGTGAGCTTGTTAAGATTGCTATAAGGCTAGCGCGAGGTGAAGTTCTTCCTCTAGGTGCATTGTTCCTTGGATATTTGTATTCTCATACGGACGCTTTAGTAATGGATATGCACACGTTTCTAACGGGTACAAGAAGGTGGAGTCGCACGTTCACTTCGCTTTTCTTGGCGCTCTTATGGGAACACGGAAGTTATGCTCCTACTCCTGCACCTTCACTCGTTAACATCGGCGGCTCGAGAATACTCCGATGGAACAAGAAGCGTCCTAAAGCCGGTGCGAAACTTGTGGAGGTATTTGACAACATTTCTTCCATAGATTTTCATCCATGGGGGCCGATTCACTCTTCCATCGATCAGCCAAAGACCTTTGCTGACGATCCTGGCGTTGTGTTGCGCACCGATGTCAAGACCATGAGATCAGGGGAAATTATTTACCTGCGAAGGTTGTATTCCGAGGATATGTCCGTCTCTATTCGACGGAGAATTTTACGTGACTCCGTACAACATTGACAGGGCTGCTCGCCAAATGGGATTCGATCGGGGTGTCCCATTTATCCGTCCACCGAGGGCTCCGGAAGAATTCCTTCCACAAATTCTTAACGCCAATGTGTTCTTAGGCCGGGTGAGCCTTCCCTTCGGCCTATTGGGAGAAACCCGGTGGTGGCCGAGAGGGTATAAAGAATTTTGGGGGAAACAAGCTGTTGATCTTCGAAATTTTCGAAGAGTGTTGTGACGAATTCCCGTAGTGAGCCATCTTCGACATCTTGACGAAGCATTTCGGTTGAAGCCACTTCCGGCCAAGCGGACAAGAGTGAGGATTGCAGTCCCCAAGTAGGAGAGAGACCTAAGAGGCAAGCATGCGGTCGGTAATCCTCAATTCTTCCAATATGCAGGTATTTAAATCTCCTCCCATCGGTTCTTTCATTTTCTCCAGTGTAAGTTCTTCTAAAACGATCCTTGTTTTAAATCGGGAATTTCGAAAGATAATGCCTTCACAAGGTTGGCACGCATTCAAAGCAGGAAGGCGTGATCTTGGTCTTCATCTTTGAGAAGTCGGTACGGACCTTCATCTGAGCGCGGTACGGACCTTCATGCTTTGAGAAGTCGGCGGTATGGACCTTCATCTTGAGAAGTCGACGGTATGGAACTTCATCTTTGAGAAGTCGGCGGTATGTGACCTTGCGCTTGAGAAGTCTGGAGAAACCGCTCCTTTTACGAAAATGTGAGAGATGATGCAAGCTCGGTTGAACAAGGCGCTTTCCTTAGTGATCTTGTCGACGGGGTCGTGACGGAAATCGCACCCAGTGAAATAGATGTAAGTAAGGAATGCAAGAGAGACGGTGCCGCTTTGTAGTTGAGACGGCTCCCTTGGCATCCATCTGAACAGGCTCCGGACCATATGGCTATTGTGGTGACTTATTACGAAAGGCCTCCCCGCAGTGACAAGACTCCGCCCGGTCTCGAATTCCGGTGATACGGCACTGGGGCTTTGTTCGATCCTCCTTTCATGTCCCTTATCCGAGGTCATGTGTTGGTTGGTGGATTGACGTGTAGGTTGGTTTGAAAAGTTGTACACGACAACTGGAAGAAACACGGCCATATTGCTACCACCGCGAAGCTCAAGAGTCGTCTTGCATTGGTCAACCGCGTCCAAGAAGCTTTAGTTTCTATCCATGGGATGAGCGTCACGGAGTCGGAACAGGTTTTCGAGGAGATGATTGAAGATTGGAGGTGCCATCGGGACGTGTTTGCGCGATCATGACTTCAATGCTCCTTGGTTTTCAAGGAGGGTTCTCCGAGATTCGGGAGCTCGGAAACTACATGATGAAGTCCTTCCGCTGATTTGTGTTGCTCGCCGGGAAGAAGAGGTTGAGAGGTTTTCTAAAGAAGCTGGCTGAAGCAGGCCGTGCTTCAAAGGATGAAAGTCTCTCTCGCCCAGAAGGACGAGTTGTTGCTGAAGGACTTTCCTTGATTTGTGCCATATACTTGTCTCTTCTTTTTTAGATGTTTCTTCTTTTTGAGTGATAGTGAGGATTTTCTTTCGTAATTTGGCTTAGGTTTTGAATAGGTAATTGAATTGGCTTATTTTGAGATAGTTTTGTGAACAACCTTTTTGAAAGGGATTATGTTAAATGAAATTTGCATCTTGGTCATGAATGATTGCGCATGAAATTGCAAATGTTATGTAAAAGGGAGGTACGAATGGAAACAAACATGGCGTTTGATCTTTCGAGCCTCTTTTTCCACATGCGGGATGCTAAGTCCCCAGTGAATTCTAAACTATCTCTCTTGTAAAGTTGTTGAGTAAAACTTACTTGCTTTTGAAGCCTCACTATATCAAACCGGAGTAGCCTCTCTAAGAAAATCCTCGCAAGCTATCTTTACAACCAGAGCTTCTCTGAACAATGCGCTTCAAAGCGTTGCATTCAGCAGTGGGGTGATGAAGGAACCGGTGGTAATGCCGAGTACCTCGGGTCAATTACTTCTTGATCAGTAGGCGGACGCCATCACAGGGGTAGCTCCACCTCTTCATTTCGCACCCATGTCTCCGGTAGCTCGAGAATCTTCTTCATTGGGAATGGGAAATGTAAGTACCTTGAGTCCGGCTTTTCTGCGTTAGTGGGCGTTGTAGCGTCTCTCCGCGGCTTTGGACGTGGAACAGGAGATGAAGTTGGAAGATTTGTGAGTGCCATCATATCTGCCGGATCGCTTGCCTAGGTAGAGGGATGTGGAAGGTGTCGTAATGTCTTTCTTTGAGTGGCCCAGTTGAACGTTCCCATCCTACGTATTGGCATTTCTGATTGATTTCTCCTTCCTCAAGCGTTCCTTGAGTTGGTTGGAAGGTTGACGCGATTGGCAGTCTTCCGTGCTTCAATAAGAGTTTTGAAATACAAATCTTCTAGTAGGGCTCCATAGGCTGCAGGCTCCCTTTCTTTATCCATGAGACATTGTAGTACTCCGGACAAGTCTTTTCTCCGTGGAGTTGCCTCGGATCTCATTGTCGAGTGGACCATCTTTGTTCATCTTTCCCGAGTCTCCTGCGATTCTGCGCTCTTTTGCCTCTCCACCGGTAAAGGTGTGACTCTGGCTAATGATTCAACATTTCTTGTCTTTGCTGAGTAGATGCTTGTCGACCCTTCTTGTAATTGTGCCGCTATATCATTCAAAAGGCGAAATGTCTCGCTCTGCCTCTGGTGATACCGGCTTGATTTGCTAAGACATCCTCAGCATTCCAGCTATGCTTCCCATGATATCCGAACCCTGTAGTTTCGGATACATTGCGAGATGGAAGCGAGAAATTGAGGATTCAATTTTATGCAACCGATAGATCAATCTCCCCTTTGTGGTCGCCAATTGTTGATGGGTGAAAACTACTCCTGAGAATTTGGTAATTTGGGGTGTGGATGAGGAATGAATCTAAACCTTCAACAAATGCCTTGCGCGGTGAGTGCTTGTAGATTCGAGATCAATGCATGCAAGTCCGGCCTAAACCAAGAAATGGCCGTTCGGACTTGTTTCGGTCACAAAGTGAAGGAGATGGGGTTGATCTTAGGGAGGAAGCGAAGAAGGTGTTGAGATTGTGAAGGTGTTGGCTTGCTTATGACTTGTAAGAAAGATGAGCAAACTTACGGTTGATGCAAGCGGAGGCTCACGAGTGTTTGAATACGGTTTGTATTAACACTTGGTTTTAAATAAATTGAACTTGTGTTGTTCTCCGTTATCCCCTTGTTGGAAATAGGGCGGAGAACCTATTTATACAAGTCATTGAGCCTCATTCACGTTTCTCGTGGGAAGTGGAGGTAGTGGAATGATGGAGTAGTGGAGTTGTGTGTCGGTGATACCACGACCAGTCTTGCCCACTTCTCTGTTCATCTCTAACGCCCATGACTTCCTAACACGTTCTTGTGATGAGCGCGTTACATTTACCATGTTGTAAACGCGAGACCAATACCCCGGTATGTATCCCCGGTTTGTGACATGATTGATGTCGGAATGTGTGGATCGTGGATCCACGAAAGATAGCATGTAATCTTTGAATTGAATAAGCTGCGTTATTGAGAAAGTCGATACTTGTGAAGTATCGTGTGTATTTTATGCAAGTCTTGCATTACGGTGTGGTAAAGTGATGGGTAATGACTCCTCACTAAGCAAATAACTCTGACCGAGGGTTGTATAACCAAGGTGGTGAAGTCGGACGGATGAGATGATGTTTGAGACACTCATCTGCGGCCAGTTGATGAAATTAGGTTTTTTTTAAAGAGGTGCGCAAGCATCACTCTTCAGACTTGGTGAAACCAAGCATGGGAAGGGATTTTGAAGAGGACCCGACCCGGGCATGTGTGTTAGACAACACGCCGGTGTGCACGTCCATACTTCACTTTCCCAAGAAAGGCGCGATCTAAGCCACTCAATTTGACCAGGTAAAGTTGAGTGGTTGAGATCGATTTGCGATAGGAGTTTGATGCCGCAGAAGTCGCGCACCATACCCTTTTCAGGCGTGTTTTCCAAGATGACCTAGCTTGGTCGGTCTTGGCAGTTGTTTTGGCATGAAGATGGTAGGCTGATGTTCACGCCCATGTCTCACCGTCCCATGAAAGCGTGATCTAAGCCACCCAATTCGTCCGGTGAAGTTGAGTGGTCGAGATCGATTTGCAATTTGGGAAGTGTAACCACGCATGTTTGAGGCGGGCGTTTTGGATTGGCATGATATGCCTTGGACGGCCCATGAGGAGGTAGATGGGCCCACGGTGGTCATCTTTGGTATGATCGGCCCTGCTCAATCTAATCTGTGACCCTCCATTCGTCTTAGGAGAAGATGGGACGCGTGATGGCTTGAACCCTAATTTTGGCTTTCAAAGCCGTGCGACCATGCTCTTTTCGAGCGGGTAGAATGTGTTGTAACCAATCATGGTTGGTTTTGACCAGACTAGTCATGTGTGTGGCGGTCACATGGTGATTGTGTCGACATGCTCAGGGCCCTTTGAGTCTACATCTACACCCTCCATCTATACTGCGAAGATGGATGGTTGAGAGCCGATTTTGCGGCACATGTAATATCCGCAAACCCTAATTTAGGGTTTTCCGTCCATAATGCTTGGTATGGACGGTTTCTTGCAGCGAGCCGATGGTTTCATGCGGGGGTGAATTGTGTGTATTCCATAGCTTGGGGGTGATGGAATTGAGTAGTCATCCAATCATGCTTGTGGAGTTGGACCATGCGATCAGATCATATCACAGCAAGCTAAGGCCGTGGGTATTCCATACCATGCTTAGGGTGATGGAATTGATCTGTGGTCATCCAATCATGCTTGTGGAGTTGAATGGCTGCGATCGAGATCATATCGGAGGCCCGTACTGATCAAGTCGGATGCTCAATCAGGCTAGTATAACACCGAGAGGGGCTCAATCGGGCTAGTATAACACACCGAGAGGGCTCGGGCTAGTATAACACACCGAGAATCGGCCTGTGCGGGTATTTCGTACATGGTTTCATTATAGTGCTTGGAGGTTCGTGTTACTCGTAAAGAGTAACACTCGGTCGTCATGCCACATTTGATAATGATTCATTATAGTGCTTGGAGGTTCGTGTTACTCTGTAAGAGTAACACTCGATCGTCATGCCACAGCGATAATGAGTACGGGAAATACAAAGCTCTGATATGAAATTCACAGGAAGGGATTGTTGCTACATGCTCCGTTCTTGGTGAATTAAGTGAGGAGTATCCGTCACTTATAAACGGCTTTATCTTTTACAAGATGTCAGCGCATGATTTTACGGTTTTACAAATTTAACCTTAAACGAAAATCCACCATCAACACCACCATATATAAAAGAAAGCCCCCCTTTAAATTCGTCGGGAATATGTTTAAAAGCATTAACTACATTAAATAAAATACCAACCATTATTACCCAAAATAAGACCAAATCCGATTATTCAAATTTCGAAAAAAAAATTTAGTCGGACAAGATAGAAAAAAAAAAATCAAAGATGAGAAATAGTACTATAAAAATATATATATTGAACACCCAAACTACATTACTCTGATCAAAAAAAGAAAAACACTACACGGAATATGTTAGTGGCATGCACATCGTCGGTACATGTTTCCAATTGTCACCAAAATTCCTCAACGAGGCGGCGCTCCTCATGTAAGGAATAACTCACAACCTTTACCCACCTTGTCTCAACAATTTACATCAAAGTTATGGTGAGTTCATTATAGCGATGCTAACAACGGTCATTTTCAATAGGATATACGTTATTATTTCCCAAGGCTATCAGCTTATAAAGTGGCCATAATATATTCGAAGACCCGTGAAGACAATGCTCCTCTTAGGTTCCCAATTTCATTTACAGGGTGCCCATACATGAATATCATTATCGAAATGGGTGCCCAAAAGTCAATCCGGAGATAATAAATATAAGTAGAATTTGTAAAATAAAGGTGAACTCCAGACAAGACCATTCCAAGTCTTGATCTTTGAAACCACTATTCTCGTAAATATGATGTGGGGGTGGTGAATGTAGTGGAATGTCTCGTTATTCAAATTGAAAGATACTATCGGAATATTGTGATAAAAATAATGATTTATCCAAAAATACAACCATGCATACACACACAGAATCTAGAAAAGTAAAGGGGAAATTCCCGATGTTCCTCCATCCCTTTTTGTCTCCTAGTGTGTG